>JAGFMF010011658.1:1294378-1348879 GCA_019455555.1 Galemys pyrenaicus | reverse complement strand
TCTCTCTCTCTCTCTCTCTCTCTCTCTCTCTCTCTCTCTCTCTCTCTCTCTCTCTCTCTCTCTCTCTCACACACACACACACACACACACACACACAGGAACATTTTTTCAGCCACAGTAAGAAAATCCTGCCATTTGCAACAAGAATGGACACTGAAGGCATGAAGGCATTGTATTAAAGTGAAATAAATCAGACAGAGGAAGAGAAATTCTGTATGTTCTAATATGTGGAATCAATATGAAAAAACAAACTACAAAGTATAGATGGGTGATTGCCAGAGGTGGGGGAGGGGAGGCTAGGTGAAAGTAGTCAAAAGGTACAAATTTTCAATTGTCAACACAATATTAACGCCTTTGAAAATCTCTCAGTTGGTATTCTACCTCTCCCTCTTAGAAGAATTTACATCTTATTCAAATTAAATTATCCTTACATTTAACATTATCATTTTCCTTGTATCAAATCTTTTTTATCTTGAATACTCTTTGGTCTCTGACATCTTTACTACTGGAAACCTCTTTCCCCCTACCTCAGTCTTCAACAATCTGCCAAGAACTTAGTTTTTTTTTTTTCTTTAAAATAGAATATTTTAATTTTCTTATTTAAAAAAAATTACTATCCCTAGTTCCTCCTGAAAGAATTACATTCATTCTCTGCCCATCCTCCCTGTCTTTTTACCCCCACCCCCACCACCCCACCCCACCCCCCCCACACACAAACTTTTTTAAAAAGCTCACAGTTAATAACCATGTGAAAGTGTAAAGTACCAAAACTCTAACAAAAGAAAACACTTTGTTTCTAATTCTGGTGACAATGTGGTAAAGAGAACAACCTGCATAGTCTCTGCAGTCATTAACATGTTCGTATTGCTATACTACCTTTTTTCAGGTATGTGTGTGTCATCACACACGTGTAAAAGTTAACATATAAAATTTGCTTCCTCATCTGTATTGTATACATTTTAATGCTTTGAAATATAGTTACATTAGTTTTTACTTGCTAAGTTTTCTCAAAAAATGTTCGGTCTCACAAAAGTTCTGTCTGCTGCTCTGAAACAGCAGTTAGTTGGAGAGGACAGTAATACCACACATAACTAAATACACTAAGGGTGTGATACATGTTTCTGAAATTTTCCATTCCTTTGTGGTGTTCTACACACTTCCGCATGCAAATAAATACTGTGGTGGTAATGACTTTTTTCCCTAAATGCTCATTTTGTGCACTAGGATGCCATGTGCCATACTTTAAATAGCCGTCTCATTTAGTCCTCAGAAAAAGCTCACAAGGTGGGGCTATCATCATTCTCATGTAATGGAGGACACGCAAAGAATATTCAGCTACTAGTCCAGATTACATACCTACTACCTAATAAAGTCAGACTTTCGATAAATATTGCCTCATTTATTGAATTCAGGTTGCCAGAATGCCTAAATTTTATAATTTTCATTTTTCCTTAAGATTTATAAATTTAATCAATAAGAGTCTTTGGGGAAAAATAGTTGCTGTGCCATGACCTATGACCCATGACCCATAAAGATGTATGGAAACGCCCTTAAAACCAAGCTAGGAAAAAACACTACTCTTTAGAGAATGATTATTAAACTAATAAAATCATGTCATTGTTTAATAGCTAATTAAAGGAATTATATTGTTAAAAATCAAGTAATGTGCTCACTAATATGATTAAAAGTCATTTACTTCTTGGTCTCGGGTCTAGATAGCTGTCATTTTTTTTCTGCTGCCTCATTTATTCTAGATCTAAAGGAACATTGCTTTTCATTGAAAGATATTGACTGCAAATGGGTAATTCATCTTTGTTCAAAGCAAATTATGTTTCATGTCCTTCTGGAAAATTTAATCATTAGGACAAATTCTGCCTGTATATACTCTTTCTAGAGAAAACTTACATTTGTCAAAATGAATGACCAGTTTCCGTGAAATATATTCTTTGATATGGATTATAGTAGCTTCCTCATTTATCACTCTGCCAGCATTTCACCATCTGTATTAGTTGTCTATGGCTGATGTAACAAATTACCACAAACTAAGTGTTTAAAACAACACAAATTTATTTTCTTAGAGCTCTTTAGGTTAAAAGTTCAACATTCATCTCACTGGCCTAATATAAAGGTGTCAGCTAGTTTCCTCCTTCTGGAGCTCAAGGGGAGGATTTGTTTTCTCTTTTCCAGAGTCTAGAGGCCATGGGTATCCCATGGTTAATGGCCCCTGGCTCTATTTTAGGAACAGTGGGTAGATTTATTCTCACACTGTATCTCTCTGATACATTTCTTTCCACACCCAGATAATCCAGGATAACGTCCTCACCTCAAGGTCCTTAACAACATCTGCAAAGTCCCTTCTGCCATGCAAGGAACCATTCACAGGTTTAGGAGGTTAGCACGTGTGCATCATTGATGGGTTCCTACTCTACCCAATACACTATCCATCATTCTCTTCTATTTTCCAAACTATTATCAGAAAGAACCTTTTCAAGTGTAAATATGAACATTCATAGCCATGTGCAAAATACTTCAATAACTTAAATGGCAAGAATGACATGCCAGGGAGTTAGTAATTCAAATGTTGTTTACTTGAAATTTGCCATATTCCACTACTCTTATTAAACTGCTTTGCCTGCATTTTGATTCTCTTCTACCAGTGGACTTTTCATAGACTTCTTTTGCCAAGAATTCACTCCTTTCATTACCACCTCAAAAAATCCTTTCGATTTCTTCAATTCTTATCTCAAGGTTTACCATTCCATAATTTTTTCTGATTCTTCCCAGGAAAAAGTAAAATTTGCTATTGTGTGGTAATTTTCTCAGGACACCTAATGTGCAGGACACCAATAAGCAGTTTCCTTTGCTGTTTGGGTGTGAGGGAAGTGTCAGTCACTTGGGCACAGCTGAAATGCAGATGCATCTAGGAGCATATAGGCAGAGACCTATAGGGAAGATTCCATCCCATTCAGTGCCTGATGATTAGCTATGATTACAGGAGGGATCTTATTGATTAATATAGCAGCCGGTGAAAACTGCATATAGGAAGATCACCTTGACTTACCCACACCTGCTCCTGTCCAAACACTACTGACCTAGTACCTATTTGAAGCTATGCTCTACCCATTAGACAAGTTATTGCAGTAGTAGCATTGGGGACAAAAAATCAGAATTGAGGTCTGTGTATGTCTACATAGTATCAGAGCTCAAACTACCTGCCCTTTTGCCCTTTATTTACTTTTCCTAGGCACTTGGAAACTTTTCTCTTTTGAGCTTTTTTTTATTTTATTTTAAATTTATGCATGCAAGAACAGGGGTACAGGCCAGAGGTATAGGGGGTGAGAAGTTTCACCAGAGACAGAGAGAGGAACAGAACAGGCAGTACACTGTTGAGGGGAGCAGCGGGCAAGGCAGGAGAAGTCTGATGCACCATCTAGGTCTCTGCCCAGGAATCGAATTCATGCTGCAGTGGCTTGCACCACCATGGAGGCCCGCTCTCGAGCTTTAAATACTAAGGACAGTTGCCATGGTGTCTTCAGTATGGACACTTCCCTTTCTTAAACTTCAAAGTGAAAGGGTGGTTAGACTTCATTTTTTGACCATAGAGTTTTTTACATCCTCTCTATGAACAGATGCTCTCATTCCTTTCCAAGAGTCATAGATATCAAGACCCCACTCAGATATAGGGCTGGTGTGGTGATTGTGATTGTGTTTAAGTCATATTTCTGGTAACCATATTGTTCCAGCCAAAGATAAAACAACATTTCATTCTATTTCAGGGTCTCTCACTTTGATATCACAGATTGGGACAGCAACAACTGGTAGGATGTGAGTGCCTTTGGGTAATATAACATTTTTTCTTTCCAAACTTTAGACCTTAGCAAGATATCAAACAAAGAATAGGCTCAAGGGTAAAAGAGGTTAAAGATATATATGAATTATTTCCAAGTGGGTATTTAAGTAATAGACCAAGAAAATAATTATCATCCTGGTTGACGTTAATTCATTGATAAAGATCCATCCAGTGATGGACACCTTTAAGTTGTCAGCCATTCTGAATGAGATGTATTCTTTTCAGCTATCTTAGTCCACTACTTCCGGGAGGTTTGTATTCCGGTTGACTATAAACTAAGGTGCTATTTAAGTTCAAATAGAAAGGTATAGGTGAATTATATTCAAAAGTTATATTGAAAGGAAACAGCAAAATCCAGAAGAAAAATAAGGTAAAATGATTTGTCCTATTAGAAAATAAAATTTACAATAAAATTATAAGTATCAAGGTAACCTGTTACCACAGTGGTATCATTGTACATGATAGAATTTAGAATGTGATTTACTTTAGATTAACAAGAAAGTAATCACCTCTTCAAATGATGTTGGGACAGTTGGTAATCTGAATGAAGAAAACAGTATCCCTACCTCACAAAATATAATAAAATGTGTTACCAGGTGAATTAAAGTCAAATATTAGAGGAAAACCACAAAACTGCCAATGTAAAAAAAAAAAAAAAAGATGAGATAATACCTCTATAATTGGAATAAGGATGAGTTCTTATTCTGTGCACACACATACACACACACAGGCACACATCAAAAACAACAACAAAAAACCAGTTATATTAAGAATGTCTGTATAGGGCCCTCCCATGGTGGCGCAGTGGGTTAAGCAACGCACTATGAAGCAGAACGCAGACACTGCAGCACAAGTTCGATCCCTGCTGCCGGCCAGAGAGGTGACCCACATGGTGAGGCAGACCTCTCCTGCCTTGCCCGCTGCTGCCCTCGGCAGTGTGTTTCGGTCTATCTGCCTGTTCTGTTCCCCACTCTGTCTTGTGGATCCTTGCACTTCTGGCCTGTACCCTAGTTCTTATATCAATAAAAAAATAAATCTTTAAAAAAAAAAAAGAATGTCTGTATATCCCAAAATCAAAATTGAATGAAATATACAACCAGTTGAAAGCACAAAAAATTGGAATTTAGAATAAAGGGTTCCTATAAATCCATGAGGAGCAAGACATTCAATCCAGTGGAAAAGTGACAACTATTGAGCAGTTAGTCATTGCCTCAGTAACACATAGCAAACTTCTGTCAGGTCTTAATGGCATATACAAATACGTTTACCTCTCGCTCATGTGTCTGAGTTAACTTTGTATTATAGGTCTAATTCCAGGGCCCACACTGACAAACAGGGAACAGTTGCTATTTCTCCCGATGACAAATGCTTAAGTGGGCCAGCCCAACACGTAAGCACATTTCAAGCTGTTACTCACAGTACTTTCATTCCCATACATTGACCAAACAAAATCAAATGACCAAGTTCACAGTCAAGAGGAAGCATAACACAGATTTTGCCACCAAGAGGGAGCATATCCCTGACAAGGATACAGACAAGAACTCCATCAGAGTAGACTGGGAGAGAAAAAGCTGAAGCAATAAACAGCCAACTACATATGAACAGGAACAAACAAACAATTACAAAGTAACAAACAAAAGATAACTAAATATAGGAAAAATGTTTAAACTCATTAGCACTTGGGAAAAATTAATTCAAGATCAAAAAGACCAATTTACATCAGTTTGACAATGATAAAAAGTTAAACATCAAGTGCACACAAGGGCAAGGAGCAATGAACATTTGCATACATTGTTGGTCAATGTGGAAAGTTTCTTAATGATTTGGGAAAACTACTTGGCATATCTATTACAGCTGAGATTGCAAATTTCCTTTATTTTGGTAGTTATAGCTCTGGAGTATATGCTTGAAAAAGTATATGCCATTAAGACATGACAGAAGTTTGCTACGCATGTTACTGAGGCATGTAGCTCCAAAACAAACAAAAAAATAAATTAATTATATTTGTGTTCATAACATGTGTGTTCATAACCAAGATGATGAACAAAAATATTGTGAACAAACCAGGGGTTCCTATTGAAAGAGTAAGTAAATAGATAAATACACTATAGCAAATTCATACAAAATTCTAACTAGGAATGACAATGGAGAACCATCAGCATAGATGTGATACATATAATAAGAGATAAAGTAAAAAATAAAACACAAGAAAACAAAGTTTTAAAAAGTGGAAAATTAAAGTATCATTCAGAAATCCATAAAATGAAATGCTTCACATAGAGATAGTTCACAGGATAAAATATAGAAGATTCAAATGTAATATGGAATAGATATAGCAATTCATACACTTGAGAATAATAAACACAAAAACCATGCAGTAACTGACACAAAATCTGAGACAGGAAAAAGAAGTAAGAGGCACATTAAATGTTTGGATGTTTTCATTAATTGGGTGGGGGAATATGGTTTCATTATTATTAATATATTTAGCTCTAACATACATGCTAGAACCAAACCTTCATTTGAAATAATTCTATGGTTTAAAATACGTAGATAATATGAGATGTAATTGAGGATGAATAGGTCATTTATTTATTTAAGGGAAATCTAAAAATTATATCAAAGTATTCTTTGGAATTTGTTTATATTTTCACAGATTATTCCACGTGAGATCACATCAAAACTGATTGAAAGGTCAATAGGCATTCAACGTGAATGACTGGGAAGTCAGAATCTCCACTCTTACTAAAAATAATCAAATACAATTATCAACTCAGTCCATTATGTGTCCCAAGTGATACATACCAGTAATTTAAGGAGTACTAGTTATTACTCTGTGCCATCCCAAACTGCAGCTACCTCTTCCCTTTCCTCATGTTGAGATTTTAGTTCAAATGTTCCCTCCTATCTTTCCCAGCAACTGTATCAGTCCCCTCTCCTGGATAATTCACTTCACTGGGTGAACTACATTTTCAGGCATCTCAGTGCTACCTAATGGGCCAGTAGGACCAGCCAGTTCATAAGAGGGCACCAAGCTCATTAGGGAAGGAGAACTGTTCCTACTATGGTATGGATGACTAAAATTTATAGAGTGTGCTTTGTAGGTCACAGATCCATCATCTTATACATTCACTATCCTCTCTCCCAGAGTTATTAGTCTCCAGGGTATTTTGCTGATAGCTTCATTTCTTCCCAAGTGCACTTGTCACAACGGGCCTCGATGCTAGAGTGCAGGTTCCAAACCATACATAACATTGTATTAATTTGGAGTCCCCTTTTTATTCTTGTTGGATAATAAATAAGCTTTCGTTTGGAAAAGAAAACAATTTGTTTTCTTGCTGTAGTTAATTTCTTAGTGTACAACTTATTTTTCTACCTAAGGCAATTAAAAAACCTTCAAACAACTGATATGAACATACTTATAGGCAGGTATTAGTGGAGCAAACAGAGACAAAAAGAAACACTTTGAGAAAATTCCCTGCAGACAGCTCTATTTATCGAAAAGGTTTGGCAACACAAGAATGTATCTTGCTTTGCTATGATCAAACATATTTTAAAGTCATGATGTTATAACTGAGCTAGATGTTCCTGTGACACTTCATGAAAACATATGTGAGATTTTATGTGATATGTGAGACTTCATAAAAACACATTAAGAAAAACATACAGATTTTTCAAAAATGAGATACACAGCCTGTTTTCTAAGTTGATGTCCTCCATTAGCTATTTTAATGAACAAACAATGCACCTCGAAAGCTTGTCTGAAAGATGAACACAGAGCCAAGCTCACCCTGGACCCTAAAGATGACAGGCTACTCAGAGCAGTCACAAGCACAGAAGCCTGCTTCATCACATTTCTGTTGTTAGTTGTGGGCAGGTCAATTCCAGCCAAGGCACCTAACGATTTGCCTTCTAATGAGTGAAACTGATTTTTCCCCTAAGCACGTTCAAAGGAAGTCAATCTGAATTTTTTCCTTAGGATTCAATCAAGGAGTCATCAAGCCCCATAACCTTCCACTGAAGTCATGAGTCTGCTGTGTGTTGTGTATTCTCATTCTATAAGCCCAAGTGAAATCGAAGTTCACATGAGACTGGACTCAAATGCAGATCGTTTGCCTGGATGAAGCCCTGGTTCACGATGCAGCTGTGAGACCTCAGGCTACTCCAAAACCTCTAGAGGATCCCATTCCCATCATTAAAATTTTGTATGGATTAAGTTGTTTTAAGTTTCATCCAGAACTAAGCACTGAGAAGTATTGTTGCTGTATTCCTCACCAACAGCTTCTAGTTCTGACCATTGGAAACCCCAACCCCAGTGCTTATACTTCCCTCTATGCTGATCTATTAATTATAAATTCATCATCAGCAAATTGGACTGAAGCACCTGCCTAAAAGGAACATAACCTTCACATATCTACCTTCAAAACAAGTACGTAACTGGAGCAATTTCCCTCTCATCCTTCTGTAATTTTCCTCTATATTCAGTAGTTGTTAGTATTGTACATATCTATTTGCAAAAAGCATACCCTTTCGGGGCCTCCCTGGTGGCGCAGTGGGTTAGGCAACGCACTATGAAGCAAACCACAGCCACTGCAGCATGAGTTCGATCCCTGCTGCTGGCCAGGGAGGGGACCCACATGGCTCAGCAGACCTCTCCTGCCTCGCCCGCTGCTGCCCTCGGCAGTGTGTTTCAGTTAGTCTGCCTGTTCTGCTCCCCACTCTCTGTGGTGAATCCTCTCACCCCCCCCACGCCTCTGGCCTGTACCCCAGCTCTTGTGTGCATAAATAAATAAATCTTTTAAAAACAAAAAAAAAAGCATACCCTTTCAAAGCTGTCTACACTAGGGTCTCTCTGGTGGTGAAGGGTTAAGCCTCAGTGCTATGACTACCACAGCATGAGTTCCATCCCTGGCCAGGAACCCACATATGGTGCAGCAGACCTCTCCTGTCTTGTCTGCTGCTCTTCTCAGCTGTGTATTTCAGTAGATCCACTTGTTCTGCTCCCCACTCTGTCTCTGGTGAATCCTCTCTCCCCTGTACATCTGGCCTATACCCCATTTTTTCTATGTATAATTAAATAAATAAAAAAAGAAAACTGTATAAACTGATACCTTGCTTGATACAGCAAACTGGGCCATGGGCCTTTAACATGAATTATTGATTGGATATAGATTTCATGTTCATCACCCTTGCTTAAATAAGTTAAACATTTCTAAACATATTTAGTACCTGCAAATAGATTAAATAAGATGAAAACAAAACTGATATTTTTCAGTTAAAAAATACTGTTACTAATAGTTCTGTTTCTCTCCTTACTTAGAGTTCTATATGTATTTTTTTCTCTGAATAAGTAGATTAACTACAAAAAGGGAAGGTTCAATTATTCTCATTCACCTCATGAATTAAGCCTCTCCAGCCCACCACAAGCATACGTTCTAGTGCTTTGGAGGAGGGCAGTTCCCTAGCATCAAGATATAACAGGATTTAATTTCCCTCTGGGGTGTGTGGTGTAGCCATGGGTCCAGTAATTAATGATGGCAATGAGAGAACGTTAGACTTATGAAAATTAGAATATGTAAGCACAGTAGATGTTTGTTTTTGATCCTGAAGTAAAAGGTAATTGGTTTTAATTATTATAGTCAATGTTCTTGTTACTTCAGATAATTATAGGTGGACCCTTCCAGATAAAAGATTTATTATAGTATCTCACAGATTCTGCCAAAGTTATGGTTGAGGGACCAATTTCATTATATTTCCCTTGTTATTAGGGTGTGCATGTTACCCCCTTTTTTTTAAATAATAGCTTAATCTGAAGCTTTTTTCCTTTGGTTTTAAATCTAGAATTGACATTGGTAATTTCCCTTTCAAGTATGCAAGGAAAGAGTATGGGTTACTTTCCTGTGACTCACTGTTGTCAAATCCTGCCTTTTAAAGTAGAGTCTACACACATCTTATAAAGATTCAAAAACCTATGACTGCATCGCTTTTCAATGGATTGTGGGGCCACTAGAAAAAAGCAGCTTACTGGTAAACCACCTTTTCTCACTTTTTACTTTAAAAGAATACTTGCATTTTGACTTTAAAAAATACTATGAAAAATGTCACAGCTATCCTACAAAATTAACATTCTTATTACAGGGTTTGTTTTCATTTTTAATTGCTGTGAGGCAGATGAATGTGACAGTGAGATAAATGTGGAGACAAATACATTTTTAGAAATATTTCAGTGTGTATTTTGTAAAGTTAAAACAACTCAAACTCACATTTTCATAGATATTATTTAAGTTGAAGTTTAAGCAGCCTTTTAGATATTTTTTAAGTGATTTACTACTGACAGTAATATGAGTCAAATAGTACATTGCATCCAAGCGATGGCCAAAACAATGGAAATAGTTTAACAATGGCATCATTTTAAGAAACACTCGTGTCAGGAACCTTAGTGATTACAGGGATCTGTCCCATTACTTGTGATGAAAAATAGATGTTCTAAGGCATGAAGCAAATGTTCAAGGTTACAAAGCAAGGGTAGATCATGGAATGCATGAGAAAGTGGCCAAGTTTCATTATAACCAGAGTCACATGCTGGCAAGAACAAAGACAGAGGACCTTGGCAGCTGCATATTCCTTAGAGAAACTACTTGATTTGCTCATCTTCAAAGGGCCAACAAATAATGACCTTTTCTTAAACAAACGTGGTAAGGAATTCCAACTCCCTTATTTCATGTTCTTCCTTAACAGCAGCTAATTCAACAACTTTAGTTATAATCTGTGGGTTTGTAGATCTGTTTCTTGCGGGTATTTTCCATTTTCTCGTGTAGAATATGTACTTCTGATCAATTCAAGCTGCTTGTATGTGATCTTACATAAAGGAATGCTGCCATGAAATTCCATCTATCTGTATTGCAAAGATAGCCTTTAAATCCCTCTGATCAAGAAATACCGAATCCTCTTTCAGCGACCACAGAGGTAAATGGATGCCAGTTCCAGGACAGGAAAGGCAGGAGAGCCATTTCTGCTACTAGTTCTGCATGTTAGCAAGCCTAGAACAATTTGATCACACAGTATTACAGCATGTATGGGGGAGACTTAACTCCCCAAATTCTTGTAACGTTCCAAAGGTAGTCAAGCAAGTTTTCTAACTCAGTCTCTGGTGTGTAGGGCAAATCCCTTTGGAGAAGGTTTTCACTTCTAATTAGTCTTTACAAATAGGCAGAGCCAGAAATGCTGGGCTAGCGTGCAAATTTAACCTAGCTGATTGGCGACCTCATCTTCTGAGCACTAAGAACTAACTGCAAAACTTGAAAATTATAAAAACAATGACAACCTCACAAATTTAAAGACAGGTTAGAATCCTGGCCTGTGGGGTCCCCCAAGACAATGTGATTGTCAGCCTTTCCCTGGACAGTGCTTTTCCTTGTTACAGGGATGAAAGAGATTCCCCCCATCCCTGTTTCTGTCTCTAGAAGGACTTTGAGGACTCCTCTGAGACCAAGAGGGGATGCCGATGGACTAGAACATAATCCTGAGTTGCTCACCCACTGCAGGAACCTATGTCGCCCCCACTGTGATGGAGGTCTACTGCAGACAGCTGCTTGCTACTTCTAAGTTCCCCTTTCTGCAAACTACCCCGGTGGGGAGAGGAGAGGCCACGGAGAAGGGTCCCTCTGTGCCGACGGCCTGGCACATGAAAGAGCGCTTCTCTCTTGATCTCTGACTACAGTTCACTGACGGGGTGTGTTGCGTCTGTGTTGATCTCCTGTGGAAGTCAGATGGGGACAGAAAGCCCCCCACCAAGAGGAAAGAAGCTACTGTCAGTGCCAGGAGAGGCTCACTGCAGAACCTGGACAGATTTCACGAGGGGGTGATTTCTCCCTCTTCAGATCTCATGAATCATACAATTATCTGAAACTCATTGCTGCCTAAAAAAGACTTTATTGTAAGTATGCACATCAACTGACAATTACCCTCACTCCATGTGGTTTAATTGCGAACTGCATAAGGACATCATTATTTCTGTGAATATTCTTGAGTAAAGATGGGAAGAAAATGTGGATGAGTACACAGGCTTTCTGGAAAGCACATGAAAAGGGAGGTTATGAGCGGGAGGTGAACACTACATTGTTAGAGTCCCCTCTTCTCCCCTGCTCTTTGTCCTGTTTTTATCTCAAAGAGATAGTTTTTGGTCCCTGTGAGCTCCTGTGTTTCAAGGTGTTGCTATATAAAGTTCAAAGGCTGAACAGCATGCCTCATGTGCCCGACAGCACAATGCAGACAAAGCTGCGCTGGTGTCCAAACTGGTCCAATCATCTACTAATGCCATGAAACTGAACCTCAGATCCTACAGCAGAAGGAGGATTGACATCTCCACTTCTGGAGGTAAATATTTTTAGTAAAACCATACCCTCCCTTAGCTTTTCATCAACAGACCTGTTTCCACAGCTAAGATGAAGTTACGAGTTTAATTAAGCCTGTAGACATGTAGGGGATCATCTTGTTAGTCAACTGATATTTCCCAGTACCTGCCTCCCCAGCCCCCCACCATGTCAGACTGTCTTATTATAATGCCTGTGTAGGTTTATTTGTGAGTTTCATTCACTGCAATGGGAGTCTGCTGTGGAGCAATCACAGAAAAAGAACTTGGTCAAGTTTGGACAACATTTTGAATCTACTTCTGTTAGCTTTTTAGGTGTTTGCTATGCCACCTTCCCTTCATCATGAATCCTCTGTTATCTCTATTTCCTGCTCAAGTAATTTTAATACGACCAAGAATCTACTAGATCTCAGCTGGGGGTACTCCGAGGATTTTGGTGGGAGAGAAATAATCTAAGTTCTGGGAGCAACAGGTACTGTTCAAGAAACTGTGCAGCCCTCTCGATTTAGACAAAGGTGCTACACACCCATCCAGCTCACAGCCTGATTTTGTAAATAAAGTTTTATGGGCACACAACATGCCCACTTGTTTACCGATGGTCCATGGCTGACTCTGCACTACAACAGCCGAGCTGAGTGTTGACAGAAACTCCATGGGCCCCCAAAGCAAAATATTTACCATCTGGCCCAATTTAGACAAAGTTTGCAGAACCCTGACTTAGGAATTCATTTCAAAACTGAAAGCCATTAAGTTGTCAAATATTGGGAAATGCTATTAAGGTGAAGTTTGGTGGGGTGTAAGAATTAATGATAGACAGTTCGGTGTTGTGCTGGAATCAGCTTTTACTAGATGAAGAGAGCTGATTTAAAACAGTTAGAAATTTTTTAATGTAGTTCTTAAACCACTGATATATTGAAATTGACTGCAGTGGGACTATTTACCCCATGAGTATACTATGGAAATCAGCAAATGCACCATGTATGTTTGTATGTATGTATGTATTTTCTGGAGAGTTAATTGAACAAAACACTATAAAACACAAACCTTATGCTTCCTATAAAGAAAAAAGGATGAGAATATGTTTAGAGATGAAACAGAATAAGGAAACTCTAACCCCATGTTTGTCCTTATGCATCCAGGGAGTAGATGTTAAAATTGCCATGAGCAATATCACATGTTTTCAGTGTTAGCCTACAGCAATCGGTTTTATACCAGGGACTCTGACAGAGACTTTGTATCTTGTGAATGAACATAACTATTTACTATCTCTCAAAGTCAGAGACAGTTGGAAAAAAAATTTCAACTTTTCTGGGTAGAATATTCTATAGAATATACTCTACCTATGTAGCTATGTTTTCATCTTCCTGAATTATAATGAGCATGAAAAACACTCATTTATTTGTTAAAATTCAAATTTTCAGGTTCAATACAAAAGAAGTTTCATTTAGCAAGTATGGGGCAAAGCCTAGGAACCTACATTTGATAAACACATCAAGTGCTATTCATGTCAGTGATGTACACACAGAACCTGGAATCCTTCATGTAACCACCTCTGAAAATCTTATAAAAGACCATAAATTCTAGGTACATAGAAAACTAAAATGGTGATCAGGATCCTTGCTCAGAATGGTGCCATAAGACTGAAGAATCTTGGAATTCTTCCCTTTTAGGTATTTAGAATATTTTTCTCATCTAACTACACAATCAATATTTCTTGCCAACAGTGGTGGGCAGATGTTTGCCATTAATTCAAACTTTTCCTTTGCCCATTCTGCTTTAACCTCCACCCCCCCATACTCATCAGTAAACTCTAAGTCTGGAAATCTCTATTATAGAACCTGTTCCACCGGGAAATTGGTCCAAGATATTATTCTATTGTGTACTTATTAAGGACCATTTTGAACCCTATCAAGTTAAATTACTGGATTTAAGAATCCAGTTACTTCCCAAGATTCCCTAATTTAAAAATATCCTGGATGAAATAGCACAGCAAGGGATAAAGCGTTACAAGAATAGCCCCATCTCACACATATCATCAATCTCTTTACTCCTAATACTAGTAAGTGAAAGTATTGCCTTAGACACTTAGGGGACACACTGATTTGTTATAAGAAGAAATACAGAGATAATTCTAATGAAAGATATTCCCTGATCATGCATTGAAAGAGTTAGTATGTTAATATGGCTATCTTAGCCAAATTAATACACAGAATCAGTGTTATAGCTATTAGATATTCAATGGCATCTCTTCAAAGAAATATAGCAAATGTTACTAAAACGTATGTGGAAACACAAAAGACACCAAATAGTAAGGCAATCCTAACAAAACAAAACAAAACAAAACAAAAAAAGACTGGCGGTAACTCCCAAACTTCACAATTTACTGCAGAGATATGATTCAGTAGGTTATCAGAATGAAGATAGATATATAGTCCAATGGAATAGATTTTAGATATGAGAAATGACCCCACACTCATATGGTTTGTTAATTTACAACTAAGGGGTCAAGAATATACAGTGGAGAAAGGAAAAAAACTTTTGAACGAATTATGTAGAAAAAATTAGATAATTGCAAAACAATGAAATTAGACCACTATCTCAAATCATACACACAAATTAACTCATGATGGACTCTAGACTTTGATGTAAGACCTGAGACCATAAAATACATTAACCAGGTAAAACACTTTCAGATTGACCTTAGTAATATCTAAGGGGACTCGACAACAAGAGCAAGGGAAAGAAAAGACAAATGTTGTGATAAGGGTAAAACTGGAAAGGATTATGCTAAGATTAATCAGAAGAGGGGAAACAATACCAGATGCCTTCATTTACATGTGGCATATAAATTGAAAAAGGGGGAAGACAAAACTAACTCAAAATAAACACTAAAAATATGACTGCAGAACTGATACTACCAGAGGGGGAGGGTGGTGAGTGGGGAGCAGAGTGGGGCAGGGGCCTAGTGGTCTATGGTGGAGAGTTATTGGCACTTTGGTAGCAGGGTGGTGTAGTCACCTACATCGGAAGAGCTATGAACCTATACCTCTATGGGTGTGCAAGAGTGTGTGTGTGTGTGTAACACACTCCCTTAGATGGACTCATCATCTCAGACCATCTGCAAATAAAATCCCCTTACCGTGAGTTACTTATTGAGTAATAAAGTTACAGAAAATTCAACTATGAGACAGAGAAAGCCTGTACCTCCCAAGGTTTCTCCTCAATCCCTCCAACTCACATGGACTTCTCCTTCACCCACCTCAGTGTACAACTCTATGCCACACTCCTCACTGCCACAAATATGTGGAACAAACTTTTTTTCTTCTTGTTTCATGAAAGAACAGCTCCATCTGTAAATACCTGGTGCTTTCAACACACTGGCCCAGAAGGTAAGATTCTTGCACACCTTTCTCCATTTCTGTTTAGTCTGGATTCTCCTAGAAACAAATCCTGCTTTTTCAAGGACTCGGTGCTGGTAGTTTATTGGGAAGAGAACTGGTAGATGACAGAGAAGAGAAAACAACTGCTATGGTCTGTGTATCTACCCTCCTAGCCCATCAATTCATATTTTGAAATTCTAACCCATAAAGTGATGGTATTAGAGGTCTGAAATTTGGGAGGTACTCAGGTTCTGGCGGTAGAGCCCTCAAGAATGGACTTAGTGATATCATAATAGAGATCCCTTGACACAAGAGGACACAGTAAGAATGATCTGGACATTAAAAAGGAAGAAGGCCCTCACCAGAACTTCACCACACTGACATCTTTGTCTTAAACTTTCTAAATTTCACAACTGCGAGAAATAATTTTCTGATGTTTATAAACAAAACAAAGCCATACTTGCCCTCTTCCATAATGGAGTTGGAGATAGAAGGGATTAGAGCTTAGCAAGTCCCTTGTGGCAGTCCTAATAAAACTTGCCATTTCATAGAAACTCCATTGTGCTTTGGTATGGTAGAAGCACATAAATTCAGAACATGAAAAAGCCCTTCCATAGTATCAGTTTTAGTCTTTCCACCTATGGAGTTACCATAGCATAACCTTTGCATTCAGATTGACTGGGATTCAGTTTCACCACTTATTTCAGGTAACCTGAGAAAAGGGACATAATCTCTCTGAACCCCAGTCTTCTCATAGAAAACGGATACAATAATATATCACTAAAATGCTGAGTAGCAGAAAAGATTGGTAACACATCTGGTATTAAAAAAAAAATGGTGCTTAAGTCACAACAAAAAGGCTTTTCCTTCCTCCCATCATTACAAATGTAAAGGAACAAAGACATGATAAAAGAAAATAAAACCTCATAGAAACTAATGAAAGTAAATAGTGGCAGAAGTAGAATGAGAAACTGGGTTTTCTGGCCTCAGATGACATTTTTCTTTTCCAAAAAGAATACTTTCATGAACCAAATTTCCAGCAAAATTTCCCTTTTCAACATGTCAGAATCAAAATAGAATTCATTACACATCTGAGTGTAGGGCATTAGAAATCAAGTATCTGTGTAAAAGAGAAAGTGAAAGTAAAACCAGGACAGCCCACTTCCCGTATCTCACTCTGTTCAATGCTCCTTAATCATTAATATGAATATTATAAGGACACCTCTGCACAAGTGCTCTAGTTTACTCTGGATCAGATACCTTCTGTTTTTGCAAATCTGACCAGGAAATCAGCAGAGATGTCTGACTCTGAATTCCGCGCTGCCCCCCGCCCCCACCACCCAGACATTGCTTTTGAAGTGCCAATCTAAGGCCCAAAGGAAGGCTACAGAGAGCCTCAAGAACAAGGATAACCAGGGTTAACAGTAACTCAGAGCATCCATCACTTTTACTGCCCCGAAGGTAGTGTTTCCATTATTTATGCCGCTGGGTGATCTGGTATATTTATGATACAGCTAGTTGTCATGGCTTTAAAAATATGATGGATTCACAAATTAATCCTGGATCCCTTCTCTTGGGTCTGAAGCATGGGCAGTCATAAGGAGTGCAGAAGTATCTGCAGTCATGAAGGTCACTGTTCAGGCTTATGACAGAGGGCTAGCCATTATGTGCAGAAAGGACTTGTGCCATTAATGCCAGAGACCCCCAACTATACTTGCGGATTGAGTGCTGAGCTTCGTTTTATCAGTATTTATTAGTACACCGTTTCCAAACTCTGTAGGGATGAAAGCATGACTGAGCACACGTTTGACTCCCAATGTGTTGCGAGCCCACTTCCAACTGATATTTGAGAGCTGAGGATCTGTCTAAGGAAAATTCAGAGCTCTGGTGAAGATGATGGGTGACTTTGTGGTGGGTGTGGTGGCTTATGTCTGAAGGGGAGTAATCCTCTACCTCGGGATCATATACAATGTTATAAACCAAAGTCACCACAGTAAAAAAAAAAAAAAGCTAAATATTTGATAAAGTGAGAAATCGCTTGTTGCTGATGTTAAAAGTAATGATTAAGACGACTGCAACCTGGAGAAATGTGAAGGATGGAAAAGATGAATGACCACAGAAGGTGCAAAAAACTAAGATTTAGAAAATGGTAGCGGCCATAGGATACAAATTATGGGAGAGCAATTGAATGATTAGTAAACGATTATGTTGAAGAGAGGTAGGAACCAGACCCTGCCAGTCTAGAAGTTTCATCTTAGTTCTAGACACAATGGAGAGGCTAGCTATTGCTTTTATAAGGGAAAACTCCTTGTATTTTAGGGGAAAAAATGGACCAGAGTATGGACTAGAATGAGAAATGACAGAAAGCAGGGGGCTTAATGAAGGCATACAGGCAATAAGGACACACAGGGAATAGGCAGGGAGGATCTTAAATTGCACTAAAAGGAATGCTAAAGGCGCTGTAGAGAGAAGGGAGACAGACTCCTGCTGACATCTGACTGCATGCCAGGAGCAGATGTACTTCCTATGGCCATGGCCTACCTGATCAGAGTCCCTTCTATACTGAAAAGCCCAAATCCTATGACTTTTTCCACTTGCCCAGTCCATATCACACATACCAGCGTCCTTGCTGTCCCTTGAATACGGTAAGCATACTCCGGGATGAAGGGTTTGCACAGAGGCAGTTCTTCCCCCCAAGAGCTGTAGTTCATTCCTTGGACTTGTCAGTCTTTATTCAATAGTTTTTTCTCAATGACGGCTAACCTGAAGCCGTTACTTAAAATTGCGAACAACCTCACTCCCACTCCAACTCATGACAATTCTCGATCTTTCTCCTTGCTCTTTTCCTATATAAATATAATACAGCTATTTGATGTAGCACTGGCTGTCTTTCTCTGTGTAAACTCCACAAATGCAGGCCCTGTGTCTATTTAATTTGCAGATGCACACCAATTCCTACAAGAGTCCATGGCCTACTGATAGATAGACCCTAAATAATTATCCCCCCAAAATGCTAATTAACATCTAGTAAATGTTTGTTGAGTGAATAAAAGTGAAACTTACTACTTTTGTTTTTATTTTATTTATGCATATAAGAGCTGGGGTAAAGGCCAGAGTCGTGGGAGGTGATTCATCAGAGACAGAGTGGGGAGCAGAACAGGCAGATTAACTGAAATACACTGCTGAGGGGAGCAGCGGGCAAGGCAGAAGAGGTCTGCCCGCCATGTGGGTCCCCTCCCTGGCCAGGGATTGAACCTGCGCTGCTGTGCCACAGATGCTTCACAGCGTAGCGCTCAACCTGCTGCGCCACCAGGGAGGCCCAAACTTACTACTTATTTATGTTGGTTATCCTCGGATCCCATGACTCTTCACTATGATCTAACAGTCTGTATTTTTATGTATGTACAGAACATAGATCTCTGGTTTCTTGTGTCGCTCAAACCAGTTTCAAGTTTGAGTTTATTGGATTTACAACTAGGAACAAGAATGACCTTCTCAGACATTTTTTAAAAGAACCTACTTTTCTGTACACTTGTTAATCTTCCTCCTTCCTTAATACCTTATAGGCTTTCTAAAGAAATCCCCTGCATGGCTCCATCATTCAGACTTACATTATATTTAGGATACTTTGCAATTTTAATTAGGAAATCTCTTTGAATTTAGTTCTTGGTAATTAATAGCTGTGATTAGAAACTGTTTTTCATTTTCATCATATGTCCTTTAAATCAAGCTGAATGTATTGGCAGAATTTTGGCAGAAACAAATGAAGTGATATTTAGCGTGCTTTGCAGCTATCCCAAGTAATTTCCATTTTTTTCACTAGTGTCTTCTCTAGAGTGGAAGCACCATTTAACTTGTCATCCCAGAGCCCACTCAGTGCCAGCACATCAATATCCAAGACCAATTGGAATTATTTCTATGTGTGCAGACAGGTCAGTTAAGAGATGAAAAGTTATGAGTAATAGCCACTAAATTTTTCTGTATGGGCTTCTGTTGATACCTTGCCATGCATTTTCAGTTTGGCATGTAATAAGCCTAAAACCATGCTCTTGTTTGAGATGTAAATGCCAATATTTATATGAACTTATATGATAAAAATAAGATATCTGATGGTTTTCAGCAAATAGTTGGGTGTAACTAATTCCCTTCCATTCAATCTGTATGAGAATTCAATGAAATCATAAACTGACAATAGCCAGATCCTGGGTACCAATTATGTCCATATGAAAGAAGTAAGTGATAGGAACCCAGTGGACTGGGGTGGAAGATTATGGATGCTTTGGTGGTGGGCGTGGTGTAAAACTATACTCCTAAATCATGCACAGTGTTGTACACCAACATCACTTCAATAAAAGCATTATTGAAGTATTTACATTTTTATAAATGGAAAACTATGTGGTTATAAAAAAGTTTCTCCAGTGATAGGGTTGGACATAGAAGCAAAATGTGACAAAGAAGGGAATAAGGAATAAGAATCATGGCAAATATTTGAATTGTAGACATTTTCCATGATGTTAGAGAAAAAGTTAATATGTCCTGGGTTTTTGAAATTTTATGATTATTACAAAATATATAAAACATGAATCATTCAGAGAAAAATTTGATCACAATAACAAATATTACTGTTCTAGTGAATGAGGAAGTTAAGAAATGGGTACAGATATTTAGGATTGGGGGAATCCAAGCACAGGTATCCCAAGCCCATTTATCAGTCTGAATAAGGAATGATCAGTTGGAGTCAGGGTGCCCCAAGCCCAGTAAAAACTGAATGTTTGGAGAACACCAACACAATAACAATGTTAAGGCAACAGATCAACACTCACTAAGGGAAAGCAGGTCAGGCAACCTGGGAGATCTGCCGTGGATCTCAGTAACCTAGGATACCCCACGGGTCCCAACCAATCAGCAATGCCCAGATGCCCAAGGGCTGAACCCCACTCCTTACCCACTATACCCATATAAATATCTACTTCTTACCCCTTGGGTGCCTACCCATTGTGCACCCCTTTTTGTGTGGAACTTTCCTGTTCTTCTCATCTGACAATAAATCGCCTGCTTTTCTGTTCTCAATATTGAATCCTTTCCTCCACAAGACAATAATCATGGTTCTTGGACCGTTGGGCCCAATTCAGTGTCTTCTAGAAATATTTGCTGTCAACATTCGGTTGGACATCATTTCGGTATATTGCATTCTGTGCACCTTTTTCTCTCTCATGTCAAGCATGCTTTTCCATGCGTGTTGAATGCTTTCAGGAGTAGATGAACACCACCACCTGATCGTCATGAAAAAACCCTGAAGGATGACAATGGTTTGACATGCTTTTGTGCTGACACCCTTCCAAGATCAAGTCACGAGTAAGATGCTTTCTTAGAAATAGAGTGGAGAGAGGTAACGTGTTTTCATAACTCCAGAGTTGATGTCAAGTACCTGTCACCATCACCGTCAGTGAACATTTGTGGAGATCGCCATAAAGTGGGAAATGCAAACAGTTGAGTACACAGGGTGCATGTCTGGAAATGTGATTAAGGATAGAATGTAGGTCTGATGAGGGTCAGGTCGGTATTTGGACCTTTGGCTCACAGACTGATGGCATCAGGCATTGTCCTGGGAGCTTGAGAGAAACACAAAAACTCAGCCCCTGCTTCAAAAAAAACGAGTAAGAATCTGATTTTAAAGATTCCCCAAGTGATTTCCTTATCCTTAAGTTTGAAGGCACTTTCAACTGTATGTCAAGATTGCTCATTGAAGGGTGTGCTCATTGAGGCCAGTGAGGTTAGAAACTCTAAGAACCTGCAGGAATTACAACATGAATTGTAAATAAAACAATGTAGGTAACGATATCAAACTACCACAAAACCAAAATAGGATACCGGGGTCTACATATATGCTTTGTAGACAATCAGTAATGTTAAAGGATAATGGTTTGTACGTAAAATATGATAACAATCTTGAAATTGAGAAGTATCTACATGTTAATATATTTAAAATTTTCCCTGCTATAAGTGGAGATTCTCAAAGATCATCAATTGGGAAGCACTAGCTTATATCAGGGCTGAAGTGAAACAAAAAGTCATTTTTCCACTTTTTGGAATTATTTATTCTTTAACTATATGCCAATTAACTGCTTTACTAACATTAAAGAGCGAATCAGTCAAACATACAAAGCCAGGCTAGAGAAAAAGGTACCAGGACAGATGCGAATATAACATTTAGTATTTATCATTATGGAGGAAGAAAATACTGAATTCTAGTTATTTTATCATTTTGTTAGTCATTGTTTCTACTGCTAATTCTACACCTGTCAATAGAAATACATACTTATCAAACCCATAATAAACATAAACGCACTGTTGTCTCATTCAAAAATAATATGTTGACTGGAAGACAAATTACGCATGTGCTGATTTTAGTTTAATATTTTTATCTTAGTCTTTCTTGAAAAGTTTGTCAATCCTTTAGTGCTTAAATTCATGCAACCATAAGAAAATGATTTTTTTTACTACATTTGTTCTTAGAAGACTGCATTTACAAGCATAAGCAATTGCTTTTTAAGAGATTTTTTTTAGCAATCTTTATATAAAGGTTATGCCAATAAGCCTTGTTCTACCTCTCCCAATTTCACATGGATGAACTAACAATTACCATTTTACTAGAGAGCAGAACAAGAGAGAAGCAAGCACAGAAGGCGAGAATATCATAATGATGTTCCATTAGGTATTGTTTTGAACATAGCTGTCCCTACTTAGATTGTTGGTTAGTTGATTGCTTTTTGCTTAGGTTATTACATACTTCCCAGCCACTTTTATATCAGTAGAATTAAATCAGTGTTTCTCAAAGCATGTTCCTTAGCTTGCCTACATCTGGTTCACCTAGTTTTTTGGTTTTTTTAACTAACAGTTAAGCAAAATATGGCTGAATTCCGGGAATCTGTATCTAAAAACATGCCAAATGACTTAATGCATAATAAAATTTGAGAACCAGTGAGATTCTGTATTTTTGCTTTGATATGAAGGACGGTTTCCTTTTGGGACCAAAGGAATATCACAAAATTATTGTGATATTTCCAGAAATTTCATAACTTTCTTATAAAATAGCAGAAGAGTGTTTTTTGTTTGGGCATTAAGTTGTGGTATCTTATTTTGAAATTTTTCCAAACACAGACCTTCTTTAAGCCTCTTTTCCATGAAAAATCAGCAAGACAGCCTAGGTTCCTTGTGAAAAAAGGGGCTTCTAGGAGAATACAGCAGAACTTACTGGTTATTGACATCATGTTCAGTAGTTATTCAATTATCAAGATGTATTGTAGTGTGGGGTAAATATTGAGCTAGACATTGCCTTATCATTTGCCCATTAACTGTGGTCTTCCCCACCCCAGCAGGAGGCTTCTGATAAGTCTTTCACTGTGGGCACAATGACTTAACCATTTACCTGAAATATACTGGAGGATATTGATGAGAAGAGTAGAAAGCAAATTGATTCATGTATCAAGATAAATGACCAGCATTTAAAAAATCAAATGCAGTTGCATTTTAAGGATGCTTTAATCATAAAACTCAGATGCCAAAAACAAACAAACAAGCCTTCAAGCAAAATATAAAGTGTGCCTTTACTATAGAAGTTAAGCATTTCTTTACAATAGAGGTCCAGTCATCTTTGTGGAATTAATGACCCGTTTTCCAAGGAAGTGGTTTCTGCTCATAATAGCAAATAGAAGTTTACTGGAAGGCAGTCTTATCAGGAGAAACTTAAAAATAAGGGACACAATGTAGATGATGGACAGTGGGCTTTTCTAGAATCTCCTGGGGAAATGAAGAAAATGAGTCTTCATTTCAGGTAAATCTGAATAGAATAGAAAGAGGTTTTGGGTGAGGACTAGGGATACAGTCCCCAAAAACCTGAGTTGGACAGGTGGAGAGGAAGATAGGAAGGCACAAGCTCTTCTTCCTTGGACACCCTCAAGTAAGCTACTTGGAATAAAACAAAAACAAAACCTTTCATTCCAAGGAAGCAAACATTTCAGGAGTGTTTTTTTTTTTTTTTTGGAGGGGGTGCATATCTTCATTCTATTCTATTTGGAATTATTTCTAGCACATTCCCTCTTTAACCTCTTTTACATTAAAAGTCGGCAAGGCAGCCTAAGTTCCTGGTGAGAAGGATGTTCCTGAAGCATAGGACATTATTCTCACAATGCACTTTTCATAGGCTTCAAGGGTGGGGGGGGGGTCTGCTCTCTTCTGCCTTCTGCAGTAGTGGCCCATCTCCATCTGTCCAGCATGATTTGTCCCACTGGCCCTTGAGACATTTGAAAACCTGACTTTATCTCTGGGCAGAGCTGCCACACAGTTTGTCACCTACCTGTGACATGATAGCAAAGCACTGTGTTCCATGTGCCTTGGAGGTTTCCCCCATGGCATCTGACTAACTTTTTGTGAACTTCTCCCCAGAGTTAAATTTTAAGAAGTACATTCCTGGCTGTCAAGCCCTGACGTTGCCTAATTTGGACAGATAAGAAATCTAACAAGATTCTTTAGAAAGTCACTTATGCCATAAGGTATCCACATTATCTTGAGACATTTCTATTTGGCTAATAGGAAATGAAAGTGTGGATTAATGCCTTTCGCATGCCATTAAAAAGCTAAGAGGGAGAAGCCTAGTTCCTGCTGCCAGGGGCCTCCTTCGCTTGTCTGTTCTATGCTGTCTCAGCTAATCACTTTCAGCACTTTGAAAAGCAAAGGATGAGTTTTGACTTCATAGAAAATGAGTTTAAACCAGAAAGTCCATGTGGCCTCCAAACCTTGGATCATTGCCATGGCATACTGCCTTCACCTTTGATTTAAAGACTGAGAACATGTGGCTTCCTAAAAATGAAAAACTCTTTTTGCTCAATTCCCAAAAGGCTAATGCAAGCAGCTGTTAAAGGAGAAATAAAGACAGTCACCAGAATTCTAAATAAGCAAAACTTATTGAGACTGGATCAGCAATCACCTTTCTGTAACCCTGAGAAGAGAGAATGGCAAATCTGTATCCCCCTGTAAGCTGACCCATGATCAGGTATATAATTGATCGGATATAGATGGTCGTTGTCATAGGTATAAATTCTAAAGACCTAAGCTTAGCGAAATTAATCATCACAGCACAAATTAACAGGAATGATGAAAATCCAGTCACTGACTTACATGTGTAATTTCATGAAATCCTGCCAAATTTATGAGGCAGAAACTAGTATTTTCCCATTTTAAAGATAAGGAAAATGAAGTTGATAACTGATGTCTGCACTACTAATGAAAGAGGAGATATTAGAGATAGAATAGGGAGATTCTTTAGCCTGTTATCTTTAACCTTATTTTAAAATGTTAAATAATCAGTAGTTAATGTTTTTAAATTAATTCTTGCATTAGACAAATACCTCAGCAAGTCCCTAAATAAAGGATTTCTCAAACATTAAGAGACTGGAATATTTTGATAATGAAATTATTGCAGGCCCTAACACCCTTTCTGTCAAGTGGGTAGAAGCCACTTGGAGAATAGCCCAATGCTGAGCAGAGGTCAGTTACCTTTAGCTAAAGGTGGAAAGTTGATTCAAGGGCATTAAAATGCTCCTGCGAGGCTATAAATCACATGGACATGGAAGGTAAAAAAAGGTGCCATTTAGATAGGGAAGGAGTGGAGCTGCATGGGTGGGTGGAGCTACATGGGGTGGAACCACATAGGTGGGTGGGGCTACACTGCTTGCTTATAAAACAGTTAGGTAACGTGCAAGTCACAAGCTGTATTTTTTCCTTTGAAAGAGTTTTAGTTGATGGATTCCAAAGGCAAGCTTTATCATGTGAAAACTCATCCTCTTTCTAGAACCTAAATTAATATATTTTTCCCCCCAGAGCCCTGTTTTATGTTCTCCAAAGGACTAGAAGTTTGTAGACCATCTGCCACAAAGGGAATTTAGCTTCCACCAAGATCATCTTTCCTACATTTTCCCATCCTGGAGTCCCTCCTCCTTCCAGCAACCAGCCATCCCAGCAAAGCAAAATTGTCACATTGAGTTTTCAGTGAAAGAGAAAGGACTTAGAGTTAGGCTGTAAGGAAAAGCACATCATAAAGTTACCAGCTTAATTAAGCCATTACAGTTTTTAGGGATTTTTAAATACAGGCAATTTGAATATATAATTGAGTCTAGCACAGCCTCATCCTGTGTTTCCCTGGGTCTGCTTGGAATGAGATCGTGTATGGAAAACAGCTGGGTGACATTCAATGGCACAGAGCCAGCTTCTCATTTTCACTGTAGGCTCCACAATGAATTTATAAAGTCATCTCATGGCCTAGGAGTGAGGGACATGGACCCTTGAAATACCATTTATAGAGGCCAATCCCACCGACACGCTTTGAGGGCCAGCCTCTCCCCAGTGTTCTCATTAACAAGATCCCACATGTTCTCCAATAGAGACGTCTACAGGATGTGTCTAGGGAAACATTCTTATTGGAAAAATGACCCTGAACCTCTGCTCTAAAGTTGGAGAGATAACTTAGTAAGATCACAACTAAATGTTCTCCAAGTTTGACTAGAAGAGAATAAGGTCAATTAAATTGTCCTCTGTGTGTGGGGTGGGGTAGGGTCTCTATTTGAGGAAAGCACAGGAAACCCACTGCTTATGCTGTGACCGTAACTCAGCACTTTACAATTAAGCCATTTTGCTATTTGATAGCTGTTATATCCCAACAGGGTATAATATTTCTTGTTTAGCAGCACGTTCAGCAGATTAATTTGTATCTCATATTAAGTCTAATCTCCTATTTAGCCCCCCCCCCCCATATATAAACAAATGGACAAAATGAGATGCTTTTAAAAAAACTTCACTGTGTTCACTTCAGAAGCAGGTATGTTTAAAAATAGGAAGCATACTGAGACATCAGCATGGTTCCTGGGCAAGGATGAGAGTCAATTCAGAAGCTTTAACATTGGCTTGCCTTATTTAAAACTTGATACCAAAAGAAAAGGCAACAAAAGCAGATAGAAACAACAAACATTTCCACAAACAAAATGAAAAGGAAATCTACCAAATGGTAGAACATACTTGTGAATCACATATCTGATAAGGATCCAATACCCCCAATACAGTGAGAACTCATAAAATTCAACAGGAAAATCACCAAACTGATTAAAGCATGGGCAGATAAAAACATTTTGCTAAAGACAGAGAGGGCCATAGGTTCATGAACAGCTGTTCAACATCACTGACAATTAGGTAAACACTAAGCAAAACCACAAAGAATAACCACTTCACACCTGCTAGCATGTTGTCACCAAAAAACCCAAGAATTAATAAGTGCTGATAAACATGCCAGGGACAGAGAACTCCATAAACCACTGCAATGGAACTGTTGAGCCACTATGGATAGCAGCATGGCAAGTTCTCAAAAAGCAAAACCACCACATATTCCAATAATTCCACTTTCAAATACTTAATCAACAAAAACATGAAAACACTAACTCGAAAAGCTATCGCGACCTCATGTTCATTGCAACCTAACAATAACCAAGAGAGATGTATATCTGTGGATTATTTCAGCTATTAGTAGAAAAAAGAATTTGTCATTTGTGACAACATGGATCAACTTGAGCCTGGTCACTATTTTAAGTGAATTCAGTCACACAGAACAACATTGTAGGGTCTCATTTATATGGGAACATGCTGGGAAAGACGATCAAAAAAAACAAAACAAAACACAGGAGCATTTGTCAACTTACAAACCCAACCAGGGCATTTAGGGATGAGTCTCCACCTCCACCTTTGGGAGTATTGGTTCATCTTCCCTTTCCTGCTCTCTATTACCAGAAAATGCCAAGGACACATCCTTGGCATAAAAGGTATCACACTTAAACCCCCCGAATGGTACATGTAGCCAAACCCAATTAAAGACTTTATGTGAGCATTTAAGACTTGAGGGTAGATGCAAGAAACATTTTGTCCACCCAAGACAAAAACTCAATGCAACTTCCTTAGTTATTAAATCTGCCACCTACCAACTAGGCGTGGTCTGCCTTTGCCTCCAGTGTCTCCTTGTGGGGGCCAGTTTCAGATTCACCTGGTTTGTGATCCAAAAGAAACCTAAAACAAAAATGGAACAAAACCTGAGCTACTATACTGATCTGTGATTTCCAGGTACAGGAGTATAGGGGTTGATAAAAGGAAGGAGCCAAAGGGTACAAGATTTGTTTAAAAATATGGCATAAAGCTACAATGTGTGGCCTCCCTGTTGGCACAACACACTATGAAGCAAATCATAGCCACTGCAGCATGAGTTCGATCCCTGCCGCCGGCCAGGGAGGGGACCCACATGGCGTAGACCTCTCCTGCCTGACCCACTTTTCCCCTCGGCGGTGTGTTTCAGTCAGTCTGCCTGTTCTGCTCCCCACTCTGTCTCTGGTGAATCCTCTCACTGCCCTGGGGTCTGGCCTGCTCTCCAGCTCTTATGTGCATAAATAAATAAATAAATCTTTAAAAACATAAAGCTACAACGCACAGCAAGTGTAGTTAATTATATGGTCTTGCATATTTGAAAGTTGCTGAGCACAGACCTTAAGAGTTCTCATCCCAAGAAAAATAGATTGTAACTACACGTGGTGATGTACAGTAGATATTTGCACAATATATACAAATAGTAAATTATGTTTTAGGCCAAATCTAATTTAACGTATCAAATGTACCTCAGTAAAAAGAAAACAAACTTTGCTGGGTATGTGCTCACGATATAAACAACCCCAATCCATACCCACTTTTTCAGCTGCTGTCAATTGTGTCTCTATCAAAATAGTTTGACTTAAAAGGTGAAACTGGAGCTGAGCAGGCAAAAAGGTGACATAGGATTGCCTGTAACTTTTTACATGACAACAGAACTTTTGTAGTGATCAAATAATTTGTTTTGTCTCATTTTAATCATCCATTAGCATGGGCTTTAGATCACTGGCCTAATTTGCCAGTGAAGAAAATAAATCTTAGAGTCGTATGGATTTTTAGGTCAGATTGTATGGACAGAAAGATTAGAATGTAAATTACCTACTTCCTAATATAATACAGGGTCAACTTGAACTTCAGTGTCCCTTGTATTTGTACATAGGATTATGGTCTGACTCCCCATATTGGAAGTAACTTTCAAGGAAAAGAAGAGCTTCACACCCTAAATCACCTGCCCATCTTCCCTTCCTCCCTTTTATTAAGTGTAAACTCAGTTCAATCCCACTTTGAACTTGGTTATATGAAATTTTAAATCTGTGAAAGTAAAACAAAACTGACACTAGGGAGTGTATTTTACATAGGTGTGCTAAAATTTTTCTTTCAAGAATGAGCTCTTCTCATGAGCCTAAATGCTTGGATTAAAGGAAGACAAATGGCTGCAGTCTTCCAAGTAAAAGCCCTGCCGAGCTGAAGGTGTCTCTGCCAGTACCCTGTGCACGGTGGATGCACCTTCTTGCTGAACTCCAAAGAAGCTTCCCTGAAATAGGTGCACACAGTCAGAAACCTCTTGTATGAATGTTTTTGTAGGATCAAAGAATGATCAGGTTTGTCCACCACTGATAATGGACACCTGCGGTGCTGCGAGCATTCCAGGGTGGGCATGCGCAAGTGGGCGCACCTGTGTTGGACACGGGCTTAAATGGGCGGCGTCATGAGGACGCCAGAACTGCGAGGACCGACCAACAGAACTGACAGTATTGATGAGCAGCAGCAGTAGCAAAGAGAGAGTGCGATATGCTGGCGCCCATGCCTGCCATTTACCTGGCCACCTCTACTAAATGAAAGTATGAAAAACCACTGAGGGCTCCAAGACTCTCCTTCCCTGACCCGTCTGCCCAGAACCATCCCGAACCTTGCTCCTGTGCCACCCCCCGACCCCCGTCCCTGCCGCTACAGTTTTAAATTTGGACTAGAGCCTAGTGTCCCTTATGTTTGATATCTAATTTTGCTGTGTAACTTACAGAGTAGGACCTCATAAACCATTATTTTGAATCATTCTTGATAAGAGGAACATTGAAAGGCAAAATCTATGAGATAAAATGAAAAAGAGAAGAACAGCGGAGTGTGGAGAGACTTACGAGAATCTAAAAGGACGAAGCTATTTCTGGAGCGCCCATTTCCTTCCTCTCTGCCAGTTTCAGACTTTACCATCTCACAATTTGAAGGCTGACTTTCTTCAGCTTCCTGGGTCACGAGGAAGGGGAACACTACGTCCTTCAAACGCACACCGCCAGCCGCCCAGTAACCCACAAGGTTGAGCTGTCCCTTTGAAACGGAGTCACCAAGTCCCACAAGCCTGGAGACTGAGGAGATTGCTCCTTCTGCTGTAAATAGCCTGACGGTTTACGGTCAAACGCTATTGGCTCAAGTCTCCACAGCACCGGCCCTTAACATTTAGCCAACATCAGAGTCACCTGGAGCACAAAGTTCTGGGGCTAGATCCCAAGAATTCGAGTAAATTCCTAGGTGAGCGAGGCCATACTAGTCTGAGTATGGGAAATGCACTTTGAGGCCCTCTGACCTAGAAGCCCCAATTGCTATTCTAGAGATGTCCATCAGCAAAAGTCCCTACTTCTGGCCTCGGAGAGGATTTGAGAGGGGTAATGGGATGCATGGGCTGTGAGCAGGAGGTGGGCAGGTCAAGTGCATTAGATTTCCACTACATCCATCCTCAAGCTCGAGGGCTGAGAACTTCAGGTATGCTGGGTGCTTGGTGGTTTTCAGGTTATTAAACTTTTAAAGAATGAAGTCTGCCAGCATGAAGTTTGAAGGCAGGCAGCCAAAAACTTGTAAGAGGAAAAAAGATATGGCCTTAAGGTGCTTGCCCAGAAGCTTTGAATTTATCTGATAGAACCAGGTCACGACTTGAGGGGGAAGAAATTCTGCTTGTTAAATAATCAGTTACGTTTCTTAACATTTGGGGAGAAGACCCCAGGGGACATAGATCTCTTTAAATTTTATAGATTTGTGGATTGCTTCTCTTCACAGGTGTAGCCCTTTGAGACGCTGTAATTAAGAAGAATGAAATAATTTAGGAACATCTGCATAAAGAGTTAGGATGATTGGAATGGATCACACATCTGTCAGAGGAACTGATGTTTAGGCCTAGGTAATCACAGCTTGATTATCACACTATCGTAAATAGAAATGAAGTACATATTAAAGAAGTTTCTGGGCTTAGGGCTAAAGGCAAGTAGAATGCAGGTGTTCCGGGCCTCTCTGGTGGCGCAGTGGGTTACGCAACGCACTATGAAGCAAACCGCAGCCACTGCGGCACGAGTTCGATCCCTGCTGCCGGCCAGGGGGGGGACCCACATGGTGCAGCAGACCTCTCCTGCTGTGCCCGCTGCTCCCCTCAGCAGTGTGTTTCGGTCGGTCTGCCTGTTCTGCTCCCCACTCTGTCTCTGGTGAATCCTCTCACCTCCCGCGACTCTGGCTTGTACCCCAGCTCTTGTATGCATAAACAAATAAATCTTAAAAAAAAAAAAAAAAAAGAATGCAGGTGTTCCAAAAGACAATTTTGCTGTAGCATTATCTCGCAACCATCCCAGACCGGGTAGGAGGTTCATCACCAGTTCAAGCAGTTTCTCTGTCTTTGCTGCCGTCATGCTATCCCTCACACTCCACTGTACCACACCACCACACCGGCGTCCCCGAGACGCTAGCTTTATACCCCTCGTGCATCAGCCCAGGTGCATCCACCTGCACATGCCCACCCAGGCATGCACATAGGTTTCCATCATTACACCAAGGGTGGAAAAACCTGATCAACCTTTACCCTACAAGCATTTACTGGTGGTGAACAATTTGGAGGTGCTCTTATTGTATAGTCTTTATTTGAACCTGGTCTAATTTCCTCATCCTCATCCAGTTTTATAGATACAACCTGTGTCCCTACTATGTCCAAAGCAATTTATCAGATCTATGTTTGATACAAAAATAACTAGAACATATAAGCATCCACTCTCCAATAAGAGGCTGTCAAATTACAAAGTAGAGCAGAAGACCAAAAGTCCGTGGAGAGAGGTACACAAGGTTTCATCTGAGGACTATAGAGACAGTATAACCATGCATTTATTTTACAAAATCCCCCATTAAGAGAATCATCCTGACTCAAAGAGACATGGACTATTGTGTTAGTGTCAATTAGATTGATGGAGTGTCCACGTCAAACCATATTTAGTAGGAAGGCCTGCCAGGTCCAACATTCAGAAATAGAGAATTGGTTATTTTATGTACACCCTCATCCTTAAAATTAACTCCCATTCCCCAAACTTTAATTCACACAGGCACCTTATTTTTTGCCAGCATCTGCAGAGTACAGCCTCTGAGGCATCCATTTAGTCCTTTAATCTGGGCCCTGGTCTGTATTTACATGTATAACATGTTTCCTCATTGTCTTCTTCCTCCCTGTAGATTCAGGATTCTTGATGCCTTTATTCTCTTCTCCAAGACATCTCCCTACTCTTTCTTGGAAAGGCGAGCTACAAGATTTCTCTCAGGAACAAAACTTTGGTTTCATTACTTGCAAATTAAACATTCTCTAAATGTGTGAGGGGATAGTCGGGGTCCCCTTTTAATTTGGGATGATTTGGAGTCCATCACATCGTGTGTGTTTGAGGAAGCTGATTTTTTTTTTTAAAGCTTCAAATTTAATAGGCTTTTGTGCAAAGTAGGGTGCTGGTTTCTAGAAGCTGAGGGTACTATAATAGTTAAGTGATCTACTTTCCTGTCCTGGGCTACCCAAGAGACCTACAGTTCAACTGAAACCCAAACCACTGCTTCAGCAACCTGGAGCATTTGCATTAGCCATTTTGATCATTTCATTTTGTTTCATGTTTGCAGTAATAGATCAGTCTCACTTTATAACATTCCACTTAAGATTTTAATTTCATTTACTATTTTCCAAATTGGACTAAACTTTAGTCAATGGCAAATCCTTTTTGGAATGGAATTGGGATAATTAGAGAGCTTTATGCAGAGTAGAGGTTGCATGAAACAGGTCTACTTCAATTACATTGTTTTTGAGAAAAGATGGTAAGTGATTTTCATCAGCTAGCTCAATGACCGGTATTTTCAGATGGCAGAAAAGTTGCCATTAATGAAAGATTTTCCCCCAACTATATTATGATCATCAACCACAAAAAATATAATCAGCAGTTCTCTGTTTATTTTGTTAGGGAACAACTGGGAATAGTCTCCAACCTTAGAAGTAAATACATGAAATAATTTCTCTTAACCACCTAATTTGATGCAACATATTCTTGTGTTAAGAGATGTCAACTAAGTGCTATTTTATTTTTAAAAGAGATTCTGACTCACATGGATTTAATCACATTTGCTACTGTCTTCACAGCCATGATTCTGTTTGTTCTTGTGTCTGTCTCTAAAAGGGATACTTGTCATTGGATTTAACGCACAACATTCTCTGGGTTGACACAACCCAGAATGAAATCATTTTAAGAAACTTAATTATATCTGCAGGATTCTTTTTCCCAAACAATATCACATTTACATATTCTAGGGATTTAATGTGGATATCTTTTTGGGGAGGGTAGTAAATGGCACCACTTAACTCAAAACATGAGTGATAAATTCCTAAATTAACATAAATCTGTGTCACTGTTGTGGGTTAAAATCCTTCAGTGTGTCTCTATTACCTAAGTGTTGTACCACAAGGATTTGGGGCAGGTGCTCTATGATCTGGGCAGACAGATAAAGGAGGCGTCCTGGAGTCCGTGATGGCCTTTTCAGGGTGTTATTGATCTTTCTGCACAACTAGCAGTGAAGCAACCAGGTACAGGGCAGGCAAGGGGGACCGGGGGCTGGAGGGGCCAGAAGGCTGGCAGGCTTCCCAGCCCATGGCAAATGTTCACTCTCTGGGCTCTCCTGCATTCTCTTATATTCTCTTGTGACTCCCTCTCTGCTGCCTCTGCTGCCAGCATCCCATGATGCCACCCATACATGCCCAGTCTCTCAGCCCAGATGTGCCCACCTGTGCATGCCCACACCCCACTCCAGGTGCCCACCATCAGGCATGTGTGTAGGACCATGTTGACACTAATGGCAGGAGGGTGGAAAAGAACCTCATAATTTCCATTTACCCTACACTAAGTATTCCAGATTTTTTGGCATGGCATGAGAAATATGTATGACCCAATAGTTGGATTCTTATCCTCCAAGAAAACAGGCTTTGTAATGGCAGACAATCCCCACGGCCACTCCATCACAGAGATGTCTAGAGGGGAAAATATAGGAGGTATCCTGGGAAAACTAGGCTGAATGCTATTCAACCAGCTAGAGGTACAAAATATTGAGATTTGGTATTCTATGTAAATGTGACATTTTGAATTCACCACTGGGTCAGCGCATGGCTCATAGAGATTAGTTTACACTTGTATTTTTCATCACCTAGGACAATACTTGACATTAATAAATTATTAATACTTGTTGAAAGGAATGAATGGATATAAGCACCAAATTCAGGGTCCAAGGAATCAAACTTTCCTTTTTTCACCCAGTGGTTACCTCTTGGCTGGGCCTCCAGGCTGCAATCTTTTTCTATACATTTGCTTTTGAATCTGTATTTTAGAAAAAAAATATATTTATTTATGTCTCATTGCATTAATTTCTCCAAAAAGAAGCCCATCACTCCTGACTCTATCTATTGATCAGATGGTGTGGCCGTGCAGGATGATAGGAGAAAGGCAGAAGCTGTATTAAGTGACAAAGTGTGAAGTGTGAAATTCACACGTATTATTTAGTCACTTTCCCGTTTCTATTTTTCTTCTAAAGCATTAAAGGTAATAGTCTGAATCAGGGCTCTGCAGTTGTTTACTCCTTTCTGACAGAATTAGTTGGGGCCGTTCAGTCTTTCTGATTTATTGTTGAGTCTCATCTATTTTTCATTGCTTTTAGGCAAATTTTTTTCTTTCATTCTCTTTAAAAAATTAAAATTACCCACAGTCCTCTTCCATGGTTACGGGTTTGACAATTTATCAGAAAATGTAGAAAACAGCTTAGAGTAGATCAGATTAACCTGGGTGTATTTGTGAGACAAGATCGTCGGGCTTATGGGGTTTTGTTCTGAGATGGTAAAAGATGCAGCCCTAAAAGAAAGGCAGGTATGGCCGTGAACCAGGCAGGCTGGTCTGCTCCAGTGCTGATAAAAATGAAGATGAAGGATAGTATCTTTGCAAAATTCAAAAATAATGTTAAAATCAGATAATGTCAATCTACTTTTTTTTTTAATAAGGAGTTTGCTTGTTAGAGCAATTTTAAATTCACAGTTGTATTGTTCCATAGATGGTGTGACTGTACACATACAGCATTCCTTATTATCAGTATACACCACCAGAGTGGTGCATTTGTTCAACTGAGGAATCCACATTGACATGTCATAATCCTCCCGAGTTCATTATATTATAGTTCACTCTTAGACAGTCTATGGGTTTGAACCAATGTACAGCGAGATGCTTCTTAGATTACGGTATCAAACAGAGTACTTCCAGTTCCCTAGAAATCCTCTGTGCTCTCACTATTTAACCTTCCACTTCCACCTGCCTCCCCCAGCCCCCTCGCCCAGTCTCTGACAACCACTGATATATTTTCACTGTCACTAAAGGCCTTGTTTTCTAGCATGTCATACAATTACAGTCACACATTTTGTAGCCTTTTCAGATCAGTGTCTTTCACTTAATAATACAAAATTCTAGGACTCAATCACTCATTTCTTCTTAACACTAAGTACTATTGCATTATGTAGATGCTTCATAACTAAGCTGCTTCAAAACTAATCCTAATACTTGGTTGATTTTTAGAGGACCCAGTGAATATAAAGAAACAGGCTTGTCAGCATCACGAAGGAAGTAGCTAAAAGAATTTGCTAAACCCATAAAGCAAGTAAATCTTTGCTTAAGAATTGCACATCCCATTCATTAAATATTTTTATTGTGTGGCTTATTTTTTTTTAAGTAAAAGCAAAAGAAACATGTATTATGTTGAGCAAGTCTATAAATAATGAATGGGTTATCCAATTTCAGCTCGATGTCAGCAAATCTCAGCCACATCCTGCAGAAGACAGTGCCCTTTTTACTGCCTATCATTAAAAGAAAAGCCTTTTAACACTTGCCTATAGGAGGAGAAAAACAGGAGAGGGAACATAGGTGCTAAAAAAGGGTTGGTTAAAAGAAAAACCACATCTGAAAACTTACACCAGCTCCTCTCTCCTACATTGCAGCTTAACTGTTTGACTTTGAACTTTCATCAAGGTAAGTCTAGAGACTGGATTCTGAAGATGTCAGAGCAACAGGGCACAATATAGACATGGAAAATGGACTTGATATGTGAATATTGTCCCATGATATAGGATTTAATACCTGGTAATGATGCTAAGAGACAGTGTTAATATGTGCTAGGATGATTCCTAGAATATTTTAGAAAGTGATGTAGGAATTCCATTACAGTCTTTGTAGGCGATGGATAAAATAATCAAATTACTTAGTGAATGAACATATTGTGGGTATATATTTAAAGTGGGAAATTAGACCACTAGAGTACTTCATCAGAATAGCCAAGTTATTCCACATGAATGACAAGGAAGGCATGGCATCACTGTCAAGTTCACTGACAAGTTCAGTGGTGGGTGGGTGCATTCTGCAGACCAGGGCTTAAGGTGGAAGATGCTAGACTCAGTAACAGCAATAGTGGAGGTCAGCTGGTAGAAACTACACTAAAAGCAAGATGGGTACAGTTATCACAATGTGAACATTTGTCTGCAGAGACACCTATAACAGATTACCATATTTTGGGTGATAAAACAATAGCTATATGAAACCACTGGATCTGAGCGGCACAGATGGGAAAGCACAATGTGCATCCCAAGATCCCTCCTTCAAGAGAAGGCTCTCATCCCCCAGATGCTGGAAATGTTAGCAGCTAGTGGTGACCAGCTGAGAACTTCCTGGGAAATTCCCTCAGCTGGAAAGAGACTGCCTCACCCAAAGACCTGCTTTGTGTCAAGTGACGGATTAGAGGGCTAGGAAGACTTGGCATTCCTGCTTCATGCCGTGATTCCGGTGAGTCATTCTATCTCCAGAGCAACCCAGGGGTCACTTTGTTGTGCTGCATCTTATCTATCCCACTCCTGTTTCACCCTATTCTTTCATCCTCCACACATTTTGATTCAATGTGCAGTAATACCCATCTACCAAGGTCTGATTCCCAGGCAATCTATCTAAAACAGTGGCAAAGGTACAATTTTAGTCCAGGCAATCTAAATCCAGAGCCTGTGCTGACTGCCTCCTGAGTAGCTGGAGAAATCTCTCTCTCTCCCTACTTTCCATTCAATTTTGACCTCCAAGTCCCTTCCATGACATTCTTTTGATGTTTAATGGTACAATAAATATAGTTTATATTTTTCTGGCACTGCCCACCACTTGCACTGATTTCAACAACCTGAACAGAGCAGCATTTAACCAGGGACCTGCAAAGATGTCAAGACTCCTCGCTGAGGGCCCGAGCTTGTTGCAGCCCTCTGTGCATTAAGACAGTAGAAGCACTGGCCCCTCTCCCAGCAGACCCACTGACAGGTCCCTGACCACTCACCACTCAGTGCAGATGGAGCAGTGATCATGGCCAGTTTCATGCAGTTCCATTAGCACCGTCAGATGATGTTCAAGTGACACTTCTACACGCCAGTGACCAGTAATGGGGTCTTCAGAGGCGAAAGCTCATGCTCAGTTCTGACACTTCTCTATTAGTTCTTTTTTTAATGTGCGTGCACATTAGGGGCTTGGACCTACACCAGGTGTTTCTGATGGTTTTGAGAATGGTACCATGTAAAATAATCATAGTGGGGTCTAAGCTGAACAAGTCTACCCTCGGCCTGTGTGGCCTTGAACAAGTCACAAAGTGTGAGCTTTACCTTTCCTACAGTAGTGGTGGAAAGGACAAGCACTTTCCAGATTATCACATTGTTCACACCTGACTTGTAGTGCCCATTTTTCTACCTTTTGGGAGAAAATCATGGAGACCCCTTTCAGACAGGCAAGGCATTTTCTCATACCTTCTTTAAAGGAAGTAGAAATAAAGTTCAGACTGAGATGAGTGCAGACTTCTCCAGACCCCAAGGCATCTGCAGGGGTGTATATCTGCTTTGTGATCTTCAGTCAGTGACTGCTCTAGGAAAGGAAGTCAGCAGGGACTTTGCACAAGATCCCTGTGTGCCTGGAGGATTAACTGGAGGAGACAGCCCAGAGCAAGAGTGAAAAAGTCGACTTTTTACATGAAAAGTGGGAACAGGTAGGTTTATGTATGCTGTGGTGCTTATCAGAGGACAATGCTAGACTTTCTCCTTAGCCCATCTTCTGAACATGCACGAAGTTTTAATTTCAGATGCTTTTTAATGTTCCGTGGGGATTTTATCTACATATGCATGTAGATAACCGCAGGCACTGTTTCTCTGTTTGAACTTCTTGAGAAAAAAATAAAAATAAAATTGATTGAATCAGTAAAGAACCAATAATCCCAAGGAGGAAAAATAAAAGCCAAGGGTCAGATGGTTTTACTTGTTCATTCAACCATTAAAAGAACAATTAACATGGATATTAAAAATTAATAACAATTAACAAATTCTGCCAAATAACTAAAGAGGAGTGGGCAACTCTAAAATCAGTTTTTAAGACAGGATTACCTTGATGCAAAAACCATGCAAGAAACCTATAGGCCCAAATCCCTGACAACTATATATGTAAAAAATCCTCAACAAAGATAACTGTATGGCAGATCTAACAGAACATTGAAAGAATCATAAAACCATGACTAAGTGGGATGAAAAGATGGTTAATGTGGATATACCACATTAATATAATAAAGGATAAAAGTCACATGATTGTCTCAACAGATGCTGAAAAAGTGTTTGACAAAACACAAAGCTGTCAACAAATTAGGATTACAGGTAAATCACCGCAAAATAATAGATGATGTATATGAAAAGCCTATAGCTACATCATTAATAGCTAATGTGAACTTTGAAAAAATGAAGGATTTTCTTCTAATATCAGGAAGAAGACAAGGGTGTCCCATTTACCATTTTTTTTATCATTGTATTAGAAGACCTAGACAGAGCAATTAAATGACATGAAAAACAGGCATCTAATAAGAGATGTAAAAATGCCCCTGCTTGCAGACAAAAGTATCATATAGATAGAAAATGCTAATGAGTCACCAAAAAAGCTGTTAGAAATAATAAATTAATTCAGTAGGGTAACAGGGTATAAAATCAACATAGGAAAACAGTTTTATACACTAACAATAAACTACCTGGAAAGGAAATCAGAAAACAAAGTGATTTAAAATAGCATCAAGAAAAGTACTTAGTAAAAAGTACTTTCTTAGAAAAGTACTTTCTTCACCGAGAAAGTGAAAGGTTGCTACATTGACAAGTATAAAACATTAATGCTTGATTATTAATTTACCTAAGGTACAAATAAATAGAAAGATAGCCAGTGTTTATGGACTGAAAGAAAATATTTCAATATTGTTAAGACTACCTACCCTATCTACAGCAACAGATTTAGTGTAACTCCTGTCAAAACTTCAGAGACATTTTCTTTAGAAACAATTTTTAAATTCATATGGTATCACAAAAGACCACCAACAACCAAATCAACCCCAAGAAAGAACAAAATGGAAGACATCACACTTCTTGATTTAAAATATTACAGATTTATAGTAATCAAAACAGTACCTCCCTCTCTTCTCTCTCTATTTCTTTTTCTCTCTTTTTTACATATTCATGTGTTAATATCTTGGAACATAAAATGTTTTTTCTTCTTCTTTACTTGACCCCCTATTCCTCCTGCACCTTCTCCAGCCTCTATCTGGGGAGAGATAACAGCTGAGAGATGGGCTAGAGAGCATGGGCTCACTTACTTGTGATTAAACTGACTCCTTCAATCATGGATTATGGAAATTCTGGGATCACTGTTTCCTGCTATAATTTACTACTGAAGCAGTGAACAATTTAGTCATTATATGCCAAAAAAGAAAAATTCAAACAGACAAGTTATTTTACCAAATAATAAAACTGCCTGGTTCATATATAATTTAGAGGCACATTTGTTCATTATAGTTCTTACTTATAGTTGTGCATTATGGAATATTGTTCTAATCTCATCCTACTTTATACCTACTCATATCACCTACTCACAGGAAGACCTTCTTTCTCCTGTTTTTCTATAAAACTCTTATACACTAGCTCTCCTAATGCTGATTGTAAAATATGTTCAGATTAACATGCTGAAATTGTTAGTAAATTCATGTCTGGAATACATTTAACTAATGGATTTCTGGTTAAAGGCGTAATGCAATTACTAATTTACTAGCAGTAATAGGCGATTCCTCCCAAGAGGAAGAGACTAGTAATTAAAATTCCTATTCGGAAAAGTTCATCTGCAATACACAAATGAAAAAGTATCTTATTACAGTCACGGTACAGAAACTTATTCCCCCAAACACACTGAATAATCCCATTTGAATCTTATATGGTACCAAGGTGTAAAGACAATAAGAGGGAGACCTGGAACTCAAAACCAGATTTATTTTCCCCCAAGGACCACACTCTCTTTCAGAGTATCAGGAGACAGTAAATGCTAAAATCACAGAAATTTGGTTCATAGATGATTTTACTCACTATTATGTCCTAGCACCTGACTCAGTGCCTGCCATGGAAGAGAATTTCAATTAATAGTTGTTCAAGTTGATGAAAGATTTTGTACAGATGAGCCACCTCCCAAGCAGTGTCCATGACTTTCTACCAGGAGTCTCTATAATTTGGCCAGAGCCCTGTATTTTTGTATTTAATAAACATAAAACCAGAGAAACACCTCTTTGGACTAGGTTGAACATTCAGTGCTATCTTACCTAGCCCTCATAGTTCAGATTAGAAAATTAAACCATAAAGAGCCTGACTTGTCCTAATTTTCATAGCTAAGTAATGACCAGAGAGAATTTGATCCCAAGTTGCACAACTTTGCTCAAGAGGTTTCACATGTCTATTGAAGATGATAAAATGCTGAGCAACATTTCAACCAAAGCCAGAGAACCTGATATGCCACTCAAAATATTTAACCAATAACAAATTGTGGTAATAGTCATTTTCAGTATATCTATTTTTTTAACTTGTAGAGATATAAGTAAATTATACAGCACCAGTACAATACTAAAGAATCTATGACTATATATTAACTATTACTAGCAGTTTTACAAATACGTGTATATATTTTTATGACATTAATTGCATCCTTTGCTTTCCATGTCTTCAAGAATTTTCCTGTCTTTGAGAAGAATGTCCTTAACCATTTCTTATAAGTCAGACTTAGTGGTGATAAGCTCTCTGAGCTTCTGTTTGTTTGGGGAATTCCTTATCTCTCCTTCAATACTGAAGGAAAGCTTTGCTAGGGAAAGTATTCTTGATTGTCAGTTTTTTCTTTCAGAATGGAGAAAAAGCAACCCTGCATGCTGTTAGGTGGCTGTAAATCACTAAAATCACTACAGAAAACATTATGAAAATTCCTCAAAAAAAACAACTGCCATTTGACCCAGAACTTCTACATTTGGGTGTAAATTCAAAAGAACAAAATTACTTTCTTGAAGATACACTTGTATTCTCAATTTCACTGTAGCATTATTTACACAGAAAAGACAGGGAAACAACCAAATTGTACACTGAAAGATGTTAATGAAAGCTTGGTATATCTATGTAATGGAATATTATTTAGTGATTAAAAAAAAGGAAATCCTATCATTTGTGACAATATGTTTTAACCGTGAGGGCATCATACTAACTACATATGTCAGACAGAGAAAAACAAATTTTGTATGCAGAATCTAAGAAAAAACCCTGAAGTTATAGACAGAAAGAACAGATTAGTGGTTACCAGAGGCAGCATGGGTGGCACTGGGGAAAAGAGTGGTGGTAGTCAAAATTCAAAAGCTCATGGTTACAAGATAAAGAAGTCCTGGAAATGTACTTCTGGGAATTTAATGTACTTCATATGATTATAGTTAACAATACCACAGTGTATATTTGAAAGCTGGTGAGAGCAGATTTTAAAATTTTCAGTGTATGTATATTTACATATATATTTAGAGTTGATGGGTATTAGCTAAACTTATTATGATCATGTTTACATAGCGATCTAATCATATTATACTTCTAAATTTATACAATTATATATATCAATTATATCTAAATCAAACTTGAAAAAGTAAATAAAAGGGGATTGAGAAAACAATTAGAAAATAAATACTTAACCACTTCTATGACGAAGACACCAACGGTCAGAACAACTACCCTACACTACGTGACACTGTCATGCCATTCAGAGCTGGGGTAGCAGCCTCACATTATGTGTGCCTCTGATCTTTCCACTTCACACCCTACTGTTTCTTTATTGCTCAGGTTGATTAATTCTTCTGTAAGTTTGCCAGAAATTGCATCCATTACTCACTTCTCTTCTCATGTAATCTAGTGGAAAGACTATATAAATGCTGTACTGGGAGAAGGAACAGTTTCATGTGACTAATGCAGTAGTGAGTGGGATTAAATTTTGAGGGTTCCATTGCATAAGGACATACCAATGTTTGCCTTTAACCAGGTTGAGAGTGATGGTTAAGCTTCTGGAGGTGGCAACCTGAAGCCCATTGGTAAATTCCATCTATCGCTGAGCACCTCAACACATGTAAACTAGGAAATGAACAGGTACTGGCACAAAGTCTTGAGACACAAAAGTTAGACTTAATTATCTTCCTACTAGATATGTACTTTGGCTCTTTTCTAATACACTAACAAGCTTCCCTCATTGGAGAATGCAAGGATTCTCAGAATTATATAACATTCTGTTTATATTGTTATCCAAAGCAACAGTATGCAAATTGCAGTAATCGTCCATAAGAAATGGTAGAGAAAGCTGGTGAGTTAAGAATATTGTAAAAGAAATAAAGCTAAATGAAACAGATTCTGTCTGATTCATTCTAGCTCAGGTCTCCTGGTAAAAGTTACAGGTAAGACAAAGAACAAAACAAACGTAGATTATAAGCTTCCAGATTTCACCTTTTGATTGATGGTTGAGGCACTTAGTTCAACTGAGAGGAAACTGGTCAAAGGGTATTGACACAAACCATTAACCTGCCACAAAGGGTATTGGCATAAACCATAAACCTTTAGTTAAGCAGAGTTAACTAAAAGGCTGCCCTCACGCAGACTACCTCCGCTGATACTCCTTGTTTGACAGATTCTGCTAATTTAGATAAATGGTCACTTGGGATTGATCTGTGTCTCTTCTCCCCTTTATCCTTCCTTTTTCTATCTTTCTGTACTTCAAATTCCAATTTTTATGGCTTGAATTGACCATTAAAGAGGAAGCCCATAAACTCCTTCTATGTCACCCTCAGTCTCAATAAAAACAGCACTCCAGACCAGTATGCTTATATTTGCCTCCCCCCTTCTCTCTCTCTCTCACCCTCCATAACCTCACTGTGTCCAAGGTGCCATGCTATATCATCTCCACATCCTATAAGTAATACTCCTCTATTTTACCAAAGTTTCCTAAAGGCTACTGCTGAAGGGTATTCTGCAATCACAGTAAGAACCCTAAGACTGGTCTTAATAATATTGATTTAAAAGAAAACATGTAGAAGATATTTGCCTCAGCCATATGAGAACTCCCAAGCATTTCTAGTATCAATAGGTTGAGATCAATATAAAATAGAAACAAAAGCCATTCTCCTGACCATGCCCTAGGGTGGACTTTGGGAATGAGCTTTGCTGTCTTCATGAAGGGGCCTCTCCACAGGAACAGGAGCAGAGGGCAACTCACACACCCTACAGTGATGTTGCCTCAAGGCCTTTGCATCCTTAAAGCAGGAAATCCTATCAACAGGAACATTAACAATAACAGCAAATGGTGAATTGCTTGCTTGGTAACATGAAATTATTTTTTCATTCCAGAGACTTGATTTTAGGTTGGGAAGTAGGTGGCCGGCAATGTACCCTGCAGGGCAAAAGAGAATACAAGGAAATTAAGAAATATATACATATACATATATATATATATATATATATATATGCATACAAGAGCTGGGTTGTAGGCCAGAGGCACAGGGGGTAAGAGGATTCACCAGAGACAGAGTGGGGAGCAGAACAGGCAGATCGACTGAAATACACTGCTGAGGGGAGCAGCGGGAGAGGTCTGCTGCATGATGTGGGTCAGTGCCCTGGCAGGTGATCAAATTCTGCTGCAGTGTCTGCTGATAGCTTCATACTGCTGAGACTTTATCTCTTGTGCCACCAGGGAGGCCCAGCAGAAGAAAACTTATGTTTAAAGAGTGATAAGGGAAAAATAACTTCCCTCCCTAAGTTGCTATGGAGAAATAGTCAACATGATTTGAACATCTGATGTTCAGATGCAGATATGATGGCTTTGGTCAAAGTTATCAGGGACTAATCTAGGGACTCTTGTCTCACCAATATTATGAGTTAGTTTAAGGAGAATTCCATGAAGTCATCAATGAAAAAAAAGTACCTAAATCCTAATAGGTCATTTTTCATATTTTAATTTTTTTTAAAACATGTATTAAATGGGAATATATTCTTGATCCAAAAGAACTATGACCTCTTTGATAGTTAAGTTCATGTTTTAACAGCTTTTTGATATAAATCAGTTGAGTAGAATTAAAAGAAATTTAAAATATAACCCTGAATCAAAATGCTGGTTAATTGGAATATCAAAAATACAGAATTTGAGTTTTGGAAGGATCTATGAAAATATCTTAGGCCATCTCTCCTTCAGAGTAGGAGTCCTCTTAATAGTTACTTTGGGGTTCCACATGGCCTCCTCTTAGGCTGCTTTGTGGCCACAATGAAAATGACCCCTGATTGACAATGTTTTTTTTAATTGTGTAAATAAACATAACATACAATTGGCCATTTTAACCATTTCAAAGTGTACCATTTAGTGCCATTACCTTCTCTGATAGTGTTGTGGTACACTCACCACCATCTAGTCCCACAACCCTTCATCAACTCATTTTTTTAAATTGAAATTTCAGTTTTGTAGTATTATATCATCATGATGTTAGAGTGTATCTAACACCAGGCCACTGAAGTCGATTCCTGCCTTTTCCACCACCTGTTACCCTTCCCCTTTGTTACTACCAATCTATTTTCTGGATGCAAGATTTGTTCTTTCTAGTAGTTTGTTCATTTTGTTTCTTTATCTGTCACATGAGTGAAATCACACAATATTTTCTTTTTCCACTTGACTTATTTCACTCAGCATAATGCCCTCTAGGTCCATTCATTTTGTCCCAAATGGCAGCACTGTATATTTTTTATAGCTGAGTATCCATACACACACACACACACACACACACATTCTCCACAATTTTGCTGCAACAGAAAAGAATTATACTGACTGGGAGAAGGTGTTTGAAAACTTTACATTTGGTTTAGTATCCAAAATATGTAACAACTCACCATACATACACTGCAACTATAGCAACCAAACCAAACCGACCAACCAACCATCAAACAAAAAATAATTTAAAAATGTACAGGATCTGAACAATAATTCACTATTTTAAGGACAATATATTGATGGCTAGCAGGCACAGGAAATATATTGGATATCACAAATCATCAAGGAAATACAAATCAAAACCACAACTAAACAATTAACCCCACAAAGGTTATAATGGCTATTGTTATTTGTTTTGAAAGTTAGATTCTTTATGACTCTATCTATCTATCTATCTATCTATCTATCTATCTATCTATCTATCTATCTATCTATCTGTCTGTCTGTCTGTCTGTCTGTCTATCATGTCTGCTTCTCTGAGTTTAATTGATAGTCAGCAAATATCAGAAACTACCAATGAAATAATGTGAGGCAGTATAGTACCAGATGTTATCCTGCAATTATTTACTGGATACCTACTGGAAAGAGTCCTCTGTGAGTATCAAACAGATTTGAAAATCAAGATCCTAAACTCCAGTTAGTTCACCCACACCCACCTGTTCTCTGTCCTCTCCCCCATACACACACAGGAGACAGTGGAAGATTCATATGGATAGTTAACAGCAAGGACTCTTAGTTAACTGGGCCTCTCAGGTCCACTGCAAGGGTCAAATGCGTTCAGGCTCACTAATCCACTTTGAGAAGCATAGGTTTTAAGCAAATTCAAGGGGAAAAGAATGAAAACGATTTTGAAAATCCAAAAATCTCATTGTGTAGTCCTCTGGGGAATCTATACTCAAGAATGATTAACAGACATGCATAATATGTATATGCTAATGAACTATCACTCTGAGAAGTCAGATAATTAAATGGCTTGCTGGCAGTTGGAGCTGATTTCATCTGGCAATCAAATATATATACATATCTAAACATTTCTAATTTTTGTTTTCCTTTATTATTTGTCTTAATCTCTTTTTTTATCCCTTCAAATATTACTCCTATCTTCAACCACAGTTAGGATCATATGTCTTTGTGAAAAGCTACATGTATAAATGACTAAATGTGTAAATAATTTATTTGTAACCTGAATGTGTTTGCCTTTGAAATTATGAACAATTTTTGGTGAACAAAGTTTTCCAGTAAATTCAATGGAAAGGAGTCATTGGTTCATATAATTGGGAGTTACAGCCCAGATTTTATTCTATTCCATAGTCAGAAAAGTAAAACACTGGTTCCATGTGACAATAGTCTGTTGATACTGTATCACCCCCAAAGAACAGCACCTTATACCAAGGGTTTTGTAAGAAACTCTATGCTCCCTCTACTGGCCAAAGAGAGTACAACAAACACAGTGGAAGCCGCATTTGTAATGACAAAATATGGAAAGACGTTTGAGATGCAGTTTAATTGGTGGAAGTTAAGTGACGCTTCTCTTACCAGCTGCCACAAAATAATGGCTGAAAACAATAATTATCATTAAAATAACAATGGTTAATATTTGTTAAAACTGACTCCGTTCCAAGCACAACTTTAAGCACTTTGCATGCATTTTCCCATTGAGATTTCTCTGTGACTGTCAATAGAAAAATTACTATAAATTAGGATGGAAGCAGGTAGGGAAGGAGCCAGAGTTGAGTATCATAAAAACAACAAAAATAAATAGAACTTTCTGTGTGGCATCATTAGACTATCACCTTCAAAGATATTTTATCTCAATCTTAAAGTGAAAAGACAGAAATAAACACTACCTAAACCCAAGCAGGGGGTTCTCAGGTTAGAAGTCATCACACAAGCATAGTGTATCTTGGGTGTTATTGGTTTTATATACTCAAGAGCAAACACACAGACCCATCTTTCAGTTTTAAGAGCCTAAGTTGATGTTAAAATCGGTGTTTCGATCAAAATACATCCAGGTTCTCAAAGCTCACATTGAAAAAGTTCCTGGACGGACCTCATTGAGGGAAACAGTCTGCTGTTTGTGTTCTGTTTGCAATCAACTTTTTTTCTCCAAAATACAAAATGCTTGGCAGGAGTTAGTGGAATCATGTTAATATATTTATATTGCAGAAATATTCCAGTTTATAAATGTTTTGAGAAAAGACTATGCCGTTAAGAAGACTGTATAGAATATGAAAAAGATAACAGGTTTGGGATCAAACAAGTGAGATCTTGAATCTTCTGAAACACAGGGCTAAATAGAGTTTTAGTGAAAGGACCAGAGCTAAGAATACTCCATTCCTGGCATCTAGTACGTGTATTGGTAAGGGCTCAAGCAGATAAATGAGAGAGAGACAGGGACAGAGACAGAGATAGATAGATAGATGGATAGATAGATAGATAGATAGATAGATAGATAGATAGATAGATAGATAGATAGATAGATAGATACACAGACAGACAGACAGATAGATAGATAGATAGATAGATAGATAGATAGATAGATAGATAGATAGATAGATAGATAGATAGATAGATAGATAGACTTGTAAAAGCATTTGACTTTAGGAGATTGTGGAAGTTCAACAAGCAGTCTCTATAAGGATGCCAGATCCATGACTGTCCTGGAACTCGACAGCAAGAAGGCAGGTGGTCAGGAAGAGGAGATATAACTCTAAAGAGAACAAGGCTGGAACCTACAAGCAAGAGCAGGAATTCAGGTGGACAAAATCAATGCTGTCTGAGGACTTACTGGCTGTTGCATTGGTGCTGTGGGTATCCTACCCTGCATTGCAGAGCTAACAACACACATTTGATCCAAGAATCATATCTGATCCAAGAGTTTAATGAGCTAAGGAGGATCTGAGGAAAACTGGGATTGTTGCAACTTCCATTCTGTTCCTGTCAACAAAGTAAGCAAACCAATAAATAGCAATGCATATGATTGTTAAATAGCTTCACTTCTTCCCTCCATATCTCACATATTTATTTTTGTCCACCTAGTAAGAAATACATAAAAAAATTCTGCAGTTGAACTTCAGCCTACCTGAGTTGACACAGTCTAACAGCATCAAAGTAGAAATAAACTGAAATCCATTGGTGCATTGTCCATTATTCTCATTCTGGTTAAAAAAATAATTATCGTGAACACTATCTAGTTGTGGAGCTTTATTGGATGCCTAGCATGAAGGAGATAAGACACATTCATGGCAATCAAATGTATAGTAGATGAAAAACACTAAGTGACACTATTAAGTGACAAAAAACACTTGAAAAATAAAATTCCATCTTGAATTCCAATATCTATTCCATAGTGCTGGGTAGTAGTTTTAGGCTAAGAAGGACTCTGAGCTGTAGTCATTCAACAGACTTTTCCTGAGTGTCTATTGTATGTGAAATACTATTCTGAATTCTATGCATATAACATTGAACCAAAAGTCAAAAATTGCTGCCTTCATTCTAGTGAGGTAAGAGTCAATATGTCGATAAATAAGCATAAGCTATAGCAAGAAATATATTTGAACTTAGCAAAAAGAGTGATGTGACTCGTGAGTGATGTCTGGGCCTCATATCTGTCAAACTCTGGGTGGTGCTTAGCGCTTTTGTTCTCTCTGGTTTAGAAGACAAGACATGGCTGCTATTTGTAATGTTCAGGTATATTTGAGATACAGGCAATGTTTGCCATTGAAATGTACTCCCATCTTGCAAAATTCCATCCAGAGGTTCTTTGTACTTCAAAAAGTTTCTGCTTTGAGACATAAACATGGCATTCTGTTGTTAGGATGCATGAATGGAAATGTTGAAGGAGGGACTCTGGGGAGGGCAGTTTTGGGAGGTATGACTATAAACCAAAGGCAGGGCCGGGATGAAGAGGACTTGAATGTAAGGCCTGTTACATACTTTTTGTTTTCCCAAGTTGTGCATTGCATATTTTCTCAGCAGCTCATGAAATCAGCAGCGCTAGAACCCATGTTGGAGTCCAATCTCCTTTTTCCATATGCAGTTGATTGTGAAGATGGAAATCAATGGCCAATAAAGGTGGCTCTTGTTAAAACTAAATTGGAATGATTGATTTTCTTCTGAATCATTTGGATTTCAGAAATCTGTGGGTCTCATTATGGAAAGAGAAATATTTACTCTTCACCTAAAATTTTACAGCATAGAAAAAATACAAATGTGGCTGGGGAAAAATATAAGTAAACTAAGTCTTTATGTGGCACTTTAAGGTGATAATGTGGCACATACAGAGGGATTAATGTCTCCTGACTGCTTTGAGAATCAAATTTCATCATCAAAATCAAAGCTCAAACAACAATATGAGAAGGAGGGGATAGGAATTAGAGTGAATCAATTCAAAGTCCTTAAAAGAAAGTCCAATGGGGCCTCCCTGGAGGTCTAGGGGTTAAGCCTCAGCACCATCACCACCATGACCTGAGTTTGATAGCTGGCCAGGAAGCTAACCCATACGGTACAACAGAACTCTTCTGTCCCACCCAGTGTTCCCATCAGTAAATCTGCCTGTTCTGCCCCCCACTCTGTCTCTAAGGAATCCTCTCACTCCTACACCTCTGGCCTGCACCCTGGTTCTTCTATTTTTCTATGCAAAGTGGAGAGAGAGAGAGAGGCTCTTTCTCAGTGAAACTCTATTCTGAAAAGCAAAACATGATTTTTTGGGGGAACAGTAAGTACTTTAGACTAATGTGGTAAGGAATAGAGCTCATTATCTGTCAGATAGCTCTTTAAATTCTGCAAGTAATAATGGTAATAAAATTTATTTTGGGTGGATTCTAGTATAAATGCAACTCAAATTATTGTCCATTTTTATTGGTTATATAAGCAATGATCAGTAAGATTATCATTCTGAAACATGTAAAAAGTTTCTCTGAATATGAAAATGTGCTTTTCACATTTCTTTCAGAACTTTCTTAAAAACTGAAGGTATTTTATAGCTCCTTTCAGAAGAATAAAGCAATCTATGTGAAATAACTCAAACAATGATGATTAAATTAAGTTATTCCTCACATCAACATCCCACTTACAACCAATGACTGTCCTACAACTGTCTTGCAATGCCTTTAATTCCAAAGTACAGTATGAGTGAATTATTACACTTCATGGTCATAGATAATTATATTCATTTAAAAATGAAAGGCACTGTCAAATTGAAGACTCAAAAAATCTGAAGTGTTAAATCTATTTCTTTATGATATATGGGATATTCAAAATCTGAATGGTAAAATACAATTAAAATGTTGAAAGAGAGGATGATCAGCTTAATCTTTCAATATAAGAATCAAATGTATTCATAAGTATTATTGGTATTCACTAAAGTTATTGATAAGTTATCTATCTATATGAATTCAGAATGTGCCTCCATACTACGAAGTTGTGAATGTTATTTAGTATTTTTATCTTGTAGATGTTTTTAAGACCACAGATAACAAGTATATTATCTGTCCAATCCTGTTTTTTTTTTTCATTTTATAGATTGAAAACACAAATTCTACAAAGAAAATTTCAAGATAAACATAAAGTATTTATCAAGTGCAAAAAAAAATATATATGAGGTAGGTCAAGTACACTGATGGGTGAGCAAATCATTTTATTTGCACACGTAAGATAACCCAGCCCGAGATTATAATTTTTGAAATGGGCAAAATAAAAAAAAATATAAATGAATACCTATTAGAAAAATGTTCGCACTCACTAACAGTCAAGAAATAGGCAAAATAAAATAATAATGATCATATTTTTTTTTCTTTTTTACTATTAGGTGAGCTAAGACAGTGAAAGTGTTGTAAGAATCCATGTAAGATTACTGATGGTACAAATTTACAATTTCATTCTGTCTTCCAAAGAGTTTTTCTAATTTATGCTCTGTTCATAGTCCCAACCTTCTTCCCACCCATGGCTGAATTATTTCTTTTTCTTCTGCTATTTTAAGTGACCTGAGTTAGGTTAATGACACCATATGTACTGGTGTGAATAGCAAAGTCTAATATTTATCATTATAAATTTTAAATAATGGAATAATATATAATTTATACTCTACTATATTTTACTTAAATTACATAAATTAAATATGTAGTAAACTTATACTTTACCACTGTTATTAGTTTAAAATGATTATATATACTCTACATGAAATGCCTTTATATTTAGCAATTGTTTTTTTTTTCCCAAAATCAATTTTATGCAGAATAGTGAAACACAAAATAGATGAGTGAAATTGTTCTGTTTGTAGTGGAGAAGGGAATCCGAGCCTTACCATCTTGGCTTCCTCCTCACTCCCCATCACAGGTGAACATCCCTTGGGGTGTTTACTCTTTCATATTAGGAAGAGGATAAAAGGTAAGGGAATTAAGAGATGACCCTCATGACATGGGAAGCTGAGTAAAATGATTCCCAGTGATGTTTGTGCATTTCAAATCAACTCTGAGCGCACACCTAACCGATAGAGGTTTACAGCAGTCTTCATAAAAGCATGAGTGGGGAGCTGTGTTCAGCTTCCTCTGAAGCATGCGATGACAAGTTCAACGATCTGATTCCAAGTTAGCCCTAGAGGATTTGCAAAACTTGTTTTCACAGCAAATACATTGTTTCTTTAAAACTCTCCTTCTTGTGAGGCCTCCCTGTTGGTCTGGGGGTTTAGTCTCAGCACAATCACCACTGTGGCTTGAGTCAATCTCTAGCCTGGTAGTTGACCTACAAGCGAGGCAGGACCTCTCCTGTCACCCACTCCTCCCCTCAGCAGTGTATTGCAGCAGATCTGCCTGTCCTGCTCCCCACTCTGTCTCTGGTGAATCCTCTCACTCTCTGCACCTCTGGCCTACAGTCCAGTTCTTGTGTGCATAAATAAATAAATCTTTGAAAAATAAACAAAAAGAAACCTCTTCTTGCCCATTGCCTTTGCTTCTGTCCATTTTGATATTTGCTTTGGTGAGATGGAATTTCACGCAAGAATGTTTTCAATCCATGGGCAGTTCAACTGAAATGACCTAATCTTATTAAAATCTGAACTATTCTTAAAATATGTATATTTAATTGTTGGCCAACTTGAAATTTCCCATGCCCTTTCTTAGTATTTTATTAATTTATGATTATAAAACCTCCTAATATGGCCAAATTACCCAATTCTTATAAAACACAACTTCCCAGGAGAGAAAAATATTAAGGTAATGATACTTGGAAATAATGGTGCAATCACATCTAATTTTCTTGATATTTATTCTAAGAAAACCAATGCCTCTTTGGTATTAATATGGATGTCATTCACTCACACTTGTATAAAATTTTGACTTGCATTCAATCATAATTAACTAGGTCATTCATTTAAAGTGCAAGAGCACAAGATAATAAAACACCGGTTTATACACAAAAGACATCTCAGTTCTCCATGAAGACAAAAGACTGTCTTATGCAATTGCTGTTTAATTTATCTTAGTCACTGAGACAAAATGGCTCAGATGAGTTTGGAATAGGACTTTCCATCACAAGCTTCAGCTTTTAACATGATGCCATGCACATAGCCATTCTGTTTGCATTGAAGGAGTGTAAATGCCATTATATTCGTTATATTTCTTTCTAAGTTGGACCAAGATAAGTGCGATTTGCCAAGAGCTCCATAGTTGAAAAGAGAAGGTGAGGAGAGAAGACATTGTCTTTTTCATGAACCCCAGACCCTGTGGCTTCCCTTTTACTTAGCACCTGTTTGCAGCAGTGTTTGTACTTCTGAGGGTTTTAACAAATCAGTTACAAGTTCAAAGAACTAAAGCATTTGCTAAGGTGTGACCTGTTCTTCCGCCTTTCAGCAAACCTACACTTACTAACTTCCCCATAAAATAAACTTTAAAGTTCTCAAAGGGAGTGTATTTGAGGACTTAAAATAACCAGTAGCAGAACATTGTTCCCTCCTCCCCTTCCTGAAATATCTCCATTTTGTTAATAGTGAAGCTGGAGGCGAGGTGACCCTGGCTTCTCATCGCTTGCTACTCTCTATATACCCATTGCCAATATTAGATTAGCCATCTGGCTTCTTTTCTGCAAATTCAGCTCATTTTAATAATCTCCTCTGAATCCTTTCCAAACCTTTTGTGTCCCTCATATTTCTGGGACACTGATAGGGAATTAATTACGAAGTACAGGGATATTTTCAAGCCTAAAATAAAAATTGCTTCATCAGTGTATACATCTATGCAATTTTGCCTTGTAGGATTTATTTCTCTTATAGCTGATTTATTTTTTCCCTCTGCCTTAAAGAATCTTTTGTTTTGTATTCATTACTCCCTAAAATGAATATAGCATTTTAGGTATGTATATAAATGTGTGTCTGCAACAGAATTTGAAACAATAAAGAAGGATAATAGAAATGCAAGTAGAGTGAAGTACAAATAAAAAAAAAAATTAGTTCATGGATTGTAAAGGTCACAGGTCTTGCATGACAAAAGTGATGATTCCCTTCCAAACAGAGGTCAATAGGAGACAATGGAAAGATAAGTATAGAGTCCAAACTAATAGGGAAATGAGAAGGGAGGGAGGGAGGGAGGGAGGGAGGGAGGGAGGGAGGGAATGAAGAATGAAGTTGAGAATGGAGTGGAGAGACGGAGGATAGAGAGAGACAGACAGACAGGCAGAGAGATAGAGACAGAGAGACATAGACAGAGAGATTATTGTCATTCAGTAGTATGTTAGCAAATTCAACTTATTTCTATGCATTTGGAGCTTTAACAATGAAGTTTTTGAATAGTGAAAGTCTTTAGACTACTAGTTATAGAAACATTTTATATAAAGGGTTATCTAGCAATTTGCATATTCTGCAGAGTGCAGGACAGCTTTTGATAACCTAGGTAATTTTGTATAGTTAGGGAAAAGCTGCTTTTGCCCTTTTTAAATGTAGGTAAACAGAAGTCACTTGAAGTTATAGGGCACCTCATTTTTGTAGCTCCTTAACAGAATTTTATGATATGAAGTAATTAAAAGTTCTGATCCTGTACAGTCCAAGGTCAAGGGGACATTACTACATTAAAAAAAAAAAACTCTGCTTTTGAAAATGGAGGATCAGGTTATTAAATGTCACACAGAAACAGAGTAATAGAGTTTGAGACTTTTACATATGGGAAAATCATCCTAAGTGGGTTCAAAGAGCAAAAAGGCCTCTGATTTCTAGGTTTGGTGTAGGAATATAGAGAGTTCCCAAATTCTCCGTGATCCTAACATGCAACTTATTCCCTGACAACAAAGGGCTTCTCTAACAAAGAAGTACATCACATAGTACAAAATAAAACCGGGCCTCCCCTGGTGGCGCAGTGGGTTAAGCGACACACTATGAAGCAAACCACAGCCACTGCAGCATGAGTTCAATCCCTGCTGCCGGCCAGGGAGGGGACCCACATGGTGCAGCAGACCTCTCCTGCTGTGCCCGCTGCTCCCCTC
>JAGFMF010011658.1:1273781-1294328 GCA_019455555.1 Galemys pyrenaicus | reverse complement strand
CCTCTCCTGCTGTGCCCGCTGCTCCCCTCAGCAGTGTACTTCCATTGATCTGCCTGTTCTGCTCCCTGCTCTCTGTGGTGAATCCTCTCACCACCCTCCACACCTCTGGCCTTTACCCCAGTGCTTGTATGCATAAATAAATAAATCTTAAAAAAAAAGACAAAACAAAATAAAATCAACCAGTCCTTAAAAGCTAAATGTGTCCTGAAACATCTCTGAAGAATTAAATGTCTCTTTAAACCTTCCTGCTCCTGAAGTTAACACTGAATCCCTACTCTGTACTGTCAGTGCTTTACATAAACCACCTCCTCTAATCCATAGGTACTCACTACCTCTCTGTAAAACAGAGGAAACTGAGTCTTGTAGGATTTAATGTCTTATCCAGGTCGCACACCAACTCAGGTGTTTAACAAACATCTGCTCAGGTAGAGATATTTGATGAAAATATCCCAACAAAAGATAATTTACTGAAAGCATAATTTCATTACTCCCAGGATACAGGGGGACTGCAGAAGCAAAGTTGAAGGTTGCAGAATCTGGCTTTGACATCATTCATTCACAGAGTTACTAGGCGTTACTGAGTACTCCTGCGTGCCATGCACTGCACAGGTGTTTATTTACAGGAGATTTGCTGAAAACTGTTAGATGTGTCTTTCTAGAAGCTCAGTGGAGAGGACAGGCTGTTGCTAGGAAGCAGTAAAGGGCCCAGAAAAAGAATTTCAGGGTAATATAATATGAAATATTCATTCACAGGTGTTTGTTAGTCAAGAATGCCTATTACATGATTACAAAGTTAATCTCTCTCTCTGAGGATCACAACATCTTTATATATATTTGTATACACAAACATACAGAAATATATTTTAATAGTACAAAAGTATAAAGAAAAACAATTCAAATTGCTCATTTCTTAGGCAGCAGGTATGATATATGCATGTATAAACATACCTAAGTAGATTTTAATTGTACAAAAGAGTGTAAAGAAAGATCTACAAATAGCTAATTTTGGCTTCTCCAAGCAGCGCTGTAGCAAAGATCTGAGTCCAGTTGGAAAGTGTAAAGTGACTACAAGAAGCACATTTAGGAGAGAGTCAAATTGAGATTACAGAAATAATCCAGTGAGGGGACCTTTATGAGTAAGTCACTGTTGAGAATTACACCTCAATTTGCCGAGACCTTTGGGAAAAAGTGAGGAACATGCTTCACAATTGTAACCATCAATCCCAGAGGGAAGGAGCTCGAGAGTTTATTTGCTAAACACTATTTATCATTACGTGAGGATTGCCTTCCAAGTCTTCATTTTTCCTTACCTCCAGGTTGCTCTATATATGGAGTTAGAGAATAACCAGAAGCAGAGTTCTGGAGATTTGCAGTAAAACATAGTCAAAATTGTACAGGAAAAATGAAAGCTACGACATATGAGAAATGTATCAATAGCATCTGCTAAGCCCTCAAAACCACCATAAGTAGAAAACCACTGTGAACACAGGCAAACTTCCTTCATTACAACTGTCTACCAGTGGGTGCCCTGTTTTCATTATTTCACTCAAAAATATGTCTTAGGTGCCATTTAATGCTGCTGTCTATGGCTCCATTATATGTGTTATAATTAATTTATTCAATTCCTCTATTGATAAGCACTTAGTTTGTTTTACATTTTTATCATTATAGTATTATAGACATGAGAACCATAAACATGTTCTGCATATATATGTTTTCCACTTTCATTAGAATAAATTTCTGGATCAGTATGTATACATATTTTAAACTAAGCAACCTTGCATTCTTCTGAAATGTTTCGACATTTTATGTTGTCACAAACTGAATAAAGGCACCCAGTTCAAAAAATCCTCAGCAATACTGAGTTGTCAGCATTAGTAATATTTAGAATCTCCTTTGTGTGCTCACTAATTATTTTATTTGTAAAATTTCCATTCAGGTGTTTTACTTGGTGTCTACTAGTGTGTCCATTGTTTCATTTCTGACACTGAATTACTCTGTGTTCTAATATTAACCTTTTATATGCTGTAAGCATTGTAGTTTTTCAAATTAATCATCCATCTTCCAACTTTATATATACATATATACACACATACATGAGGTAAAACATAGGTAGTTAGCATAAAATATATTAAGGTGCAAATTAACATAGAGGTCCTACAGACCATAGGGAAACTATGGCAACCACAAGTATAAAAAAATTCCCTCCTTATAGCTTATGAGTTTTATATTGTATATAAAAACACATTGCTAATAATTAACTTTCATCTTACTTATTCAGGTTAGAAACTTTGTAGAAAGAAATATAGGCAAATGTTGTTGAATTCTCCACTCATTTGCAGACATTGTGCCAATAACTCATATGCTAGATGTTTACTTTACATATTCTCCTTAATCCCAACTACAATTTATTAAAGTACTAGTAAAGATTAATGTATTAGTAAATACTTTCTTTAAAGTGGGAAAACAAAGAAATGAAGTAACTTGCTCAAATCTACCTAATTAGTAAGTAGTGGAACTAGAATTGAGAGCCAGGTTTTATTCTGACTCTGTGTTAAACTTTACATTTTATTAAAATTATATTACCTGTGCAAAGTCAAGAGAAGAAACAAGAACATTTAATTATTTGTTTCTCATTATAAAATATTTAATATAAAAATAGAGCATATTTTTAAATACTGATCAACTTTCATATCAAGAAAAAAGATACTGAAAGATGAAGACAAAGAGAAAGAAAACTTTCCATGATAAACAAAAACAAAGAATTTGTTACCAGCAACTGTGCACTATAAGAAATGATACAGAGAATTCATTAGGCAGAAGTGAAATGATAGCAGATGGAAATTTGGAACTCTATAACAGAAAAAATACTGTAGAGAATGGTAAATCTGTAATAAACAGAAAAATGTTTCCTTGTTTTAGATTACAGTTGACTGAAGTAAAACTAAACTATATTTTAAGGGTTTATTGCACATATAGAATAAAATGTATAACAACAAAGTCACCTAGAATGAGAGAGGAAACAGAAGTATACAATAGTAGAAAGTGATAGAACATGGAGGGTAGATTGTAACAAGATAAAAATGATGTTTTAAAACCAGAGTAAACATAAAAAAAGCAAATATATCACCATTAAAATTAAAAACAAATATTAAAACCTAAAAAAAACAAAACAAAACAAAAAACTGGATGATTACACTCAGATGTGGAGTAGAGATAAACAAAAAAAAAAAAGGGTCAGAAAAAGCCAGATCAAAAATAAAACCTAGAATTCTAATTTTAAGATTGAAGGTCCAAGATGAGAAAGAGACAGGTGAAGAGCAGCCCATCTTGTGTTTCTTAACACAGCAGTTTAGCAGTTTATTTGTTTAATCATATAGTAAGATATTTACTTACTAAGCTTTTGAGCAATTTCTGCTTTTTATTCAGGGAGAATTCTACTAGATTATAAGCTCCAGGAGACTCAGAAGGCCAAAAAAGAGAAGACAAAAAGAGCACTATTAAATTCCCAAACTAGAGGAGTGTCAGACATGTAGTCAGTCCTCAGTAAGTATTTGCTCAAAGATGAATTGAAAATCTAGGCAAAGGAGGATGGACTTTTCACCTTGTAGAATACTGGTGGAAATCAACAATTGATAATCACTTCCTGAGGTCTCTGCACATGGAGAAGGGATCTTAGAAGATGATATAAAAGAGGAAGTCAGGAGAAGATTCTTAATATCTCTTTTTTTTTTAAACCTGTTGATTCTCTAGTAGGTATGTAGAGAAAGCAATATGTTTCAAAGATTGAGTTAATTTGCTCTGGTCTTCAGCTTTCATTCTTTCATTTGTAACTTTTCAAAAAGAACCTGCTCATTCCTCCATGCTTCTCTCAGACATAGGATAAAAACTTTTCTATGATTTCTCAGAGCAGCTTCCAGGAATATTTGGACATATTTTTGCCAGGTGGAGTGTTACTTCTCACCAGCATTTTATAGAAGACAAAAATTTAAGTCCAACAATGAATTTCTAATTGCAGGATTTTAGATTTCAGGAATATTTGAGAAGTATGTTCAGAGTGGAGAAAAGAAGGCTGGAATTTTAGATGGAACGCCTTCTGCCATGCCTGAATTGATTCCTGTTAGGGACAGAATAATTTTTCTAGTAATTCAATTCTTCTAAGTGGCAACAATCTAGTGTATGTCCATCTACTTTTTCTCAACCTTCTTGGCATTAGAGTTTATTCATTCACTCATTTTTGCATTTATTCAATCATGGTATGTGCCAGCTACTGATGATATATAAAGCAGTATAATCATTGAGTAAAACAGATACAATTTTTGCCTTAATGGAATCTAATGCCAATAAAGAAGGCATCCAAGTAAAAAACATTAAGACTAAAATATGGGAGGGACAGAAATAGGCATACAGTGGATTTGTGGGCACATCTGAGACAAGCACAGTTTAATCTAAGGAGATCTGAACAACCTTCCTGTGTGTTGTGATTTTTAAGGTGAGATCTAAAGGATGAATGTGTAGTCATCAGTCCAAATGTACAGGGGAGGTTGCACCAGCCCATTCAATCCTTCAAAGGTGGTAAAATTTTCTGCAAAGTTTAGTTGAGTTGGACTGTTAAGAATAAAAAAGTGAAACTAGAAAGGAAAGTTAAGAAGTCCCTGGTCTAATATGCTGAGGAACTTGGACTTCAAGCTCAACTCTTGGTGAAACCATTGATAGGTGTATAATAAGTCTAAATTAAAAAGGTCAGCTGAGTTTCTTGGAGGCATTAATCTGTCAGTTTATGCAGATAGGATTGAAGAGGGGTACAACTGATTAGAGGGTCCCAGTGAGGAAGTTGCTGTGTCTTGCTCCAAGTAATTCGAACAAATGCTTATGGTCTCCAAGGGATGGTCCTGTTTTCTGGAATGACTGAACTAAAATGCACACTTCTTAGCAGAACAAAAGTGCCTTTAAAATTCACACTCTATATATATTCTGCATTTTGCACCATGAAACAGCTTGTCATCAAATTGATTTGACCCACCTTACCTTTACACTCGTTTTAGTCTCTTTTCATAGATGTAGGTGATATTCTTTATCAGAGGATGCTCCTTTTTCATGGGGAAAGCATTTTCTTTTAATGGTCAGCTCTGTAGAATACCTGGGAAATGTAACACCAAGTAGCTTTATTAGTGAAATTCCTTTTCTGAATTTAGCAGCTTAGCAAGAGCAAGACTTCCCTTCAGGAACTCAGAACTGTCCCTCCCCAGGCAGAATGGAAAAGCAAATTATGAAAATCATTCTGTTATCATAACAATAAGGACTTGTAGCAATAGAATGCCATATATCCACTTCTCTCAAATGTACCGCATAAGGCAAGCAGAGTTCTTAACAGGTTTTTGAGTAAAAGACATAATTTATCCTTCTGGGCCCTGGTCATTATATTTCCTTCATTTCTAGAGGAGGTCATTTGCTAAATGGCACCCAGCTGAACTAAAAGGGGTGCAGGCTTGTAAAAAAGAGAGAGCAATTCATTCTCTTCGTAATCCCTTATTATCACTGCCTTTAACTGACCCCTCCAGTGACTAATATCAGAGTTCATGGGGAAGTGTATAGCTTTTTAATATGTAAGGGACCTTGTGCATGTGTGTTTGCATGTGTGGTAAGGAAGTCGGGGGAGGCACATATGAGTCAATGGATGAACGAAGGTGAAAGTTGATTCCTGAAGCTGGTTGAATAAAATCACCAAGAACGAAGTGTCCTGGTTTAAATACCCAGCTGTTTCTCTGAATTTCCTTCCTGATGAGCTTTCAAAATCGATAGAGGCTCTGGCTGTGAACTAACACACAAAAGGAGATCTGGTCTCATGTGGATAGAAAAGTGTTTCCAGGAAATAATAATTACCAAAAAAAAAAAAATCCTTAAAATAAGTGTTTAATGTGGAACCAGCCCCAGTGGTTATGGGTGGGCTGTATCAAAGAGGTTTGGAAAGCCCAGAGAAGTAACCAATTTTAATGATAGTTCTAATGCCTCACAAACTGACTAGCTAATTTCAATATTAACCTAGAGTAACAGAAATGTTGGTAAGCTAAAAATGTTGATTAAAAAATTGCTTCTAAAGGATGAAAACGGCAGAGTGGTTTACAGTCCTGCCTGGTTATTTTGTGACACCTATTTTGGGGACCAATTTGAATCTTTGAATCATATGATATTGTTATATTTGTATGTGTCATGGTTGGTGATTAATAGCTGAGTGTTTACTGGCATGAGCTGTTAAGTGACGATGCGCGATAAGGCATGTGCAGCGCCATTTGCCACCTGCAGTTTGCTCCTGGGATGCCCAGGAGCTCTGATTGATGGACATTCTCTGTGCTGCACTTGAAAGAAAGATGGCAAAATGGCAATGGGAGAATGAGGGAGAAGAAACAGCTTTATCTCATTCCAAGTTTTCACTGAAATTGGCCCTTGCGGCATTTTTAATTCACATCTGGAGAAAAATAAATGTGGTCACAATTATTAACACATTCTGAAAGAAATAAGTCAAGAGCTACTTAGACTGCACAGGTGTCTGTTATCAAAATCTCAGTAGAGAAGTGTTAATATGGTGTGTGTTATTTTAGACTCCCCAGGTGGTTGCAGCTAAGAACAGGAGAGAAGAGCATTAAGGGGAAGCCTAAATACAAAATGTTAATTTTGCAAGGAAGGAAATCAGTGAACGAGATTAAAGAAATCCATTGGTAAGTGAGCTTGGAGACTTCAAATGATAGCATAGGGAAATAAAAAGTAAATCACTGCCTTACCAAGAAGAAATCCACTAAGGAGATTTTCTATGGTATGAATTTCTGTTTTAGGAGGGTTGACTTGGTCCCTTCCTAGCAGAACTTTATCCTTGACCAAATACTAAATAATTAATTCCACTTATAGTAAGAAGCTCTCTGGTTATCTAGCTAGCTAATTTGCCTAGCTAATTAATATGTTAGCTAGCTATCTCTTTTTTGTATTGAAGTAACTAGGTTTATATTGTTTATGTTTTAGATAGATAGGGTCTACCCCTTCATTTGGTATTACCACATCATATTCCCCACCAAAGCACCATTGTCCAATGCACAGATTCAATGCAATCCCTATGGAATTTTCAATGCCATTCTTCAAAAAAATAGAACATTACTGAAACTCATATAGAATCACATAAGACTCCAAATAGCCAAAGCAACTCTGACCAAAAAAAAGAGAGAAAGAATAGCTCAGACCTCAAACTACATGTAAAACTAATAATTAAAAACTTTGATATTGGAACAAAAACAGACACAAAGACCAATGGAACGCAACTGAAAGCCCATGCCTTTGGACAGTTAATTGGTGACTGAGAAGTCAAAAATATACACCGGATAATGGGAAGTCCTCAATAAATTTTGTTAACTGCACAGCCATACGCAAAAAAATAAAACTAAACTGCTATCTTACAACATAGTCAATCAACCCAAAATGGATAAAAGATGTTGATGTGAGACCTGAAATCATAAAATACACATAAGAAAATATAGACAAAAGCATCTCAGAACATAGGCTTCAGAGATGTCTTTGTGGATTCATCTCCAGCATCAAGGTAAACAAAAGAGAATATAAACAATTGGTACCACATAAAACAAAAAAGCTTCTGCATCAAAGAAACTGGCACTAAAATAAAAAGACACCCTACTGAATGGGAAAAATATCTGTACTCTGCAATCTGATAAGGGGCTGATTTCAAAGATCTACAAAGAACTCATACAACTCAACAGAAAGAAAACAACCCAATCAAAAAAATGGACAGACCAACTAAGTAGACACGTCTCCAGAGAAGATATACTGAAGGCCAAAAGCAAATGGAAACATGTTCATCATCATTTATTATTAGGAAAATCAAATCAAAACCACAATGGGATACTACTTCACACCTATGAAAATGGTGTGTCCTTACCATTTCTGATGGAAGTTCCTCACCTATCATTCTTGTGTCAGGTCTAAAAGAAATCCCTTACAAAGTAACGAAAGAGTTGTGGCTTTGGAAAGTTCAAATGGACATTTTTTCATTTATCTTAGACACTTGAAACTGTATTAAAGGGTAATATATTTTGACAGAGCATGGAAAAAAGAGCCCTAATCAGGGTTCTTGAGAACTGGATTTTATACAAGTAACCGATCTCTCTGGACTATTATTTTTTCTTATGTGTACAAAAGAAAAATCAAATATTTCCTGACAGTTCACTGTATACTGGATGATGTGATAGCAATGGGTAGAGATGGCTACTTCAGATTATGTGAACAGAGAAGGGCGTGGCATCTGAGCTGAAACCTGCATGTTTCAAAACAAACCAGCAAGTAAAAATCTGAGAGCTGAGCCTTCCAGGCAGAAGGTAAGTGACTGCCGAGCCTGCAAGATTGGATTGGACTTCCTGTGCTGAGGAACAGAAAGAAGCCAAAGGGGCCAGAGTAGAATGAGCAGTGGGAAGAGGGTTTATTAAAAGACACTTGAGAAGAACTCATGGGTAGATCATGTAGAATCTTGTAAGATACGGCTGTGGGCTTGGATTCTATTCTAAGTTCAGTGGATAGATATTAACTGGTTCTAAGCAAGATGGTTTACATTTTTAGTAGACTACTTCTTTGTGAAAAGGGAACTTTGGGGGGGGGGGCATAAAGGAAGTAGGGAGATAAAATAGGAAGCCTCTGCTGTAGTCCAGGCAAGCTGTGCTGCAGCTCTGAGCTAGGATGGTAGCAGTGGCGGTAAGAGAAAAAAAATCTGCTGTTGACTCTCTGTGCTCCCTATAATGTGCAAAAGGAAATTGGTATTTATTAAATGTTAACATATGACAGGTTTTCTGGCAAATCTTTTAAAATACATTTTATTAAAAATTTCCCCCAAACTCTATAAGACTGGCAGTCAATGAATGTGAAGGTTTGAAAGTGTAAATTAATACACAAATATAAAGAAAGGATATCATTATTACAGCTATAATTTATGTTTAGGGTTAGTCATGAATGTTTTGCCACCATGAGAAAAATGTGTGCACCGCACACCCTCTTCAAAAAGAAACTGCGTTGCCTTTTTATTTTTACCATGCATTTTCTTTAAGCTGTCTTTGAAGAGGGCTTTGTAGTTAATCAACTGTCAAGTTTAGGATGCTAAATCTTGTCCATGCAGCAAGCCATGTCTTTAAGAATCAAAGAGCACTGTCCCTTTCCTTTGTGCAAATGTGAAAACTGAAACAAGATGAAAACAAGCCTGTTGAATAAATTTGGATTCTGCTGCATTTGCAAAGGACCCATTTGTTTAAGAGATGATTTAGCACCTCGGTGTGCCAAGCAAAGAACATGTGCTCTGCTGTCAAGTTCAGTGGGGAGAAGACAATTAGACCAATAATTACAATAATAGTAAGAATAATGACAGATAACATCTATTGAGAATTACTACACGCCAGGATGATATTTCAGATATTTTACATTTAATACATCATGTGGTCCTCGCAAAAGCCCTGTGAAATTGACTGTAATAATAGTCTTATTTTACAGGTGACAATTTTCAGATGACCCCTGATGATGTGAGAGAAATAGAAGCCTAGAGCATGGAGTGCAGTGTTTGGGTAAATTTTCATTGTATAGGTGTGACCCTTCACAAGAATCTCTAGTTTCCTCAAAATATTTGATATTTCTTGGTATAGACTTACTGCTATAACCACATATTGACCAAGATCAAAAGTTGCTTAGTGACTTAAATCAATACTAAAAAAATGAAAAACAGAAATTTAAGGAAAAGTGGAGTTGGTTGCCAGAGGAAGTAGCATTTTGCTCCTAGGATGTATTTGTGGCCCCTATTATTAGAAACTCAAATTTTTTTAAAGATTTATTTATGGATACAAGAGTTGGGGTACAGGCCAGAGTCCAGGGAGGTGAGAGGATTCACCAGACAGAGTGGGTGCAGAACAGGCAGACTGACTGAAACACACTGCTGAGGGCGGCAGCGGGTGAGGCAGGAGAGGTCTGCTGCGCCATGTGGGTCCCCTCCCTGACCAGCAGCAGGGATTGAACTCGTGCTGCAGTGACTGCAGTTTGCTTCATAGTGTGTTGCTTAACCCACTGTGCCATCAGGGAGACCCAGACTCAAATTTTTACATCATTTTCAATTACATATACATATGAATGAGTTTATCAAGCAGAATACATATTATTTAGACCAATAAAACCCCAACTAAAATTAGTTCATTTTTTACTTTTACTCTTGGAATCATGAAACTATAGCTTTACTTTTGATTTAAAAACTATAATATTTTAAATATGTAGTTGTGGTCTGGAGAAATTAATCGTTCAAGGTCACCAAACAAATTCAAGATGTGTCTGGAATTTTACTCCTGACCTCATGCATTCAGAATTCTTCATATATTCATTCAATGATTTGTATCCACTTACCCATTCACTCATTCATTTCTTAATTGAGCAGCTACTGTGTGTTAGATTCTGCCTTAGATATAGAGGTACAGTAAATAACAAAATACATCTAAAAACTATTCTCTCATAGAATTCATGTTATAATAAGTGATATAGAAAATGAACAAAATAAATAAATACATTATTTTAGTGACAGATATTAAGTATATATTAAGTGGGTAAATGCAATGAGATTTTGGGAGGAGGGATGGGTCAGAACTTGATATTTTACATGGGCTGACCAGGAAAATCTTCATTGACTATTTGACTCTGAGAAAACGGAAGCACAGTAGTGTGTCTTATGGATAATTATGGAAAGAGAATTCTAAGCAGTAGGAGCGACTGAGTTATCCCCAAGGCAGGGTGATGAGTAGGTCTGAAGAAGAACCCAATATGGAAGTAACTGCGGGGGGGGGGGTGGGGCGAGGGGATGGCAAAAGAGAAAGTAGTGAGAGAGATCAGGCATATAGAAGTGGGTCAGCGTACATACCACTTTGAAAGTGACAGGGTTGGACTTTCTCTGAGTAAAATGAGAAACACCCAGAGGGTGGCTCCCATCTCATTTTACCATATCATGATGCCCTGGGACACTGTGCTTATAGAAGAAACAGATTCTCTTTTATCAATAAAGCAGCATTAGCTCAGTTTCAGAAAATAATAATGTACGTGGCCTTTCAGTTTATGAAACTGATCTGTGAATGACAAGGAATATTAAATAGAAAAGAAAAGAATTGTGTAGAATTGATTTTGAATCCACTTCAAGACTTCAATGGAAGGGGTGATGGGCTTCCTTTATTAGATTCATCTTCGAGGGAGGCACAGAGCTTTATTTCTAACTGCGGTAAAATAAATAACATTAAGGACATATCTTGAATGACTGAAAAATCAAAGCAAGTTGGAATTGTCTTAAGATTTCATAGCTTTTTATTTTAAGAAAAAGTATACTAGAAGGGCTTAGTTCATATTATGTTCCATCTAAATGAAATATGGCATTTTAATGAGAAATGTCATTTTCCTGGGCTACAAAAGGACAAGAGAAACAATAAAGCTAGTCAACACCACTAGGGCTCTCGTACTCTCTTTTTCTACTTCTCGCCCATATCCCAGTATTTCATTTTGATATACTTGTCAAGTCCTTTTGTTTCCTTTGGGAAGAAAGAGGCATATGACTAGGAGATAGTATTCAACATTTATTTATTGCTGCCATTGTTTCTAATAGTGAGCAGAAAGAATGAATTTCTCTTTGTTTCTGCTCTTCTTCATCAACATCTGAAATAAGAAACTTTACTTTCTTTTCTTTTTGGATCCTATCTGCCCTTTACAAATATTAGCTGGTCAAAACTTATTGTCCTCTAGAGAATGGCTTGTAAATTGACAAGTGAAATGAGAATCCAAGTCATTGTCACCAGGTGAGAAAAAGAATATGAATGGGCAGCTATGCTTCCTAGGTTCGGCTTCAGTGTGTAGTATGCTCTACATTCCAGAAAGGACACAGATATTTGATAGACAAAAGTCAATATGGGGTAACACAGGGGAGTTTACTTGCATCAGGAAAATCCAAAGCTGAGTGCACTCTTGCTTGCCAGTTGGTTTTAGAAATGCTCTAAAAGGAGGCAGCTGTGTTAATAAGGGAGCAAAAGATCCTTCCAATAACAGATCAAACTGAATTTTACATTACTGGCTCCCTTTTGAGTAGTCTGGCCCATTAGAGTCTTGGGGTGATCTATACAGTCTAATCAGCCACCTGGGAAATTTTATTTTCTCCTGTGCAGCCAGTGAAGTAGATAAGGGACAGAGCGGCCTCTTAGGGGTTCACTTTTGTCCAAAATTTATGGTGCTCACAAGAAATTTCTTCTCCCTGTCTAGCATTTTTCAAATTCTTCTGATTCTTCTCTTTTATCCAAAATAGCACCAAGAATACATACTTTATAGAAAGGCTATAGATGACAGGCATTTGGAAATGCACAAATATTATTAAGATAGTAAATTTTATACTAAAACTAATTTTGGAAACTCTGTATGGATTTCTGACCTCATGTTCCTCATAATGTGGCCATTAAAATGAAAGATTCTAGTGGGGAAATCAGATATTCAGAAAGCCATAAATCTTACACATTTACCAGAAGAAGAGTGAAATATTTTAAGACAACAGAAGAGGACATTGTCACAGTCTGCTATGCTATGTCTGATAGACGATGAGACACAGGATGAAGAAACTTGAAATAATTTCCTGCAAATAACAGGAAGGCACTATACGATTTAGGACAAATATGATTCCAGATTCCACTGCTCAAGAGGGAATCTATCACATCCTTAGAACCTTATGTTTTGTTTCAATTATCCACATGCAAGTTGCCCATCTCCATCTGTAAAATAAATGTGTGCTCCTTATTTTATTATTTATTCTCCGTTTTGTTATTTACTCTTTTTTTCCAATGATAGAATCATCATTAAATCTAACTCTTTAGAGATCTAAAGAAGTCTAAGTCATAATTGTTTGATAAATGGCCTAATCAATCCAGACTGATATCTTATGTATATTATGGAAGTATTCCTATGCATATACACGCATACATATTTTGACCTAAAGACATTTTTCTTAACAAACACAGACGATATACCAAGCACTGTATGTCTCGTCTTTTTTTCATCCCACTACCCCAACTCATTTTATAAATGTCATCTCAAGCATTCCGTTCTCCCTTCAGCTTTCCTGACTTCCACTCTGCTTTAGCTGTTCTTCTGCTTTGCTGCCACAGCTCATACTCATGTCGTTACCAGCACACTCATCACAATGGCATAATGCCCCTGATTTTCTTAACTGTTCTCTTCCTCACACTGGTCCTACCCTCTGTGGAAAGATGAACCACGTTCTTATTTACTTTAAATTCCTCTTCTAGGCCTTCCTGTTGGCGCATTGGGTTAAGCAACGCACTATGAAGCAAACCACAGCCACTGAAGCATGAGTTCGATCCCTGCTGCCGGCCAGGGAGGGGACCCACATGGCATAGAAGACCTCTCCTGCCTGGCCCGCTGCTGACCTCAGCAATGCATTTCAGTCAGTCTGCCTGTTCTGCTCCCTACTCTGTCTGGTGAATCCTCTCACCTCCCTGGACTCTGGCCTGTACCCCAGCTCTTATATGTAAAAATAAACAAACATAAAATTAAAAAAAAGTTCCTCTTCTATGATGTTTGTAAACTTAAACTTTATCATGACAGCATTATAAAAGCAAAGTTAACATAAAGGAGTAACATGTACAGATCTGTGTTTCTGAGGATTCACTTACCCTGTAGTGTCTATATGGCTTTAGATGGCAATGACTAATGCTACAAACAGTTGAGAGACTATTTTAGTAACTTAGGAAATAAAAGATGGAGTATCAACTAAGAGGGGATTATTATTGCGAAAGATGAGGAGACAAAAAATATTTTAACATGAAATCATTTAAGCACTTGTAGACTTATTTCTCTCACTGTTTGTATTTAATCAGAATATATCCTTGTAGTTTTGGTTTGTACTTTTGAAAAGATCTTGGTAACATTTTTTAAATAGGAAATAGAGTAGGAATACACACAAAAAAGTACAGTTTTGAAAGTGTTAAACCTGAACTCTATTCATATGCCCTTTCAGAATCTCAAAATGGAGAGGGTTATGATATCTAGAAAGAGTTCATCACTTGGCGGGAGGAAGGGAAGGGGTGTTAAAATGTAACCTTAAGAACAAGAGTGCCAAATAAACAAGGGGGTAAAGGTGAAGGATAACCACCTGACTAACATTAGATGATATTTGATGTAGTTCTTTATCTGCATTGATTGTCTGGAGTCTCATCCATCAGGAGTTTATCCTTTTTGTTCTTAATCTATAACAGAGATTTTGCTCAGTAACATGTGAAGAAAGAACTGTCATTCTCAGAGGAACATACAACAAAGACCACAAATTGGGTGAGACTTTTTTTCTCTTCCCATTCCCAGCCTGGTTTTCTCATAATAAATCAATTCTTGCTTTCATTTTCCATCTGAAAAACTTGATTCATCATAAATTGAAACAAATAAAACTCTACATACTACAAATCACATTCAAAATGTTCAGTGATTCATTGGCTGATGATATGGAGAGATTGTTTTATCAGTTTTGAAGGAAATATTCATCACCATTTTGGCACCTTTGTCATTCACATTTGGTAGATTCCTTGTTTACCTGAGGAGAAAAGGTAAGACTGGACTCTTAAACCAAAGGTGTTAGAGGGAATCATTCTGGACTTTGCCTAACCTCTCAAACAAACAAAACAAAAACCTGAATAATTCTGACCTAAAAACGTCAGGGCTGAGTTGTTATCTCATGCCCTATAAACATGCGGGCGATGATTTTATTTTCCCTGAGGCAGAAAGTAGCAACTATCAGGTCAGGATGGTAATCAAGTTTGGTCTAGTTGAAGGTGCAGCTTTAGAACTCTTGCCTCAGTTTTGACAGTTGAGAAGCCGGTCTGAAGCTGATGACACATTTCCTCCAAATGAAACTTGAGCAGTGGAGTGACATGTGCTCATTTTAGGCAAGTCAGGTGGGTGCTGGATGAGTAGTGAGATATTGCATGAGAAGTTCATTGAAGTTTCCAAAGAATCACCCAAAATTTGTACAAGCTTAAAAGCTATTTCTAGATTCTGTGACTAATAGTGATGGGCCATTTTAATGGGAGACATGATTGTTCTCTCCAAATAAAATGTAGGAGTTTTGGCAAAGATAATGGCAAGTACTAGTAGCAATCAGGAAACAGAATTCTTACTGAGCATTATAGGAAAAGCTTCCAGGAAGTCTGTCCCTCCAGGATGAGCCAGATGCTCATAATTATCATAGAACTCCATCATTCTTCCTCACACTCATCCATACATCCAGAGCTATTTACCATGCCTGGTTAATGAGCTCAGTTTGCCAACTAGTATTCTGCAGAAGATCTGTAGGGGCCCAAAGAAATGATTGTTTTGCTGTCTTCACATAGTGGGTTTTGGTAGAAATACTGTATTTCACTACTTTGGGGAGGCATAGATATCTATCTCTCATTTGTTTCTTATAGCTGTCCAAGCTCTCTTAAATTACTGAGAGCTGAAGGTGAAAAAGATAACTCAGCTTCATCCTCTTGATGGCAAAATGCTGCTTACTTTAGCTCCGAGCTTAGTGAGTGAGAGATAGATGAAAAGTCAAACAAATCCATTTCCAGGATTATGTATGCTTAACACAGTAAGGAAGGATTTGGAATAAATTTTTGCTAAAGATGAAGGAAATGAGTCTCTAGAGAAGGGAAGTGACATATCTGGAGTCACTGTGAGGAAGTATTTAATATCTTTTGTCTTTTGCCAAATGTTTTCTATTCTTTCTCCAAAGGCTTCATATGTCAGGATTGTATTTTTCTGCTTTCATGAGGATGGATGTGGTCATGTGACTTGATTTGTCCATTGAAAACTGAGCAAACGAATGTGGGTTACTTACTCTCTGTTAGAAATTTTAAGGGTCATGCATAAGTTGCCCTATCCATTTACCTACCAGGGAACAGATAGGCTCAGTGAAAGGATTTCCCTCAACCTGTGTCTCTCACTGAGCAGAAGAGAGCAAAGCCTTCTAAATGACCCATTAGAGAGAGCTAGTGTCAGCAAATAATAAGTCTTATATTCTTTCAAGCCACTTAAACTCAGAGACTGTTCATTTTATTTCATTATTTTTGTTTTTATTGCCACACAATCTAGCCTATACGGTTAATAAGAAGAATTTCCAAAAGTAGAACCTAAATTCCTTTACTTATAACCTTGTTCTTACCTTCAATGTAAACATATAAAGACGTGCATGAAACTGCATGAGGCAGTCATTATATGTGCTAGACGAGAAATACTTAGGACTGCCTTGCCGATTGGCCTTCAGATAGTCACCACTACACAGGATAAGAGAAACCTTGTCTAATACTATGATCAAAGATGGAATTCTGTTGCTCCTTAATCTTGTATTTATCTATAACTCAACTCAATCTTCAATCCAGTGTAAAGCTGTTTGTCTGCAGGGATTGCCTATGTTTATCTCAGGATTTAGTTTAAGTGTAAATAATAACCACTACTAAACCAATAGCAGCTTAAACAAATAGGATTTTTTGCTTTATTTTCTTGTATCAAATAGCCAGGGTTTGAAAGCTACCCAATAATGCCTTTGAAGTGTAGACCCTTTCTCTCTTTTCATTCTTATATGTGATGCTTAGTGGCTGCAAAAAGGATGCTGCGACTCTAGCCATCACAGCCACATCCATGATAGGAGGAAGAGATGGAGAAAGGAGAGTAGTGGTGCCAGAATTCATTTCAGGCTCTTTGGAAAACACTGTAACCTATGTCTGCAACTCCAGATGAGAGGCTGGGAACCTGTAAAGCAGAATTCCTATGACTTATGCAGATCAAGCCTTCTCTTGGCATTAAGCATATACTCTCTCAGAACAAATTAAGGTCCTTACAAGCATGGAAGAGAAGAAAAATGAGTACAATATTTGAAAATGAATATAATATTTTGGAACCTAATTACATTTATTCCTGGTTCAGAGGTGGAAGGTGACACCCCCTCAGTAACTCTCCATGATGTTTGATATAATAAATGATAATGAAACTATTTTATATGATATTCTCCTGGAGGTTCATGCCATTCTAGCTATCTATTTTTCTTATTAAATTAAGAGTCTTGAGTCATGTTAGAACAAAGATTGAGAGTGTTTGCTTGTATAGCACTCTTAGAAAACTACAGGAGTCTACTCAGCAAGAGATGAGGCTTGTCAACTCCAGCTCTTAATAAATTCCTTGGAGAAGTAGCAAGCAGCAGACTTTGGATCCAGTTAGACCTGGGGTATAATATTTGGCACCTGTATGACGATGTTATAGATCATTTTATAACTATATTTCTCATCTATAATGCACTAATAATCCTACACTTTAGGATTTTCAAGAAAATGTAATTATATTAGACAAATAACACCTTCTAATATCATTCAGAAGTTCTTCACAAATGCACTGGGTACAACTTAGAAAGGAAGCAGCAAGAAGGCTGCATTCATGGATAGTCACACATCGACCGGATGTTCCAACAGGAATTACATTTTGCCTCTCTACTTCAATGAGAATGGTTGAACAAAACCCTAACAAAAACCTAACTTTGTACAAAAAAAAAAAAAAAGAAATCTGAAAATCCCTCCTATTTCTTTCAATTTCTCTGAACCTTAGCTATTGCCTTCTAACTGATTCTTTAAATTATTTCTTATGCCATAGTGTTGTATAATTTATACAGAACACTCTCTCCTGTCTTGTATTATTTAATTCTCCAAAGTGTTTGGGGAGAGGATTTTATATGAGAGCAGTGACACAAAATAAAGCAGCATTGTACCAGTGTCTTGCATCTTTAATAAAGTTGCTCTCAAACAGCATTTCAGTAAATGAAATGTATCCAGGAATGACAAATTTTCATATATCAAAGGTGTTCTGTGACCTGCTGTGGAACAGAAAGCCTAATGTCATAACAGAGCCCAGAGGTTTGTGTGATTTGATTTGGCTTTCTTTCTTTCTTTCCAAAGGAAGATTACTTACTTTCCAAAATAGCAATTGTAGAGTAGAAAACCCATCCCGCTCATTGGCAGTAAAAGAAACCATTAAGATTGAAGGCATCCATTACAGTGTTAGATCCTAAGATATTTAAGAAAAAAAAAGTTAGATCCTAAGATTATTGTAGAAGAAATAAGAAAACAAAGCACACACAACAAAGAACAGAAGAGGGACTTAGCCACTGTTAATTATTTATAATGCATCTCCAGGAATGTCCCAAGATTTATTCTGTAAGAAACATGAAACAAAGGAAAATCAAAGAATCCCTGGAGGATTTAGTTTTTAGCATGAGTGAGATTTGGGATTAAGGATACATGTGTGTCAGTGGAATGGTTTCAAATGCCCCAGGGCAAATACAGCTAGCAAAGCAGATGGAGTCTCCCCTACTAGGAAGGGAAGATGGAAAATACTGAGTACTATGTAAGTTCTTCCTGCTCCTGTGACCCAGTGCTGAAAACCAGTCTGCTCCTCATCATTCCAGGTCAGCTACTGATTGAGGTGGGAAATAATGCTCTTCCACAGTGACAAAAATGTAATATTTGTACTACAGAGAAGATAATTCCTTTTTCTCCATATGGGAATCGCCATGCCAAAATTGAAGTTCATTTGGGCAGTTAACTCTGTTTCCCTACAGTGCTTAATGGGGAACTAAAGTGAGCAAGGCAGTGACATGCTGGTTCAGGAGTAACTATGCTGGTTGCAACAGACACACCAGTGCCCAGATCTAGGTTTCTAATACCATTCATCAATAAAAGAAAAAGGATCATTGGAGAAAAAGATGATTCTAGGACAAGAGCCAGAAGTACAGAATAAAAGCCTGGAACATCATATAGTGCCAAAAAAGAAGCAAGAGTTCAAATGCATATGCACATGTGCAAGAATCCACATGTAAACACGTGAACACACACATTCTCTCTCTCTGATGGAGATGGAAAAAGGTATAGAGAAGTCAACTGAATGAGCTTCCAATGACCAAATGAATTGAGGAGCAAATAAGGAGTACTGAACCGTAAGACAAAGTATAAAATAAAAATCCATTAATTCATACTTATATCTAAAAATATTAAATATATGTGGGGAAACAGATACATCTGTCTTGCTGAAGAATTCCAAATTGTCTCTGTAAATACATTTAAGGAGCTGGAGCATAACTCCCTAGTCCTTAAGTATGAATTAAACCCTTGAGTAGTGCCTTTATTCCAAAAAGTTAGTATGGCAATGGAGAAGAGACAGAATTATAGTGCAGATACCTGACAAATACTACAGGTAGTCAAGGTTAATGTTAACAGTGCTAAGTTCACTCATATTATGAGGACTTAGCATGAGATAAAAAGATCAGCACTTCAATTCTGTGGTCATCTCAAAAACAAACAACAAAAACAAAAACACCCTATTCTAACCATAAGAAACCACCAGGCAAATCTCACATGAAAGACATTCTCGAATGATCTGGTCAGTAGTTCTCAAAACTCTCAAGGGTGTAAAATAAGGCCAGTCAGAGAAGTGTCAAAGTCAGAAGAATTAAGGAGTTATGAGGACTCAATGTAATGGCATTTTGGACAGGATCCTGGAATAGAAAAGGAACTTTAGTGAAAATTCAGGAAATATGAATAAAATATGAACTTCAGCTAATAATAATGCATCAATATTGGTTCATTTATTGTATCAAATGCACCATACTAATATATGATGTTAATAATAGAGGAAACTGGCTATAGAATATAAATGAAATTTCTGTGTTATGTTTATAATAATCTATGAATCTAAAACTGGTATGGAATTAAAATCTCATTTTTAAAAAAAGTAAATGCTTGACATAGTGAAAAAAAATACACAGAGAAAAGCACACTGTGACAAAGTTAATAATACTAGGGGATTTCTTTGGACTTTTCAACAGGAAATACTGAAAGTGGAACAATACCTTTTAACTTCCAAAATGATCTTCTCTATTTAGAAATTGCAAAAATAGTAGGGTGAAGTGAGGATAGTGCCCTGATTCCTGTAGATCTCATAACTTACTGGAGAACTGATCATTTAATCCATCTTTATCTGATACTTAAATAAGCATTTGCAAAAGTATTCTCTGTGAAGCACATCACAACATGCCAGTAGATATTTAGCAAAGAAAGAGCTCCATGGTTAAATTAATCTGGGAAGTGACAGGTGAAACAGAGTTCAGTTTTTGTTTTGCCTCCCTGCTTTGTGAAGTTCCCAAGGGAAAACCACCACAGTGTTTCCCTGACGTACCCACAAGGGTGCTGGGTCTGCACAGGGCGCTGTTAGGACAGAGCCAACATTCTAAGCAGTGGACATGAGTTAGCAGAAATCATGCCTCTGAAGATTATTTTTAGGGTAACTAAAATTCTAAATAGCAATGCAAGAATGGCCAGGGTTTCTTTTTTTTTTTTTAAGATTTATTTATTTATGCATACAAGCACTGGGGTACAGGCCAGAGGTGTGGGGGGGGTGAGAGGATTCACCACAGACAGA
>JAGFMF010011658.1:1151666-1273731 GCA_019455555.1 Galemys pyrenaicus | reverse complement strand
CCCTCTCTGGCCGGCAGCAGGGATCGAACTCTTGCTGCAGTGGTTGCGGTTTGCTTCATAGTGCGTTGCTTAACCCACTGCGCCACCAGGGAGGCCCATGGCCAGGGTTTCTAAGAGCTGTTTGTTCCTCTGCAAGGAGCAAAAAGCTCTAATATTTGCAATGAGAATTAAGTTCATAAAGGGAAGGGAGGAAGGGGGAAAAGACATGAAGGAGAGAAGGGACCTTTAATGGCTCACGTCAGAACAGATTCTCTTTTACGTGACCTTTCCACACACCTCATTAAGGATTTTTACTCTTCTTGAAAGCACTTATTATGTGTGATGAACTGCAGTAGAGGAGATGAAATGTACTCTCTGAGTTTCATTGGACTTCCAATATAGGATTTCCATTTCTATTCACATCTGAGTAATCTTTGAAAAGAAGTCATTATTTTTCTGTCAAAATGTTGAAACTTAATTTTGATCAGCCACTTTTGCACAACAAGAAAACAGAGGGAGGAAAAAAAAAAAAACTTGAACAGGTTCAGGGCCTCCTTCGTCTCAGTGTTCACTTTGGTCTTAAATATAAAACAACATATTGTGTGATTGGCCAGGTTGATGCAGTGGAAAATTCTGGACCTAGAGTTTCATTTACATTTTTTAAATTTATTTTTTGGACTTTCATTTTGTGGAAAGGAAATAAGCTTTTATGCTATGGTTATATGCTTTACCCAGTGCAGAAAGTTTACATCCACATCATTCATTTAATCGGCACAAAATAATCGAGAAGGCCATTGTGAAGGGGCTTCAATTTGGTTACTCAGGGATGGTCTTTATTTGCTTATTACCCTTTTCTATTTTCTGCAGGTAAAAGATTGAACAGCCTCTCTGTATTAATGCGCTTTGTGATTGCATCACTTTTGGTTCGGATGTACTCTAGAAATCAGGCTAAAATATCTGCAGACTGCGAATCCAAAATCCTGACCTTCAGCACTCCGTCCTAGACTGCATATAAACTGTCTCCCAATATCTGCTTTGATCTTACAGTTCTTCTAAAAAGAAAATCCTCTGTCTTCTATTTCAGGATCTACCAGCACATATTTTGAGTTTTTATTTTATCTAATCCAGGAGTTCTCAGTCAGAGGTCTACATTAGTCGCACCTGCCAGATGTTTTGTTTTTTTTTTTTTTAATTGACAAGGACTTCTGATGCCACCTATTGAAGATGAAGACCAGAATTTGCTGCTTACTTCTAAGACATGTCATCAATACTTCTGGGATTCACTATCTAGTAGAGACCACTAATTAAACCAATTTCACTCTGCTCAGAACCTAGGTCACATAAAGAAATTCTAGCAGAATTCTCCCACATGGCACCAGAAAAATGTGGCTGGCAAGCAGGATAATAGGACTAACATTACTGTTTGTGGCAAAAGTTGCCGAGAACCAGAAGGAGCCTGTGAAACCCTGGAAGCAGTCCTTTTTGAGTTTCAAGCAGTGACATGTTGTTAAACTTTCACTCTATCTAAAATTGAGTAGGTTTCCCAATGTGAAATGGTGCAGGCTTCTGGGATCATTTTGCTCAAGCCATCTTACATTGCTACTTGAAATCTGCAGTGAAATGGGATGGAAGACTTTGTTTCAATCTGTTCCAATATTCTCTGATAAGCACAGGAGTCCCCACGTAGGATAAATTAGCCAGAGAGAATAGGAACTGAATGAGCAGACTGACAGGAATTCTTTCTGAAGTGCATACCAGATCCATATTTACACTTCCTATTTGTCACTTATCTCATAGGAATGGACTCGTGTGTAATGGGAGAGTGTGGGCTTATTACCAAACTGTACCTTAGAGACAATGACAAGAGAAGGGATTGATGGATGGTGAGCACAGGAGCCTACATAGGCTCCATTACCAAACTGATGAACCTTGTTTTAGGCAATGATTCTAATAATTTGTGTTGATGATGATTTCGTAGCAAATTAGACTCAATTAGTGAAAATTTCCTTTCTTACTGTGTTGATGAGGCTTCTGACTTTGTGCTGTTGATTTGTCTTGTGAGAAGTAGGAGCTGCCTTTTTCCTACACAGATTCAAGACATGGAACCATCCTTTCTGATACGTGTTTCTATTAGGCTTTGCTATTGAATACTTGGTTTCTGGATCAGCAAGATTAGTATCACAAGGAAACTGTCACCAGTGTAAATTTTCAGGCCAGGCCCTGAGCCAGGGGTCCTAGAAACTGTACTTTACCAAGATCTCCAGAGAGTTAACACACTAATGATCATGGTTGGTGAAACACTGATCTTGTAGGCATAGTGAGAGCATTAGCTAAATACACCAGGGATTGAGTCTGAAACACACAGTTGAATTACCTTGGGACCACCTTCTTTTTCTTATTTGAAGGCATGATACTTTGATGGTCAGCTTTTCTAGGAATGATTAGCAACTAGTTTGTGCTTTTCAGACTCCAGGAAAGATTTTCTTTTCCTGCTTCAGATGCATATCCAACACTTCTCCTGCCTTGACTCATGCTATTTCTTTAATATTCCTACATTGCCTTTCTTGCCTGGATGTGGCCGACACTCCTTCCTGGACACTCTCCAGTTCCCCTGGAATAGGAGTTCTAGCTACCATCATGCTTGCCTCATTGCACTAAAATTATCTGTTCATCAATCTCTTCTACCAGACCATAAATCCCTCCATATGATTAATTTCTATGTCATTTTGTGTTGGATGTGAACAGTTACATAGTGTGCTAGACATTATATGCAAAGAGTATTCTTAAAACTGGTTTAAGTGAACCAATAAATCCACCAGCAGGAAAGAGCAAATGGATGATAGACTAGATGACTAAATGATTAGCTGTGTTAGGAATCTTAATGAAAAACTAATATCCAGGGAAAGGGAAATGGGCACGCAGGTCTATAATACCCATATTTTATTTGTTGTGTTGAATTATGAGTTTTCATCTCTAATAACAGATGCTCTTATCTGTTACTGTCATATCCAAAGTTTTATAAAACACTCAAATATGGGCCCCACCCAGGCCGACTATATGAAAAAGTGCTTAAAACCCTTCAGAAAATCTTTGGCACCCACTATTCTAAAAGAGTGGTCTAAAATTAGCATGTAGGCAGAAGAGAAACCAAGATGCTGAAAGTTTTGGGAGCCAAGACATGAGATTATTAGCTGGATTACTATGACCATGTACATCCTGAAAACAAGTGACTTCATCTGAAAATGTTTGAGTTATCTTTCAATTTCTATGGTGATGTCATGTGAAAAAGGACATTTTTAATGACTCTAGACGGTACAATGAAGATCAATAAAGAGAAACTGAGAGGTCAATTTCAATTCAATATGTGCCAGTTATAACTTTAAGATATATACTCACCTGTACAAAACATAAAAAGTATCTTATCTTTCTGAAACCCAACTTTCTGAAACCTCTCTATTGAACCCCCATTATACCTGATGTCAGAACCTATAATCTTAGTCATTTCTGGGTAAACTCAGGTGCTTCAGTACTTTTTCAGTTATTTCAGATCTAAAGTTACATGGAGTCAGAATTTTTCCCATCTCCCTTCTTTTGCTTAGGTTCACAGCTATATTTTGCATGGCTTCTGTGAAATTCTGATTTTGGGGAGAGGGCTTCACTCCATGACTTTTCCCCTCTTTTATTTATTTTTTAGATTTATTTTTATTTACTTGGGCATACAAGAACTGGGATGTAGGTCAGAGGTGTGGGAGGTAAGAGGATTCATCACAGAGTAGGGAGCAGAACAGGCAGATCTACTGAAATACACTGCTGAAGGGAGCAGCGGATGAGACAGGAAAGGTCTGTTGTGCCACATCGGTTGCCTCCCTAGCCAGGGATTGAACTCTTGCTGCAGTGGCTGCCAATAGTTTGAGAGCACTGAGACTTTAACCCAGTGCCACCAGGGAGGCCCCTTTCCCCTCTTCTAAAAAGATATCTGTTGTGACGTGTCTTCAATGGTTTTGGGCCACTGCATGGGTATGTCTGACAAAATGTTCACATCTACTTTTTGATGCTCAATTTTATAACCCTGGTAGTTTTTCAGCCATGGTATATTTCCTTGTATCATTTCACGTTTTCTCATCCAACCTTTAAACCCTTCCCAGAGCCCAACTCTGGCTCTTTCTGAAGTTATTCCAATGCTGCCATATTTTCTAGGTTACCTTTTCTGCCTCTGGCATCACATTCAATTAATCCTGCTGCTTCCTTCCAGACTTTCAGACAGATGGAAATGCTTAAGCTCTTTTTTTTCTCAAATATATTTGAGTGTTCATCTTTCCCCAAACACATCGAGTGTAAAAGTCATTAGGTGATACTTCAAAAGTATTATTCAGTCACATAAAAGAGGGCCTTTTGTCTAGTGCATCTATCCAAAAATAAAACACACCAGATCAAATTGTACTCTATTCTCTGTTACTGGGAATTTATAAAGGATCTAGGTGACAACTTTTTAAGAAAATGATGGAGGAAATTCAGGGTTATGGTAGAAGTTTGGATTAAATTACTGGTCATGCTACAGATGCTCAGAAGAGTTTCTAAAGTTGAAATTCCAAGAACCTTTCCATTTTTGCTGATTTAGAAATTTGAGATAGAAGAAGTATTTATTTTTCTGTCTAGCTTCATTCACTAAAATTATGAGCATTGTGACAATAGTTCCATCTAAAGAATGTTCTCTCCCTGTTGAATATTCTATGGATCTGTTTTTTCTAAAGAAAAAAACAAAGAAGACAACATGATTTTTCCAGAGCCAGGCACTTGGCTGACTGGGGAGTCACCTCGCTTCTGAGACTTTATCTCCCCAGTCCACAGAGGACTTTCTCTCTTGTCCTGTCAGGAGCAGGGATCAAGGCTACAGCCCACAAAGAAGGAACAAGTGAACAATCAGTAGGACTGAAACTCTCTTGCTGAGCTTCCCTTCTAGACAATAATTATTTGGAAAACAATGCTGCTTTCCTTCAGGTGAAAGGCAATTCTCCTCAAGAGACAAAAGGAAAAGAATGTGTCAGGCTTAAAGGTCACCTCACTTCTGTCAGGGATATTTCAATGTTCCTTTAAAGTGTTATTGGAGATAAAAACTGTGGGAATTTCCCTGTAGTTGACACACATAGAAGACCCTGATATGTATGTCTTGCTTGCATGTGGATGCGTATGTATAAATATATTCCCTTGTCGCCCTCAAATTCTAGGAACAATTTTTTTGCCCATGTATTACTACAGATGCTCAGGTTATCTGAGAAAAATTGAAATAGGTACATTTTTATATCTAAAATGGAGCAGAAAGCTAGACTACTCATACATAATTACATCCCATTTTTCCTTTTATTTTTAACAGCAGACACTGTTAAATGCTTCACTCAAGTCAGACTAGATGCCCTGCCCTATATATCTTCCTCAGCTTCATCTTACACTTTGGCATTTGCTTTCGGCACCAACTAAATACAGCTTTTTATTTTTCTTTAGGTTGGGGATTTATTTTTTAACATCTGGGAAAGAGAATACATTCCAGGGGGATGGTTATAGGTATAAAAGGAAAAGGAATAATCCTGGTGAGGTGTGTTAAACTCAGAATTGAAAATATCTAGGATAGAAAATGTTATGAGCAGGGCAGAATGTACAACATGACAGACTTGAACAAATGAAAATAATGATCAACAATGCCTCCCATAATCTGGTTTAAGTTCCTGAATCACAGGAGTCTGAGATTCTCCAGTTTTCCTTCCTAGTACCCACTTCCTTACTGGTGTTTCTGGGGCTCTCTCCTCCCTCTAAGCACACTGAGTTCCCCCTTAGTGCAGATTGATGGCTGAGCATGCTCTGTACTGTTGGGGTACACATCTTTGTAAATAGAAGGCTGAGAATTTTTACAGAGTTTGTCCAAAAATGAAAGTCACACTTCTTTGTTTTTAATTGCTGGCATTTCTGTGCAGGTAGGTAAGCTAGAAGGATATTCTGTCATTACTTCTGCTAAATTACCATATTTTAGGTAGAAAATGTTCCAAAACCACAGGAGAAGCTTGTCTAGGTAGAGGCAGAAAATAAAAAATCAATATGAATAATCTTCCATTTCTAAACACGAAATCCACTTGAGCTACCATAGATCCAAACAAGAATTAGCTCACTGCCCCGTGACAAAAGAGAAACTCTTAAACAAAAAAAGGGAAATGAAAGTTAGAAACTGGTTCCAATAAAAGCAAATGAATCTGTTCAAATTTTATAAACAATTAAGAAACTAAATATACATTTCTAGATAGTTTTGCTTTCTTATTTTGTTTGATCTTATGTTCAACCATGCTATGGCACTGGAATCTGGCAGACACGTTTTAAACCCCACAAAAGGAAATGCTTTCGCATGGGGCAGGGAACACTAGGAAACTTGGACCTGGTCATACCAACAGGCATTTGATGGGTGTGTGAAGATTCAAGCTCAAATCTCAGTGTTAATTTCCTCCTGTGTAAGATAGCAAGATGATGCTTCAAGAATCAAGAGAATTAAATGTGGGAATTTCATCAAAATAAACTTACTACATAATAAATCTTCAAAGGCTAATCCTATCACCATTGTTCAGCTTATTATTAGTAGTAATAATAACAACAATAATTATTATAATTTTTATAATCATTAACTGGTAGTTCAAGAGACTTGTTGTCTCATCAAACAGATATTCTCCTTTTTTGGGACAAAACTCAGAAGCAAAGGTGAGGTTCCTATCAGTAATAATTACAACAACAGTTATATCAAAAAAGGTACACTTACTGGTCAAAAATAAAGCTCAAATCTCAGTGGGTTAAAACAGCAAAGGTCGAGGATTTGAGAGTCAGCTGGGAACATAAATTCTTGTCATTCTCTTGATTGACTTAGAGTGGAATGGAACAGTCCCTCTTGAATATGTAACAGTAGATTTCTGAAAATTCTTCACATTTAGACACACATACCTAATGAGCACTTAAAAGTTATAGAATCACCTCTTTTATGCGGATGTAAGGAGCTCCAGCAGTAAACACAAAGACTCACACCTGGCATACAATAACATACCTTTAGCAGATGACACGATAGGAATGTACATGAACACTAAACATTCAAGTTTCTTTAAACAATAAACCTACTAAACAACCACCTACTAACAGCCTTCGCCCTGATCACAAACAAATAAAGAAAGTTTAGGTAGTTCCCCTTGAAGAAGTCTCAATCAGATGCCTCTGACCAGTCCTAATGGCTTTCTTTTCATCCACATGCTTTAAGAAGCAAAGCCAGGTAGAGTTTGTAATTGCACACATGGGTCAATTTTTCATGTATTAAAGAATACTATTTATTTGATCATCATGTTCAATAAAATAGAACCCAAAGTATTCCCCCATAGCACTTGGGAACAGTGATTTGGTTCTAGTGGTTTTATTGATGTGATTCTGTCTTTTTCAAGAATGCTATCACCTTTAAATGGTTTAAGTAAGTTACAGTAAGTTGAAACAGTGGTGATGAGGTAGCTAATAGGATGGGGAAGACAAGTGCAGGCAGATCAGAGTATTAATAATGAATGGGCACTTTGAGTGTGGACAAAGAGTAGGATATTCTATAGAGAAACATCACATTTTCTCTATTATCTATTTGGGATTCATATGTGAAGTAGTTTGTGATTGATTACATATCTCTTGTCCCTTACTTATATTAATCTGCTTCACTTCAGAGTAAATAGACAGTACTTGGCAGAGAACAGCCCTCTTAGATACAGCTCAATAGTTAAACATTTAATGCTAGCTGCCAGGTAAGGTGAGTTGAAACACGACCAAAGTTTGAAGTGGATGAGAAGTACAGAGAAGTGGTTAAGGAGATGGAGGAGGAGGAGAAGGGGAGTGGTTAAGTGTGAAAATAACTCCTGATTTGAATCATGCTTTTGCTGCTCACTAACTCGGGACCATTGCCCCTATGAGTGCAATGGGAATACAAATGGTGTCAACCATAACGGGATTATGAAAAGACTTACATAACATTGTGTATGCAGAACACTTACAAGATACAGTCCTTCACGAAGTGTGCACACCTCATATTCTTTATTATTACAGTTTAGGGACCTCACTTGTATTTTTCTTGGTAACTAGATAACGTCTTGTGTTTCCTACCTTTTAGCAGGCACGTATGGGAGGTCAGAACTCTTTCTGCAAAGGATATGTGAAACAGAAAAATCACAAGGCCCCACTAATGACAAGTGATGTAGAAACTCAGATCAGATTACCAAATATAATGCCAACTTCCATCTGCTTTTCCTGTTTGTATATAATAATAAAGGCCTCCCTATTTTGTCTATCAGTAGAGAAATAAGTTTGACTAATTCAAGTACAAAGCTTTGGGGAAAAGAGGCTGGGAGCAAGAGGTCCATGAATATTTCCTTGAGCAATACTTCAAAGTATATGGGGACATGAACTGTCTAGGCCTTGAGCACAAAGGTAAGGCTACCATAGAGGCTTCCCCAGCCCCACTTGCAGATTAACATCCTTTAACATGCAATGCCAGCCTTACTTCTGGAATCAAAATGAGACCTGGCTAGGGCAAATGCAGGCTATTTACTCTCTTGAAGAAAAGCTTCAAGGGAAGGGAAGGGAAGCTCTTTGCAAAACTATGAATGCTATACCCTACTTTGATAGAAGCCTGAAGCATGATCTGAGTTTTATAGCACCCACATGGTAAGAACAAACACTTAGAGAAAACTATTTTATATGATGGGTATAGTTAAAGCACATTGATTTTCTCTATGTGTTGATGAGGTGAAATAATAGGCAAAATGCAAGGAGATGAGAGTAAAGTCACCTTACTTACATGACTACACTTATAGTTCCCATTGGCCTCACACTCCAGCAAAGCAAGAGCTAGGGAGTCTCCAAGTGGAGAGGGGTCATATGACTAGCTTATGGTCATTTCTGCCTTAGCAATGGAGCCCATGAGCTTGAGTTTAGACTTCATCACTTGTTAATTTTGTCAGCTTAGACAATTTGCTGGTCTCTGATCCTCAGTGGTAGAATCTGTTGTTCTGAAACAAGAACATTGATTATACTTGTTTTTTGGGCTGTTTAAAGGATTAACTGTGGTGATGCATGCAAACTGTTCAGATATTATGTGGTTATATATAAATGCTTAGTAAACATTGGCTATTAATTCTCAGGCTATGGATTGCAAATTAAACAATCTTTGCAGAAATGGTTTGACAATTGAAAATAAAACACACAGATCGAAATCCCTGTAAAATATTCCAATCGTAGTCAGTGTGCTAGGCATTACACCTTTGGAAGGAAATTAAGATATCTGCTCATTTCTCTCAAAGTGAAATTCTTAGAATCATTTTTGACTTGGACTTCAAATACATTTTACTCTATACAATTCTTTCTTGGCAAAACAAAGTCTTCAGTCATTAATTTGAACAAATAATTATAATCCAAATTTGGACTATCATCCTAATTATTCAGGGAATTTATATTCAGATTTCTGGTATCTATTTAAGATATTATGAACTTTATGTTGGTCTCAGAAACCTGTTCTAAAAAACATCCAGAATTGATTGATTTTTCAGAATTTGGAGCCCCTGAGTTAGATCATTTGTTTCAGATATGAAGTCTATATGTCTTCTTTGTTTTATTCTCAAATATAGATAATTATTTATACATTTCTGGCCACAATCTTTACATTTTCTCCCTAGCTTGCTTCCTGGTCTAAATCATTCACAGCAGGGCCTCCCTGGTGGCGCAGTGGGTTAAGCAACGCACTATGAAGCAGACCGCAGCCACTGCAGCACGAGTTCGATCCCTGCTGCCAGCCAGGGAGGGGACCCACGTGGCGCGACAGACCTCTCCTGCTGTGCCCGCTGCTCCCCTCAGCAGTGTACTTCAGTTGATCTGCCTGTTCTGCTCCCGGCTCTCTGTGGTGAATCCTTTCACCTCCCCACACCTCTGGCCTATACCCCAGTGCTTGTATGCATAAATAAATAAATCTTTAAAAAAAAATAAATCATTCACAGCATTTTAGCTATCAATGCATTAGTTTTATTGTTATCTCCTTACCTGTAGAATCTCTATATGCAGAGTCATTATTCCCTAAATACTCAGCATCCCAACAATTGTCTTTAAAGGAGTTGAAATGAATCATGTAGCCAAGATGATGAGGCAGAACATGGGCCTGGGTTAATTTAGACAACAAAGAGTGAAACGATTATTTGGTAACCACCTACTAGATGTCCTACAAATTCAGTAGCAAGATAGGACCACTAGATACAAATAAATGAATATATACCAGCAATATATATTCCCCATCAATAATTCTATTAACTATTTAAGAGAACAATGTGTTAGTCACTGGAACTTCTAATCCTGAGTCTAGCCAGACTGTTGCAAGCGGAGGAAGAGGATGGCACGGTACTGATGGCCAGATCTAACAACATCTCTCCTGAAGACAGCCAGTGAACTCCTGCCTTTCACCTGCAAACTCAAAGACAACACATAGAAAAAGGTCCACCCTCCACTCCCATTCTCCTTACCTTCTCTGTGGCCTAAGATATATTTATGCATAATATAGCAGACTGTTACTTGTGGCTTCCATTTGTCTAATAAATTATCTTTTAGCGATATGGAGATGGTAGATCTAAGAGATTCTCTGTCATCCAGAATTCAACATCTTTTCCATTAGACTTTAAAAAAAAATGTATTTACATATTTTTGTTTTCTTGATAATGTTTTTCCAATGCAAAGAAAAATCTCTTAAAGGGACATTGATATCTCTATTTCTTGAAATCTAGAAATATATATCACATTTAACCACGGGGATTACAATTGATGTCAAATATATATAAATAAAAAAGGAAAGAAAAAAATAAAATTAAAGTGAAAAAAACCTGCAAAGTGGATGTGTACATAGTTTCTATAATTGAAATTTCAAAATTCCAAAAATTAATCTTTTAGCCTCGGCATCCAAGCAGAAGACAGCAGTTAAGGATGCCTACATTTGCAAAATTTGATGCAATGCCCAAGTTGATCCTTTAGTTCACCACTGGACACAGATGGAAATTATTGCTCTTCTGCCCCACTGAATAGCATAATTCACTTGCAAGGCTGTGTTGTTACTACTTTGCAACTTGTGAAAGAGTATGTTCTAAATTTAAGGTGCTTGAGCGCCACTGTAAGCATTAACAAAATATAAGGCAGAGAACAGAAATGCAATAGTCTAAGAATTTAAGAAAGGTTACATGGAGAACTGGAAACTTGATTAGGGTGTTAACAGTTAGATATGGCTTGAACATGCAGGGTTTCCATTGAGGAAATAAATGTCTGTTCATAGCATTGGAGCATTTCCCTGACTTGTCAGTCCTGTCCCCAGGAAGATCAATTCCATGCATTGGTAACCCAAGCCCTACATATAGAATCTGTTATGGGTACCCAATATCAGGTTCTTTACAAAATTTAGATATAAATTTATCTTATATTTGTTTTACCCATATTATATACATGTGTATGCATGTATCTATTATATATACACACATATATGCATATATGTATGTGTGTTAACACATTGCTAGATGACTCTCTGACAGGAAGTCTATAAAAAACTACTTTAAAATAATTTTGTGGAATGTTAAAGAAACAAAATTTATAAACTTGTAAGTTTACAGAATCCTATCATTGTGACCTGAATTTTTCAAGACCTTTATTTGTTCCTCTGAGAGGAGAAAACCCTGGAATCAGTTGTCCTTGGATGATACTGCCTGAGGTCTTTCTGTTCAAAATATGAACACTCTCTCAACTTCTCTGCTCACCTCTTAGGAGTTTCAGCAGCTCAAGGGTCTGATTTAATGCACACCCTCCATAATCAGAGGTAGTGTGGCATGGGTCAGTCTCTGGTCATCAAACAAGAAAAGATGACTTACATGTTGCAGAAGAAATACTATGCAGCAGAAATATAGTAACTGTCATGTGCAGTGGGTACAGTCATATTGCTTCTCTGGGCAAAATAAGGGTTTCTCCTAGATTCCCTTTCATTTGCACTATTGCTGTATTATCTTCATTACTCTGGGAGCAGATTTTTAGTATGTATACAGTATGAGAAAATAATGAGATTTGGAGTTTTTATCGATCACGTAACCCAGAGCAAAGACTCCCTGACCCAGTAACTCTCAATTTCTTCCTATATTTTAAAACTGCAGCAAAATAGAAATGACCTTCACTTCCCCCCACCCCCATTACAGAAGATACATTGTGTGGTTTAATTAGGCACAGGGGTTATTCTCCAACATTTATCATTGCAGTATGAAGGACACATCAGCTGTGAAGGTCTGCAGGCTGATGTCAGAGTACTCGGCTGTCACTGTGGCCTCGTTGGTACTACAAACACAACTGGACCACGTCACAAATATGGAAGACAAGGTTAAATGTATCTGACCTGCGCCTTCATCTTCGACCCAACTGGTTCCCTATATTAGGACCCTGATTCTGAGAACTGTGGTCTCAGTGATCTCAGAGGCCCTACAAACTAAAGAAAAGACAGAGTAATAAACGATCACCATAAAACCAAGGTGTGTATGCATGGGTTCGTGGGTTGAGAAGAAAAGGATGGCAAAGGCATCTTGTTTTGTTTAAAGAGTATCTTGAACTCCACTTGCAAATGAGGCTGGTTTCCACATCATTTCTTAAGTTCAAAACCTGAAGTTCAACATAATAGAAAGCAAGATGCTTCTAGGGAGTCTCCTGAGGAAAGAGGGCATTTCTACTCTATCAGTTAGGTCTTTGTGTTTATATTCCATAGTACTTGCCAGAAATGATCACATAAAAGGAGCCTTTGTTTCTGAGGGAAGGATTTGGAAATACATGCCAAGCTTAGTTCCTGCTATAAGGAAATACAGAGGTCACAGAAGTGAACATAATGGGGGTACCGTACCTGCAGACCTAACCCCAAGGACTCCATATTTTTCCCTCTGTTTTTCTTTGGTGAAAGACTTTACCAAATCTTGATACTTTATCATCATGCAATAGTTGGTTGGGTCTACATCTTCTATCTTTTTCTCAAGCATGCACAGATGAGCTGTCGATCTCAGCCCATTCTGTATGCAGCCTGTTTAGCAGGTTCTTTAATTGCAGCAAAAGAGGGTAAGTATTTGCAAATAAAGCATCTGTCCTTTCAAAATCAATCCATGTGCCCAGAGCTTACAAATCTTAGCATATGTAAACAGAAGCAATGCTATAGGAAGCACACATCGGCTCTAACCATAGCACAGGGTAATTTTCGTGGAAACTTTTGGCAAGAGTTACTGAAATGAAAATAATATCAGGTTTTTTTTTCTTGTTTTTTTTTTCCGTCTAAGTATGCATTCCCTTGAAGTAAAATCTATACTCTTATAAGCACACACACACAAATCACGTTAACAGCTAAATGAAATTTTGAAAAGGAAATGCACTCTTTCAACATACACACAGAAGAAGAAACAAAATTACCAGCGCTGCAGAAGTTCCCCCGTCACAGTTTTCCCTTCTAGTTATTCTAGTTAAATAACCTACCACTCACCCTAGACAACTTTGACCAGAATTCTGGACTTCCAACACCATACATTAATTTTGCATATTTTTGAACCTTTATAAAAGGGATTTGTCTATTATGTCTCTTATGTCTGAGGTATTTTGTTTAACATTGTGTAATATTTTATTTTCAATTAGTTTATTTTCAAATAATTTTTATCACATGAATATATCACAATTTACCTATTCTATTTTTGGGTAACTGAGTTGCCTTCTGTTTGAGAGTTGTTAAGAGAATATTTGCATTTTTTTTTTCTTTTTGGCTAAAACATACATTCTAATTTGTTGGATATATAATCATGGTATTTATACATAGAAGAACTGGGGTGTAGACCAGAGGGATAGGGGGGAGGTTAGAGGATTCACCAGGGACAGAGCGGAGAGCAGAACAGGTGGATCTACTGAAACACACTGCTGAGGGAAGTGGTAGACAAGACAGGAGAGGTCTGCTGTGCCATATGTGGGTCAGCTCCCTGGCTGGGGATCAAACTCATGCTGCAGTAGTGATTAGTGCTAAGACTTAGCCCCTAGGCCATCAGGGAGGCCTGAAAAATCATTTGCAAAGGTCGTTGTACAGATTTATTCTACCTCAGTGGAGATAAGACTCCCAGTTGTCTCCTGTCTTCAGTAATGTTTGGTATTTTCTGCTCTCACTATACCCATTGGGGCAGGTATTCAGTTCTGGGGCCTTGTGCCTTCACATGCATTCCCTGATGACCATGATGATGGAAGACTTTGTGTGTCTCTGGGAGCTTGTCTGCCTGACACGCACAGACTCACCCAATAAATCTTCTCTTTTGCTGTTTGGCCTCTTATGTCTCTTCATTTTCTACTCCCACAGACACTACATGCACAGAGCAGCCTGTATCTTTTTAATGACTGTATTAGCCACATGCTGTGGTACGTGCCCTTTGGGATTTCTGTCTGGCTTATGTCCTCTGATTATAACAAGCCCCTTCCCAAATAGGGGTCCCTCTTCTCCATGCCTGCATGGCCGATATCCTGGCCACAGGCAAGTAGATCAGCGTAGGTAAGGACTGAGAAGGGCTAACCACATCATGGTGCTAGTCAGGGGGCAGGTGCTGACACTGGGAAGTGTGTGAACTGGAAACAGAGAGGCACATGGGGCAAGCATATGCCAAGCAGAGACAGCGGCTAGGGAGACCATGGAGCCACCACACTGAAATGGCCAAGATGCGAGGCTGTGTGCTTCTAGAGAAATTTACCTCTAAGTTTCCACTTGTTGGTTCAGTTCTTATGGCCTCATATTTATGATTTCCACTTGGGCTATCTGAGCTATAGAGCGACTTCCCCAAACCTTCCAATATATTCCCTCCCTCTGCCCTTCTCTAGATCTGTATGTCGATTTCATGTTCCCCTCCTTGCAACCAAACAGCCTTAACAAATACATCACAAGACCACAAGACCATCGCAGAGAGATCTGTCCCTCCCTCACCGTGGAGACCTGGTAAAGGTTTCTGTGCCTTCACAAAGCCGTGGAGGAGAAGAGGTGTGATTCCACTGGGAACTCTAGCATCTCATATTTTTTTTTTCCTTTAGTTTATTTCTCATATTTCTCTCCTTCAGCCTGTTTCCTCCCAGATGTACTCATTGCACTTATACATCAAGATTAAGCGTTACTACTCTTGGAAAATGTACATCTTAAAACAGAAACTTGCAAAAGATGCTGATTAATACAGAGAAATAAATAGTTACTCTGGGGTGATATAAGTAAAAACAGCATCACCTGTAGTTCACAGAGCAACCCTGACATGGAAACTTTTTCTTACATTTTTTGGGTATTTTTAGTGTCAGCTTTACAATCAAGCACAGAGGTATCGGTGCCTGCCCACAGCCACATGGACACCAGAGCATGGACAGACAGGATCTGCTAGAGTCCAAGCCATCATCCCTACTTAGGACAGGACATTGATGGACAGAGAAATTAAGTGTCTTGCTCCCAGAAAAATGCCTATGAAATGCCTAGAAAAATGGCTACAACAGAACCACCACTGCAAAGGCAGGTGCCACATCGCTGTTCCTCTTAATATAAGAGGACTTCATCTCGGTATATAGATCCATTGCCACTTTGCATACACAGGCTACCCACACAGGACCACACACATCCTCTTTTCATAAGTGTTAGGCTTTTAACAGGTATTTCCTAGCACATGATGTGAAATGCACATAGCACCTAGAAATGGGTGTTTTGTCTTTGATAGTTTCTGTGCAAACACACAAGCTTGACTGCCACAGCCACAACTGCAGGAGCATTAGACAACCTGCCAGTTCAAAACATCTCCATAGCTTCCATCCTTCCTGTATATTCACTAGGACAGATACACGCTGGGGTTTGCCACATTGTCAAGCTAGTTCTTCTATGATGCAGGTATTGGTGTGAACACAGAGGGGTACAGATCATCAGTACAGTCTAAGGTGTTGAACCTTGAGTTTTACCACCATTTCTTCCACTCACTGGCTGTGTGAGTTGGGGTGAGCTGCTTGAGAAATTTTAGACCTCATCATGTCCCAGTGTGTGTGTGTGTGGTGGGGGGGTCCATGGTGGGGAAATGTTCCTGGTGGAGGGGCTGAGTTCTATGTCAGTGTCTTCATGATACTGCTGCTTTCTCGGCTATTCCAGTGCTCCCCCTCTGCTCTGAAATCCTGAAATTAATGTTAGCTTGAATCAAGTTAATAAGAACTCAATTCCAAGTCAGCTTGCCTCAAATGGAAGAGTATTCAGGAAAACATTAATTAATATTAAAAAAGAGTATGTATGTGTGTGTTGCAAAGGCACATTCCCCTCTTACATGTTCAAGTCAGAAAGCTGTATAAATTGCATTTCTTTACTGCACAGCCTCTTGGGGGTTTGATGTTTTAATAGGCCACATGGATTTCCAAAAGGGGGCTATAGTAGCAGGTGTTCATTGAATACTGGGATTGGCAGAAGGTCGGCATGGCTTATCTATTACAATTTCCGAGAATCTGTTTCTTAAAATACATTTAGGGAAATGCTTGATCAAGTTGCTTTCACAGTTCCCCCAAAATAACTTTTTTTGTACTTAGTCCCATCAGCTGAAAAATTTAGGAAAACAATCTAAGTTACCGAAAATCTAATCTTCTGTATGTTTTGAATGCTCAAAAAAATTCCATATAAATGATAATTATAATAGCTTTCCCAGAGCCCCCCAAATAATCTACCATATCAAAAAAATAATAGAAATATTTTACTTTTTGCATAGAAGGGGGAACCTGTATGTATAAAAACGAAGTGGGGGTGAAGACTCAGATGCATGCATGAGTCTCAAAATAAAAATAAATAACAGGTCCACAAAGAGATCCAGGAAGTGAGGTTGGGTAAATTAAGATTTTGGAGAGGTAAAAAGGGAATCAAAATGAAGTTTCTCAATAAGACCAAGAAAGCAGATGGTGTATATTTATACAGACATACAGTATATTGATGGATGGCAAAATGGCAGCACTGTACTAAATAAACATTTTTAACGTCCAACCTTATTAATGCTCACGATCTCACTCTGCCAGAGAGTGATGTGGTCCCCCAGCCAGCACACTCAGCTTCGCAGGCAGCATGTTAAAATGCAAACTCTTGGTCTTCACCTCAATATTTCTGAAGCAGAAACCCAGCACCGGCAGGAGCTCTGCGGGTGTTGTTCACACACACTCGACTTTGAATATCTGTGCATTGTGTCCACCCTCAAAATGGGAAAATCCAGGGTGAGGAAGTGTGCCCCCAAAGTTGCCGTGTCTGCATGTGGTGCACAGGATGTGTGGCCTTCAAATACAAAGCCCACCAGCTCTGAATCAACACAACCTGCAAACCCAACAAACAATCACCCCCATGGAGTGCCCGCATTGTGCTCGCTGTGCCCTGGGCAGACTGGTTTGTAAGCAAATAAGTTGGGATGGAAACCGAGTACTCCCAGGGAAGGGAACCAGGGAAAGGAGGTTCTGGAGGCTTCCTACCAGGCAGCAGGGAGAGACAGCTGCAGCATCTATTCACCTCCATGTAAACAGCTCACCCAGGGGGAGGCGTTCAGCAAGGCCACTGGGGTGAAAGCCCTGAAAAACACCCCAGTCTTTCCCTGCCGGGTTTATGAAGCGCTTTGGCAGGCTAACAGCGGCACATTATATGTAATTGCTGGTTTACTCTACCTTGTCTGCCTTTTATGTTCACAAGGAATCCTTGTTATTCAGTGGAATTAGTAAAGGAATCCATTAAGGGCCGGCTACAAAGACTGCACAGTATTTATTCTAGTCATAAAAAGTCTAATTTTGCAATAACATGGCCATCTTTGGAAAGCCCTGGCTGATGGAACCCAAGTCTGGCAAAATGAGCTCCTTTTGGTGGCGCTTATTATCATGTTGCTGGTGAGCAGGGACAGGAGGGGGTGCTTGGCTGCCAAGTAAGCACTTTCGCAAAACAAAACAAATTCTCTTTCACAGTATCCTAAAATGGGGAATAATGGGGCAACTGCCATCAGGCTGAGAGAGCAGAAGCAGCAAGGGGGCGGGGGCTTGTAATTAATGTGGGCTGAGCCTCCCAGCATTTACAGGCAGCGATGTGTTCTTGGCACAGGCACAGTAGTTTGCCACCTGGTCCTGTCCCTCCCTTCCCGAGCCCAGGGCCGTGCTTGGTGCGTTGGCAGCTCAGGGTGCTCAGTGCATCTCTGATCCCATGAGAACCAGACCCCCTTAGCCATTCATGAGAGCTTAAGGGGAACTTGGAACTCATCTCCTACAGCCCCCTACTCACATGTGGCTGGTAGATCAGTGAAGGCACGACACCAGTCCTTGACATCATGTCTCTCATGCTCTTATGTCTGTTTTTCCCTTTCTCCTTCCAGAGTTTCATCAATGACTGTTGTTTCACACCTCAACGTTTCTTCATAGCACCGCGTTAATGACAGATCCCTGGCCACACTGAAGTTACACTGCAGATTCAGAATTCCTTATCTCATCTGCAGTTCTCACATTGGTTCTTATTGATTAGGGTAGTAGCTGCTTCTTTCTTGATCTGAAAGATGTTTTAAAATTCAAATCCCCATTTTGACAAAATTCAGTTGTGTATTTCTTTCCCAGAGTCTGCCAACTTGGACCAAGGACAACTAAATTCTCTCTTCTTCCCCATGCCTCCAGACACATTAACTACAAACTGGTTTGCCTTTGTTTCTTAAGCAATGGCTTTGGGTGCTAGAAAAAATTAATAACTGTGCTGCAAAGGCTTAGTCTGATTTAAGAACATGAGAGTGGCCTGTTTTGTGACTGCAGATAGAAGTAACACTCCAATTAACCCTGAGAATCCATGAGCTCTGAGACGCAGCTTCATTTACAGAGACATTCCCACTAAAACTCAGGTGGCTACCAGTTTTAGAGTTTTCTGAAAAGTAACTCAAATAATTAACCAAAGTCCAAACCACAAAGAATATGACAAAACACCTAACGTGGTAATTAAGTAGAAACCAAAATTAAAAATTGTTCTGCTTCCATCCTTTCACACATAATATTAACTTAGCAACTACTCTGAAAGAGTAACAGTTATTAACACTCTATATACCCTTATTTGGTCAAAATACATAGTGATTTCCCCATTTTAGCATGACAAAATATTAATCCACCTTGTAAAACTTATTTTCAAATTGTTATCAAAATTGCCTTAAGTTTTTGTCACTAAACATCAAAGTGAAAGACTGTTTCCCAATGTATATTCGATAAGGAATAGATGGCTGTATTCTCACTTTCCTTATTCCCCTGCTCCCTGAGAGAGGTCGGTATGAGCGTTGCTTATGGAACTTTCTGTCTAGATTATAACCATTACTAGACATTAGTCGCCACTAGTTAGTGCACACGTCATGGAATTCATAAGGAATGATTTATAGTGCATATGCTCATTCCACAGTCAAAGTCACTAACCCTCCAACACAGTACAGTTCCGGAAGGACATGTAGTTGGCCTGATTTGCCTCAGACTTGTTTGCTCTCATTCATATGCTGCTGCTTCATTTTCTACGGCTTCTCTCTTAATCCTTCCTGTCCCTTTTGACCTCCCCAGCTATCTTCTGTGGAACACCATCAATAAAAGTTTTAAAATAAAAGAGATATATCGATTCCTTAAACTCTATTCAGATCCCCTGCAGACAGCCAGGCCTACAGAACTGATAAGTGTATCATAACAGGGTAAGATGGAGAAAGGAACCCAAGTGTTATATTTCAGAACAAGCTTTCAGCCATCTCTTGGAAGCAACAGTTTAGAATTAAGTGACATATAATGGAGAGGGTAAACAAAGGAACAAGATGTACTTGGCTTTTGATAGATCTCCAGCTCTACTTCACTGTACACGTGTGTGAACGAACTCACAGCTGTAACCTGAGCCACAGTGAAACATTTTGAAAACTAAGAATTTGGTACTTTCTGTTATTAATGCAGTTAAAAATGACAGTTATTTATATTTTATGTAGATCCTGTGTATTCTATAAGACATTACCACCAAGAAGCTTCTAGCACTTCTAAGAGACAATGTCAACACATAAACACTAGGGAATATTTATGCTTCTTCATTTCTCTTAATTTGGACAGGATAAAAGTCAACCAGAAAGATAAATGTAAGCTTTGATACAAACAAAAGATTTTTAAGAAAAGGAAATCCTTCCACTACATAAACCTTTTTGAATGAGAATAGGAAATCTGTGACTTCTTTAAGGATGGAAGAAATGCAACTGTGGATAATTCTTTTGGAGACTTGGCTCTAATGTAACCACAACAGAAAGCTATTTAAGAGACCATAAACTTTTTAAGTCATTGTGCTGTTCCATTTCCCACATTTCTGTTCTGCAACAGCAGTGCTCTTTAACTGTTCATCCTGCCACCCACACAGCAACTTATTCATGTGTAAAGGTTAAAGCTGCATAATTATGGTAGAAACACATTAAAGCCACACAGCCTGATGTGTTCAGCACATAATATTGGAAGGAGTAAGGGACAATGTATATATATGGAGCAATACATATATATATGTATATATATATATATATGTCAAAGAAGTGAGAGGGAGGAGATAGGGAAGGAGAGAATGTTGATTCCTTTTTGTGTCTCTGAATTTGAAAATGGCCATGTGTTATCAAGTAGACCAATCTATACCCAGGATAGGAAGAAAGCTTTGCTAACCACACATCCGACCTCTATCTAAAGGATCACTTATGATAACATCTGTGATGCATGTAACTTACAGACAGAAGTGATCTGATCATATAAACTAAAGATGGATCCAAATATCCAAGTGCTATATTTTTTTCCAGGAAACAATCTCACTTAAGCACACAGTAGGCACAAAGTAAATGTTGGTCTAGTGAAATTAATTTTATATGGGGAGTAATTACATAAGAGGTGGAGATCTCCAGTGGTTTGAACCATAATATTTATTTTGTTAGAATTCATAGTTTTGGAAAGGAGATCACTGCAGTAAAGTTGGGAATTGGTCCTGAAAGATGTAAATTCCCAGAAAGGGAACAAGATCAGTATGTGGTGGAAAAGCACATGCAGAATGGACATTTTAATGGCTAGACTCACCTTCCCTTACAAATAAACAAGAAATCAGTGACTGGATATAACTTATGTAGCCGAAAGAAGACCCTGGTGAGATGTTCTGCATTTATATTATGCATTTATACTTTATATTCTGCTAGCATTTTAATCAAAAGACTTTAATGGAACAATCTTAGATAACTTCTATAAGCACTGTCCCAGCAGCACATTGTATTTCATGGACTAGTAGACAATTCTCTTGGTAGAAGCTCGATAACTCCCCATACTTTCCAAGACCTTTACTGAGTTCTTATAACAAGTCCAAATTGAGAAAAAAGTAAGGGTAAGAACATAGAAGTTCAAGGTGTACACTGTCAGGACCACAGGAGACTTTATGACTTATTGAATATGAAACACCTGTCTTATGCCTGACACAAAATAAGCTCTTAATTAATGTGTAATTATGTAAGTGAGGAAATCAAAGCCCATGAAAGTTTCAGTCTCATCCTAAACCCCACATTTTCTGGCTCATCTTTCAAAACTCATTGGCCATGGTAATTTCTGAACTGGAAAATTGCAGCCAGAGCTAATAGTATTGAAAATATTTGAAGGCAAAATCCTCATACTCTTTGGTCACTGGGAATGTTTCTCAACATCTCTACTCGTTCACACTTAAATTGTACCTACTTTTCTACATAAGTCACAAAAATTTGTAGGTAGCCATCTTTTTGTTGCAGTTCTGTGTCTTTTCTAAAATCTAGACATAGGGTCTCCCTGGTGGCACAGGGGGTTGAGCGCCACACTGTAAAGCATCGGTGGCACAGCAGCGCAAGTTCGATCCCCGGCCAGGAAGGGGACACACATGGCACAACAGACCTCTCCTGCCTTGCCCACTGCTCCCCTCAGCAGTGTGTTTCCTTCGATATGCCTGTTCTGCTCCCCACTCTGTCCCTGGTGAATCCTCTCACCTCCCGTGACTCTACACAACTCTAACCTGTGTCCCTACTCTTGTATGCATAAATAAATAAAATCCTTTAAAAAAGATCTACCATTCTCAAAAGTATCATTAAAACACTGTATACCTGTCTTTCCTATGCATGTTTACAAATAACCTGTGGCTGCAGAGGAAATGAAAGTTTAAAGAACACTCACATGATGACAGTATAAAGCCAAGAGAGAGAAAATGAAATGCTTGATTTTATTTGTGATAGTGAAGGCATTACAAAAACTCTGGATTTCCCAACCTGTCCAGTCATTGAAAATTCAATAAATTCCTGAAGACTTGAAATTCATTTCATTTCAATATCTTTCCAGACCGTACTTTGTCAGTCAAATTACTTCTTTGGCATCATTGTCTAACTATAAAACTGATCACTGATGTTCCCATAGTTCCCCAAGAACTGGAGTTGGGTATGCTAGGGGTCACATGATCACCACCTTGATTAATTGCACATATATTGACTTCAGTAGAGCAAATGCTTCTTAGCAAAAAGCCTCTGACATTCATAAGAACTTGAAAAATAGTCCAACTTTCTTAATATTTAAAAAAATTAGCATTTTGATATTAATTTGGGGGAATACTAAAAATGAAAAAAAGTATTTTTGGAGAATGGGGTTGATACAGAGCTGTGAAAAGTGAGGAGGTTGACTGATTCTATCATTTTAACAATGTACTTGGCATTGTCACAGAAGTAATGTAGAATTATAATAAAATACCAGACAAGGCAGAAGCATTAGGACTAATGAAAATTAAAGATAATACCAAGAACATATTCAGTCGACAATTGTCTTGTGTGACTCATTCTTCCAGGCACTTTGCACAGATTATCTCTTTTAATCTTCACAATCATTCCAGGAGACAGTATTTTTAATGTCCTCATTATATAGATTCATCCATGAATCTATTCACACAACTAGCAAATTTCAGTTAAGTTATAGTTTCCTCGTAGTATATTCCTCAAGGGAATGCTATTCACCAGTATTTTATTTGATAGTTATTTTTTCAAAGTAAGAGACCACACCTTTATTTTAGAGAGATCTATCAGAGTCCCTGGGAGAAACACAGACCAATCTAATCCCCAAAGAAATTAATTCCCATGGAAGAAATCAAACATAAGAAATTCTAATGCAATGCAACACAAATGGGAGAGTGAGGTAAAGAAATTGAGGTTTCCTATCCGATAGTCGTCTCAGTCCTGATCCCCTGCTACCACTGCATCACTGTAACTATTAGACTCATAGTCCACACATGGCAAATGCACTAGAGAATCTCAGAAGTAATGGCTAGATCAGAGAAGATGCAATGTCTTCTATCCTTGAAATGTATGAAAATTTGAACAGAAAACCATTCATTTCCCTTCTGTTCTTCTTTGACTGAATTTCAAGATTTTTGTGTGATTTTGCTTCCAAAGTAACTGAAAATGGAAATTAAGGAGAAAAAAAATCATGTTTTCTACTTGATCCTTTTTTTTTTTTTTTGACTCTCCTCCCTTTCTCTGTAACAGACATTGAATTACCTTCAATTCTTTCTTGATCTCAAGGACTTTCATATCAAAAACAGGATATGAAAAAGGGGTGGTATTGTGAAAAACGGAAGTTTCTTTTTTGGCCAATGCTATGATAAACAGAGATACAGGATAGTACTTTGCTTTCATCATAGCTACTGCCTCTTTAAGGCAAAAATAATGAAGTTGACAGATCTTGCTCACTCCACTACTTCCAGGAGAGGTTGCTTAGCAACCACAGGACATTGGCGAGAGGGAGATGTTAGAGCAGGTTGCTAAAGAAGAAACTATCATTAACTCTGCAGAGCTTAAATACAATCCACCTTCTATGTTCTGTCTTTTTTGTTACCTATGGGTCATTTCAGATCCAGAACTCAAGATCCACCATCCTATCCTTTACCCTTCAAATCAATGATAAGATCCAACTAAAGGAAGTAGGTCTTTCACAGAATCGAAGGACTATTATGGCTAAAAATAATACATGGGGATTACAATTGATGTCAAATATATGTAAATTAAAAAAATATATTAAAATATGTAAATAATAAAAAACAAAACTTGAATTGTGCAAAAAAAATAAAAATAACAATTACCTGTTTGGATATTATACCTCCAGTCTTCCTCACATTTTTCAGGTGATAATAAAGAACTAAAAAAACAAATATTTTCAACAATTTCATTGGTCAATCTTCAGCTTGTTGTTGAATTTTTTTAAAGATTTATTTATTTATGCATACAAGAACTGGGGTCAGAGGTATGGGGGTGGTGAGAGGATCCACCAGAGACAAAGGGGGGAACAGGACAGACAGATTAACTGAAATACGGTGCTGAAGGGAGCAGTGGGTGAGGTACCATGTGGGCCACCTCCCCGGCCGGTGGCAGGGATCGAACTCATGCTGCAATGGCTGCGGTTTGCTTCATAGTGTGTTGCTTAACCTATTGCACCACCATGGAGGCCTGCTGTTAAATTTTAGATTTGTACTCTTGTTGATAAAATAGGATTGACCTCATTAGAAATTAAATCTCTGAGTTTTTAATTCATGAAATAATAACAAAAGATGATTTCTATGAGATCATGGTTCCCTGGTAAATCAGCTGCCACAGATTCTGATATTATGGATATACAAGTTCAGTGATGTATGTAACTATTTCTCAATAGCCTTCATTTAAATGATAATTGTTGATTATTTCAAAAAGTTCTACTTTCTAGCCCTGGAATAGTCAAATTAAAAAAAAAATCAAAGATCATAAAGTTTGGGAGATCAAATTTACTTCACAAAATAAATTACAGCCAAGAAAATAAAAATTTTATTGTGTATTTACTATGTGCCAGGCTCAAAGCTAATTGTGTTCATAAAGTATTTCATTTAATTCTCACAGCAACCCTAAAGGAGCAAGTACTATTATTAATTGCCACTTTAAGAAAAAGGAAACAGAGTTTACTATCTTGTACAAGATTGTAGTATTTTCAGTGGTTGAAAGCAGTAAGTGGGCCTGAATCTTCCCACTGTGGTAAGTCGACAAAGGAATCTCGATGCCGATCTATGTTTTAAATGTAGAAGTCTCCATTACTTGTTCTTTAAAGATGACAATAAAATATTATGGAAGTAAGAAAAGAGGGAAGAAGGGAAGGAGGCAGGGAGTGAGGAAGGGGAGGGGAGAAAGGAGGGAGAAAGTAAAAATATTATCACCCAGTTTAAACAAATAAGAAAACAATCAAAATATATCCTCATCTTTTGAAAAATGCCATAGAAAAGCATCAGCTCACTTCTTTGTGAGAGACTCCAGGGCTCATAAAAGTTAAAACATGAATCATATTTATAGCATGACAAAAGCACTCATTTTTTTAAATCACACAGACAGATTCAAATCCTATCTCTACCTGCTTCTGCATTTAAACTAATGTCTTAACCTTTCTACACTTCAGAATCAAAACCTGTAAAATGGAAATTATAATAGTAGCTTTCTTGATAAACTAAATTATAAAGCAAACTTCCCTTATTTTCTTTCTATACACAAAAGACATTCAACAAATAGTATTATTCTTAGAAAATGGAAAAAATGGATACTTAGGAATCTATTAAAATCTTTTTTTTTTAAGATTTATTTATTACGCATACAAGAGCTGGCTACAAGCCAGAGTCCAGGGAGGTAAGAGGATTCACCAGAGACAGAGTGGGGAGCAGAAGAGGCAGACTGACTGAAGCACACTGCTGAGGGGAGCAGCGGGAGAGGCAGGAGAGGTCTGCCTCGCCATGTGCGTCCCAGCCCTGGCCAGCGGCAGGGATCGAACTCGTGCTGCAGTGGCCACGGTTTGCTTCACAGTGTGTTGCTTAACCCACTGTGCCACCAGGGAGTCCCCCCATTAAAATCTTAAAACCAGCAAATCATTTTTGTTGATATGAGAATTCCCCAAAGATATTCATCACTGACTTCTATAATTATTTTTTCTTAAAATGATATAACTTCTCATTGTCCAAAACCCATCTGTGTATAGGCACCCCCTTAGTCCTCCTTTTCCTTCTTTTCTTAGTTACCTTTGATTGCCTTCAACCATTTCACTCTTTCTTCATGTCCTATTTTTGTATGTAAAGTGTTGTTGCTATATTTTATGTTTAATTCAGGTGCAAATAAAATACAAGTTCTTTTCATCAAAAACTGTAAGAGGAGACTGAAGGCTCATGCACAGGAAAGACAAGGAGATCAAACAAGTTTTCACAGAGTTTGGAGAAAATGGCTTGAACTTCACTGGTAAAGCAGAAGAAAGTTCCAGAAGGAAACAAAATATGAACAGTATTTTCACTGGTGATACATTTTCCCCCAAAAACAACCTCTTATCCCTCCTGCTACAAGGATCTTATGACCTCAGTCTTTGTTGTCTGATGGTATATGAGCATTGGGCAAGATCACTGTCATTCAACAGAGTCCACACTCCTGGCCACAGTGTTCAGCTAAGAAGTAGACCCAGGAGATGTCCACAGCAAGTCAATTAGGCCAATGAGGACAGTACTGCTGTACTCAACAGGAAAACTGCCTTTTTAATTATGTGAGTTTGAATGTATTTCCCCTACCCTTCATTGTTGCCTTTGTTTTTTGTGGGAAGTGATAGAGAAGCCAGTTTATATTCCAATATGCCTTGGAAGAACAAGTAAAATATCAACACATGGAGAGAACAGACTAATATACTGAAAAGGGGGAAGACATACACAAGGACATAGACTGAGTAAAGCCTTCCAGATCACTAGTCCAATGTTAGGTTACTGCCTGCTCTTCTCAACTTACCAGCTAAAACATGTCTTTCCTTCAGAAAACAGTTTCATGTTAACTTCCTTACCTCAACTACTCAGACCCACAGAGTTCTGACCCTTAACACTGGTGAGGAAGAATGCCCTCACTGGTATCACTGAACTAAATGATTTCCATTGAGGTAAGGTTCAGTTGCATCTATTGGTCTTTTCCTACCATATCTGGGACTCTTGCACCAACTTTTGACATGGTTTCTAGCCGTTCCTCTATAGCCATCTGGACTCCCTGAAGAAGAGAAACAGCTATTGTTGGTGCATAAAAAGACAGCTGTAGCTCTATCAGATGACTCAGTAAAGTGAATTCCGTGTGATGATTCCTCAGTATTTATGCCTACCTGCTAAACCTTAAGGAACGCTGGATAGAGTGCTTGACAGGGTTATTCTCCTATCAGATAACTCTCATGAAGAGCAAATACTGCTGGCAAACTGCACTAGGGTCACTATCAAGGTATCCCCTCTGCATACCTGTTCTAGGGAATTTAGGGAGGAGGTAAAACAATCCATGTGGCATGTAATTAGACAGAGAAGTAACCCTGACATCCTTCTTCCAAGTGTCAGCTCATGAGCTATCGTTGCACCCAATATTATCTACATGAGGGTCTGGAGAGAATGCCTATTCATCATCTGACCATTAATGCCATGTCCTTACTCCCTACTTTCTGGCCCATCCCATGATTTAAGGACCTTGTCCACAGTAATGCAGCTAGTATTTAGCAAAAATTTTTGAACCTGAAGGCTGGCTTTAGATTATGTAATTCTCACTAGAACATTTTTTTTCTCTTTCTCATATTACTAATTTGTTTGAATGGATAATGCTCTAGGAAAGTGATTCCATCAATAGCACTGACTTAGGTATCATCCTATTTGTTCTCTGTATAATTTTTTTTACCTTCACAACTAAATTAATATGCTTTGAGCAATATGTAGGTGTTCTATAACCCCACAGTTCTAAACACATAAGATGAAAAAATCCACTTACAAACATTTAGTTTTTGACTGGATTGTTTAAAGTCCAGATACACTCAAGGGATTAAATCTTAATGGTACTTAAACAACATCTTTGTTGACTTACGGTTTGGAAAAGAATCCTTAAAATCCAAAACCCAGAATGCGTATAGAAACCAGGAATATGTGAATACAGAAGGTAAGAGAGATTTCCCAAACTTTTTATAATTTTGATCTTGGAGTTTCTTCCTCTTAGCAAAATAAGGGCAGTTTCTCTCTTTCCAGACAAATATGTCTGGAATCTGTGTTTCTGAAATGATAGGAAACACGGGGGTCAATTCACATTTGTGGATTAACACCTTCTCACATCTTTGTAAACTAAGATTATCCCTACTCATGAATTTTCTTCACTCAGTACATTTTCCCATGATAATACTGTACCAGAGATTAACATTATACACAATTTTCAAAATCAATTTTGAACGTGATTTTTCATCAAAAAAAGTCTACAATGACAAATGCTCAATAAACATTATGTCTCCTCTTGCTGAGATCATCTAAAATGGTGACATAAATTGAATTTCTCTTTTATAATAATGCTATCCATATTACATTCTCTGGCCTTCCCTGTTGGCATCAGGTTATTTTATTTGAAAGTAGTCACAATGGCATTTATTGGACAATTCAGAGATCTATTACAGTTAAATTTAGCCTTTTCTCCTGTTTAAGTAGAACAGATAAAAATGTTTCTTCTTGGGCACTACTTAAAGCATTTTACTAGATTAACTCACCTTCTTTCTTCTGAGAACAAATTTCATATTCTGTTTAGGAGGTCACAGTCAGAGATTTGGAGATCTAAACTAATCCTGAAGTGGAAGTTTCAGTTATGACCCCAGAAATCTTCCTCAAAATGTCTTGCCTTGATAACTGAAAAAGATATCCAGGATAAGAACTGGCTCCATCAGCAAGAAATTCTTCAGCTGTCCTTAGCTTCCTTCTGGTTTCCAGAAGCAATGCTTTTACTTCGTCCTCTTTGGTTTTCTTGTCTCTAGATTCTTTATCCATCTCATGACCCTAGTCCTTGGCACTTCCCCTCCTTTCTTCCTTCCCCTCACTTTCTACTAGCTCAAATAGAATGACCTTAATAAAGAGCAACCTAACTCAGTCTGCTCTGACCCAAATAAGATGGGCAATAACATAGACTATGCAAAGTTGTTACTCTGAGAATGTTAAATATCAGGAAAAAGATCTTTAACTTAAAAAGTTAGCCAAACAGCCAAATGTTAAATGCTTGTAGGAAGATTGTAAGTATGGGTATGCATCTGTATGAATATGTATGAATACATATACATAATCTTGTCTTTGTGGATGGATAAAACCTAGTTTTGTAGCACAATCTAGAAAAACAAAGCCCTCCTTCAGTACCTGGGCTTCTCTGAATGACTGTCATGAATGTTCCATTGAGTCAATCTAGTGAGAAAATCAGTCAAAGCAGCTATTTTGCAAAAGCATCTAAAAGGCAGGCTTGCTCACTAAGTTTTCCTTCTTGTGGTTGTTGAGATTTCATGTAGACTTGGTCATACAACAAACAAGGAAAATATGTCGGCCTTTTATGTTTACTAACTATGTTAGCATTAATATCCTAAAATTCTGTATATTAATCACAATAGTTTAAATCTCTTTTCCAGTGAAACATTGATTACATAGCATTGTTTTAAAGATTTCCCCAAGATGAAATACAGAAAAATTAAATTAGATCTTAAAAATATATGACTCTTAATACGAACTTAACAATGAATATTATAGTTTTCCTGTTTTCAGCTCTGTCAAGCTAAGACCCCATTTTTCTGACATTCCCTGCTTCATATTTTATACCTTCCATTTATTCTTCAGCCAATTGAAATCTAGTCTTTTCCTTCATCTTCCCTCTAAGACTGCTCCCTCAGAGATTAGCAACAATCATTCAATAGTTAGAGGCTGTGACTTTTTGTATTCAAGCCTATGTAATGTGACTGTTTTCAGTAACTCTTGTTGGAAATAATGTGCTTGATTTTTGTGGACCGAGTCTGCTTTTATTCTAGTTCTTGGGGCAATCTTCCTCAGTATCTTCCAAGGATTCCTCTGAGTTATCCTGTTCCTTTTAAGAGTAGGCATCAAAAGAAAGGCCTCTTTAGCCTCTTCACTCCTCACACAATTTAGCAATTTCTAGATGTGCTATCTCTACCTGGGTAGGTAGTCTGACAAATATAAACCTCCAACCTAGATAGCTTCCTAGTTACTTTTGAAGCTTTGAACTGCCTGCAAGGCAATGCTAACTAGATAGCTAATGGACACTCAACCTGGTTCCACCTCAAAATCTTTATCTTTGTACTGATCATATCCTCTACCTATAAAAGATAAATATTAATTATACTCTTAAAGGTTATCACATACAAACTGACTCCAGTGTTCTAAGAGTTTTATATAAAATGCCATTAAGTCCTTGAAACTACCCTTCAAGGTAAGATCTGTCATTATAATTAACTTTAATAAGACAGAGATGCTAAATAATTTTTTAAGGTCATCCAACTAGATACTAGCACATCTTGACTTTGAATTCGATCTGGCTGAGTGTTATTAAAATATATATTATTCTGTAGAAAGGAGAAAAGGGCAGACCCCTTTCTAAGCAAAAAGTTGATTAAAATGGAGCACTCATTGTACTGTTAGGTTTCATGAAGTCAGACTGAAACTTTATCTATTGAAGACTATCTTAATATGCATACACACTACGAGTGATTTACTATTAAGTGACAGGTGTTACAAACAGTTTTGTTTTATCCTTGTACTATTCTCATGTATATTCCCTTGTTATAGAGGTTTACTTGATTGACATATCCATTTATATCCATTTGCCCATCATCTATCCACCTACATACCTAATTTTCCACGTATACATACACATGTACATACACATATATAAATATTCATTTATATGGTCAAGTTTAAAACATTGAAAATAATGAGGAAAGTTAATATATATATATGCCTGTGTACATTTATGAGCTTTCCCACTTATTTTTATTTCTGTTCACATATAGTCACAGAACTTCAGCACTAATAGGGAATTTAGGAATCATCTAGGATTAGCTCTATGTTTTATGAAGTGTCCAAAAGCATTCAAGTAGCTTTCACAGAGCCATAGATCAAGTTCATGGCCAAACCAAGAATAAAACCCAAATCTTTAAAGTATCCAGATCTTTTTTGTTTATTCTACCACATTATATATATATTCATAACATATAAATTGCTTGGGAATAATAGTGCTTAGTGTTTAAATAACTACTTAATATCTGTGAGGGTTCCATCTTTCCTTTTTTAGCACTCATTGAGCATCTCTCAAGTGTGCAGACCTGTTTTTCCATAATCCTATATGACTCATAACTGAACTCTTCCTTGTGAAGAGTCTGTGGTGGGTTGGAGAAACTCAGTAGAGATTCATCTGAAAACCTGAACTGGACAGCCCCTGCCTGGGCCAAAAGAGGGGACCTTGCTGGGGAGAAGAGAGTTAAGCATTAAGTGAGATAGTATGTACAGTATTGTTGGAAAATGAGAATGAGAATGGATAGAGATCAAGTTGGCATCACTACATTTCACCTGTCTAAATTACTCACAGGTAATCCGTTATCAAAAAGTGTTCAGTTTCACACCTGAGAAAATAGAACAATGCATCAGCAGCACTTAACTGACTCACCCCACTTCTGGACAAGTCCCATATTACTCAGAGCATATCCTGACAGCTGCCAACACCCTGTATATCTCATACCAAATAATGACCTTCTTGTCTAGAGTTTATGCCTTTGATCCCTACAGACTGGAAATCCATTATCATGTGACTTTTAACTCAAATTGCTTCATTGGACTGGGCTTGCAATGTACAGAGTTCCTTTATGAATTTGTTTTCATTTGATTCCTAGAGAGTCAAAGATCTACAGCAAGGCAGGAGATATTATTCTATTCATAGATAAGGAAAATTGGTTAAGTCCTACACTGATGGACAAAGACAATCCAGGGTATTTTAGCAGTAACCATCAAAGCTACAGTGAGATTCATGGTGAAAGAGTTGATGCAGGAAAGGTCATCCACAGTGACAGCTATTCCAAGAATAAGGGTCTCTTGCTAACAGTGTTTAGTCCAAAGGAAGAGTGGATCCAAGAATATAGCTCCTTGCTCTTGGAGTTTACAAGCCTCAGGTCATCTCTGGGCATTGCACCACAGTCAAAAACAAAAGAGTTCTTACATTATTGACTTGACATATATGAGAGCCTCTCAACTGAACCAAAACCATGGAAATCAGATTTTGGTTAAAGGAATATTCATCTTAAACAAAGCATACATTAATATTTTGATTTTAATACTTGACAAAAGTAAATTTTTTCAGAGTTTTAACTGTTTTCATAAGGATAGTCCAGTAAATGTGAATAGTTATTGGAAGTTTAGGACCCTATCAGCCATTAAAATAACCATTCTGAGAACCTCCCCACCAAGTGTCCCCAGTTTGTCCTTGTCTTTTCATTTTTTGTTTTTGTTTCTTTCTTGTTGTTATTATTAACCTAAATGCCCAAAAACAGATGAGTGGATTGGGAAGCTGTGGTACATATACACGATGGAATACTACTCAGCAATCAAAAATTAAAAACTAGATGCAGTTATAGGAACATGAATGGAACTGGAAGGTATTATGCTCAGTGAAGTAAGTCAGAAGGCAAAAGAAAAATACCAGATGGTTCCTCCCCTAGGAGGAATATAAGGGAATCAAATAAGGATCAAGGAAAGGAATAAGAACAATAATAATAATAATAACAACGTCAGTTCTTTTTATCTGTAGACTAAGGATAGAAAAATATGCGAGAGTCTGAGTTGAATGTGAATTGACTCCAGATATATCCTCAATTGTTAAAATCTCATTAAAAGGCTTTGTTTATTGATTTCTGTTCATTTTAATAGGCAAAATGTAGATGTAACTAGGGTAAATAGGAAGTCAGACTTTCCTATTTGAAGTTTTTAGTCTGTAAGTTAATAATACATGGAAATACTTGGAACTTGAACAATTCTGAACAGGAATCCAAAAATGAATTAGAACTATTATTAGAAATAATTTGAAAGAAAGAGGATAGTTTTTTGGCTCAAGCAAATCAAACTAAAAATATTCAGCATATTAAAACAATTAAAAAAAAAAAAAAAACCCTGTCCAAAAGAAGAGACATTGGCCAGAAAATAATAATAGAAAAATCATAATCACAAGAGGAAAGTTGGCTGTACTTCTCCAAGCTCTACTAGGACAGAGGGAATTTAGGTCAGTGAAATCTTGAGTATCACATTGCTATTTGAAAGTCTATCCCTGCTGTGGAGATGAGCATATCAGACTGTTTTATGTCTCACACCATTAAGCCTAAAAATCGTCTAACTCACTTTCATTTTTCTAATTCCATGGTAATCAAGCAACCATCTGATTATAATTTGGTTTCCCGCATTGGTCTGCCTACAGGGTGAGACTGCTCTGGTCATACAGATGCAAGCACTCCAGTCCACAGGATGTCTATATTTCTTATTGCAAATTAATGATTTAGCATCTGACCTCCATCATTTTAATGAGATATGATAATCACATCCCTGTGTGATGATGAAATCTGGCCTGGATGCCAGAGGATGAAGGCCACAGATATCATCCCAGGATAGCCTCTCAGTGGGTATTCTCAGGAAGTAGCCACTGAGCCCCCTCCCAACCCCCAATAACACTCTGTTAAATATTTCTATTCAAATCCTCTATTTTTTGTCTTGAATATTAGTCTGCAAATTCTTACCAGTAAACCTTTAAAAAGTCCAAAAGACCTTTGTAGCTTATTTATGTATCACGCTTATTTCAATTCTTCTTCAATGATGAGATGAATAGCAAGGAAAAGGGACTTAGCATTTCTTTTCTGGAATCATCTCTGATATCATACAAAATCCAGTTCTAAATCTGAAACTAGGGAAGGTCAGAAGGGGATGGAACATGAGGCAGACTGTGTGGTAGCTTAGGCAAATATGTGAGGTTAGAGACACTGGGATATCACTGATTAATCTGATTTTGATCTTTTCTCCATGACATCTTTTCCAAAACTGTACACAGGATTTTTGATGCCATAAGTGTCCCATCTGCAAAATGGGGGTAAATAGACCTACTTTGCAAGATAACTATGACAATTAAAAGTTATATGAACACAGTAAGTATTTTCACATTAAACATATTGTACTTATCAAATGTGCTAGACTAGTGACATAAACATGTAGGCACCGATACTTGACCTATAAGTTGTACAGACCTTGGGGGAAAATGTGCAACACTACTGATCTTGGAAGTTGGTATTATGCAATGGTAACTTTGGGCCACTGATAAATCCACATTAGAAGGCCCCTTCATTCATTCCTTGGGATTTCAGCAGAAGCAAGGGGAGTGTCATGGACAGAGAATTCACTGCTATTTGGTACTGTTGAAGTATATTCCCAGATCTGCCAAAGAGAGCTTTCTAACTTTGTCTTGATCCAGAATCTCTAGCTCACTCTCCCAGGTTTGGAGGAATAACCACAAAGGCAAAGATTTTTGGATCTTGTTGACCAACAAGATTCCTTACAGTTCTTGATTCCTTCCAGCTCTTAGGTCTGCATTCTAAATGCTGTCTACTCGTGAACATCTGTGCACTTGACCTTCCTCCACCAGTCACTTGTCTCAGAGCTACTGGATACTTGGTGCTAACCAACTGAATTTATCCCCAAGTCTGTGAAACCTCATGGTTGGCTGTTGATGTGGGTTACAATGTTGGTTCCCACAATTTTGGAATACAAAAACCTGCAGTTTTAAACTTAGTTCTGCTTATGCATCAAATTATCCTGCGGGCAAGAAAAGCTTGAGGTAACTTCTATCTTAATCAATAGAATTGCACTGCTGCTGAACTAATCGACTATATTAGAAGGGGGTATATTTAAAGAAAAACCATAGCATTGTCACTTGCCAGCAACTGTTCTTCTATGGATCTTGAGTGAAGTCGATAGCCTACTTGGGTATTTTCCAGGTGAAAGAAGGTGAAATGACGAAATTCTCTGTCTTTCCACATTACTGCGTCTTGCATATAGACTGTCAGCAGTTGTTCCAGGTATAGTTTAAGTATTAAAATTGGAAGAATGTCGGCTGTGCTGGATGTTTGCCAGATTCAATGCGATGTAGAGTGCTTTAAAATTTGCAGTGCTGACTCTTGGTGTAATGCGCAATCCTGTCTCCACTGAGGAAAACAATTACATTTCAGTTTTATGTAGATAATTGTCTTTTCATGTTAACATAATTCAGACTTGCGCACCTACCTCTACAACTTAATATTACTTTTGTATAGTGAAAGTGAATATCTTCATGATTTCTTAATATGCAGGCAGCCTTAGAAACCCTACTTTAAAAATACATGTAGCAAATGCCAAAATATTTTAATAGAGGTATTTATTCTTACTACTCAGGTTATAGAAAAAACAGTGTACTCACTTTCTAAAGTGTCTAGCTTTTATACTAGAGGAACCTAAGTCATTCTGTAAAATTCACAGGAAATGATCATTTATTTTTGGAGAGTAGTGAATTGGGAATAAGAAGAAGATAAGCCAGAAGGTGTTAGCTCTTCATCCTAAGCATCTGTGCTTCTAACATCTTCCAAACTCCTGCCAAGCTCTTCTCAAATTTGTGGTCCTCCAGGATATCTTTCCTGCATAAATGGAAATGATCTTGCAGACAAAAATCTATCAGTTCAGTTACTATGTAAGAAACACAAGTTTTGTTTTAATCAGCCGCCTATATAAACAGCACCGGAATGCACATGTAGTTTCCAAGTTCCTCTTCAAAAAGCAGTCTAAAATTCTACCACTCAGTGGGGTCTTTTGTGGAATTGCTGTTCTCCAACATAAGCACCTGTCCCTAGAGGCAAAGACACTGCTATTAAACCCATGATCAGTTGGTTGGTTTGTTCAACTTGCAAGCACTGAGTAACTTCTAATGCCAAATAGCGAGCTGGTGGAAAAGTGGCATCCTTACTGGAACTCATTCTACAATATGCACCCCTGCAGGACAGATGACTATATATAGATTCATGCCAAAATTTACCCTGGTGTAATGACAGAGCAGGCCTTATTTGAATTCAATTCATGAACAGTTTTAACACCCAGCAGTTTTACGAACTTACCTCCTTGTCTCCCTTGGATCATTTATAAATAATTTGCATGCAGCTTGAATTCTATGTTTGGGGAGTAAACTAAAATCTATTTACCAAAATGATTAATATCCACTCCTACTCAGTGATATATATAAAACATTTATTTTTTTGCAAATATATTGTTTGCTTGAAAAATCAGGTATATTAAAAAGGATGAGAAGATCTGCATTTGTCATCTGCATTCAACGAATCTTTGAAATGGAATTAGAATGTTCGAGTTCAGCCCCCTCTTCATTCTACATAGTAAGACTGCAAGGACTAGAGGCTGACATCCCAGCAGTTCCTACCTCCTCGAAGAAGTTGCTCTGAGGTTTGGAGATGTTATTTCCTCTGCAGATTGTTTCATTCTTAATTTTAGCCACAGAAAAAAATAGATACCAAATGTAATGGAATGGTGTTCTTATCTGACTCTACATCACCAGGAAAAAGACACAGTTGAAAGATTCATAAATTCTGAGTGTTAACAATCACTAACATTTACACACTAATATCTGTTTTGTTTTGTGGGTCTGTGTCCTGTTTGGTGAACTCACTGGGAGAACACCTCTCTTTCTTCTTGGATATAAAGCCCAACAACTAAGGCCTCAACTAAGGCCTCAACTAAGCCTCAACCCCTGAGGCTGAGGTCCTTTCTACCTTAAAGTGTAGACTTTGCACTAAGTAGGAAGCAATATTCTTGGCCACTGGTGGAACTTCTGTCACCATCAACTCACTGTGTGGTCACAGGCATGTCCCCCCACTTTCTGGGGGCTCAGTTTCCTCTTGGCATAAAGAGTGAGCGACAATGACCTCGCAAATGCCTAAGGCCTCTGACAACCCCGGGTAACAAGACTCACCCTAAGACCCTTCCTGATTTGCTTGACACACAGGTGCTGGGCAGTTGTGGGACTTAGAGTTATTTCTCTCCATGTCCACGTTCCTACAAGGCTTTTACAGTTGTCTGCCAGGGTCAATTCTCTGAGTAGAAGAATGAGTTCAAATTCTCACGCATTCCTTTGTTCCCCGCTTCTCAAATAGGAACAGCCTTTGTTCAAATGCACCCACAGAACTTTTTTGTTTGACCTGCATTATGCTTTTTTTTTTAAAGATTTATCTATGCACACAAGAGCTGGGGTACAGGCCAGAGGCAAAGGAGGTGAGAGGATTCATCACAGACAGAATGGGGAGCAGAGCAGGCAGAACGACTGAAATACACTGCTGAGGGGAACAGCGGGTGAGGCAGGAGAGGTCTGTTGTGCCATGTGGGTCCCCTCCCTGGCTGGGGATTGAACTCATACTGCTGTGCCACGGATGCGTCACAGGTTGGCACTCAACCCGCTGTGCCACCAGGGAGGCCCCACAGTCTGCTTTTTTTAAACATTAATTATCAATAGTAACATATCAAGAGAGCTTGTGCTAAAATAAGCATTTGGGGACATCTCTTGAAATATCAGGATATTTGATAACAGTGAGTGAGGCCAAAACTCCAAAGATTAATAAATGTTCCAACGTGGAGAGGCACCATCTGCCTTAGACCATCCCCCGCCTCTTCAGTTGTCATCTTCCTCATCCAGTACATTTTACTCAGTAAGCTCATGCCTGGCCCAGACATGAGTCTGAGACCCCTATATAATAAGGCAGATTGGAAATAGTGGAAGGGCATGACCCACTCAGTGAGTGTCCTCTACCAATGCCCCCACCTTAAGGGTGTCTTTACATCAATTTTTTTTCTCTTAATGTTATTCATGGAACACTAACACTAAGAGAATGCATTGTCTTCATCTTTCTTATACCGAGCATTTACACATCCTTGGTGGCCACTGAGATAACAGGAAGGCACAGTCAGAGAAGAATTTCAAAAGGCTTCAAGCCATTGCTTAGCAACATATGTTCCTTTAAAAATACAAGAATTCATAAAAATGCCAACTGTTGGAATTTCAATTTTCTGTTATAAATCTTCTTCTTCTCTATCTCTTTTTTGACAGCTGAAAGCTAATACACATAATTATTTTCTGTTATATATTGAATAAAAAAGTCCCAGAAGATATTGTAAAAGTTGTTGAGGGGTGGCAGGAAGAAAGGGATCCAGAAGTAATGAAGGTTTTCCTAATATGAGCATGATTTTTGTTCATTTTGTGTCAGAATTATTAGCTGTTAGGTATTTTTTTAGACATAATGCAGTTCTGATCTATTTATCTACCATTTAGAATATCTAGAACTGCTTCCATAATATTATTGCTGCACAGTGTGTGAATTCCTTCCAGAATATTCGGTGGATAGTAAACAATGGCTCAAGTAGGAGTAAAGAAAAAAGGAGCCACAAAAAACCTTTCCAGTGGAAGATTTAGTTTATTATTGAAATGCCCCAAACCTGGAACATATAAGGGGAACTGAGTGGAACAAGATTTAGATATCATATATTAAAGCATTTCCAAACTACAGTAATATTCTGAAAATGGTGTGTTTCCCTGAAGTTAATAAGTTTCTTCTGACAAAAATGTTTGAGAAGACACTAGGCAGCTGTTTGTAGGGGAATCAGAGCTAAAATACCTAACATAGTTGAACTGTAACTTCTCACATCACTACTAAACCAGTCTCAGTTTTGCTCAACAATGTTATGCCTCTTGAAATTAGAAAAGAAACCCTTTCATTTTAATCAAAATCTTCATCATCATTTATGCAAGGCATTGGGGTGATGGACAATTCTAAATTTCTTCTTTAGAATTTTCACATTTTTAAAATAAGCACATATAATTTCTTAAACAGAAAAAAAATACATTTAGAGAGAAGCCCTAATTGTTTCTTTTGTATTGCCTAAGGAAGTAAGCACCGCTAATTGAACTTAGAAAATCACAAATAAAAATTGTATAGCTAAACATTGCATAAGAATAGATAAGGGGCCTGATCCAGTTTCAACCCCTAATTTAATACCATCTTCTCCATAAAGTCTGTCCTGATTATCGCAAAGGAACAGGATCTCTCCCTTCGGAATTCCTCAGAGTATCTCTTAGAACTTAACTACTTATGACCTGAAAGTAATTGTCATCATATCGTGTGTGTTGATTCTGCCTACCCAACCAGACTGTGCACTGGAAAGGTAAGGGGTCCCCTGACAGCAATTAGAGAACACTTAATGGACTTGCGGGTTTGTAATTTAAATGTCCCCAGTGTGTGCACTGCCATTTTCCAAACAAAGATAACCATGTCTCTCTGTCAGGTTCATTTCTGTTCATCTTTGTAATATTACATATCTCATTGAATTGTAAATATAATTGACAGATAAATTAAAAGGTATTTGCATTTATGCATAAATGTGTACATCATTTTTTCCAAACAAGGTATATTTGACTTTAAGACATCTTCCTGTGATGTGTGTGTACACGTACAAGTGCACACATTTGTGTTTCACCAGTAAACAGGGAAGTAATCATGCAACAATCCTGTATAATAATCAAAGTTACTTGTACTGACTTTTATAATGAAGTATATTTTTTCAAATTGTCTTTCACCTCCCTTAAGTTAAACCATTCATATCTGTTGTAGGTAATGTTCCTGCTGCCCTTCCTCTGTTTTTATCATTTATACTTTCTCTGAGCACAAACTAATGGGGAAAAGGACAGAAGACATACTTCAAGCATATACTGTTGTTACTCTAAAAATAAAAGCTCATATATAAACTATATGTGGATAAAATACAAATTCAAGAGATGTTTGTAAATTTATGCTTGAGAGCACAATTGAGTCAAAGGGATTTAGAAGTGTCCTAATATCTATTAAAACATCTCTTCCAAAAATATATATTTTAAATGAAAGGTTTTTTTTTGTGTGTGTGGGTGTGTGTGTGTTAGATCCAGGTTAATGCTACTTTTTGTCATTCTTGAATGTGTGTCTATATTTACAATCACATTAATCATATTAATCTCTGGATAATATATTTTAAGCCAATCAAGCTCATCTAATCTTTTGAAAAAAAATAAATTACTATAGAAGATGCTTTGGTGCAGTTCAATGTAGCCAATTTTCAACCTTCAGACCAATGGCACTTAGATAAAGATTGACCAGTCTGGGACACAAAAACCTAGTACTCCTCTCCAAGCTGGGCAAATTTAGTGATGCAATTTATGCTTCAGAGCTTCTCAAGGGATCGGCCTGGGGCTAGACTGCATCTGAATCCATGTATTTGCTGTTCCTTCCTCTTCCCTAATCTGCTTCCCTCCCTCCCAGATTTCTCCATGGAGCAGCCATTTGACAAATTGCTTGCATGTTGCTTGCCCTGTTTCAGGCCCCTCTGTGAAATAAAACCCAACCTTCAACATTGATTGAGAGAACAATGTTATCTGACTTGACAATAAATCTTTGAAATATTACCCATAGTATATAAGGATGTTTAGGCTATTCGTAATGGACAGGTAATTTAGGTTTGTACATTAGACCAGTGCTTCTCCACCAGATGTGATTTTATACAACAAAGAGCACTTGGCATTGTCAAGAGATATTTTTGTTTTTGATAAGTGGGGTGGAAGGAGGCTACCAGTGTCTAGTACATAGAGATAAGAGATGCCGCTGAATATTCTACAACACACAGAACCATCCCCCATAACCAGGAACTATTGGGTCCAAGGTCCATGACACAATCTTGGAATAAATGCATTTATATATCTGTGTGAAGATATAGCTGTTTCTCTAAGAATATGCCTATTTGTAAGTATTTGTTATTTTGTACAATAATTATGCTTATTTGCATTAATATTCTCAAGGAAATAGTGCTACTGCTGAGGACCCCTGCTTAGATTCAACATACTTGTTAATCTGTGTGTGCATGTGTGTGTCTGTCTGTGTGTGTGAATACACCTAGAAACACTTTCAGTCACACTATATTGGCCCTGCTTCAAATCTAAAGGAAGTATACCCAGTTTCCCTGATTTAATGCATTTTGATTCCAGTCCTATAATTTGGAAGTCAAGAAAATATATGTAAGCAGATGTAGATGGGATAAATTCAGAAATAGTTCTAGAGGAAGTAGATGGACCAAGGCAAACTTTTTCTTTGAGCAGTAATTTAATTTTCTTCAGTAAGGTAATTACACCTCTCATCTTTCTCTGTACCTCCCATCCCTAGATGTACCCATGAACAGCAATGCTCAAGAAAAGCAATAATTCATGTCTAGCTTGCTTTGAAACCTGTACAAAACATTGTTTGTTTTGTGTTTTGTTTTTATTTGCATGACACAATCTTGTAATAAACACATTCATATATCTGTGTGAAGATATAGCTGTATCTCTAAGACTATACCTATTTATAAATAAGTATTGATTATTTTGTACAATAATTATGCTTATTTGTATTAATAGTCTCAAAGAGGTTGAATTTCCTTCTTGACAAGAGGTGAATTAAATCTGAAACTGCATTTTCGGAGTCTACAATTGGCACCACCTGTGTATATCTGACAGGGCATACCGACCCTGTGCCCAAAAAGCAACAATGGATGTGATTTCTGACATGATAATTTTTGTCTGTGACAATGCCCAGTCTCATTGTGTTTGAAATATATCACTCAGCTCATCCCATCTGCAGGGGTGATTTGAAAGGGCTGGCTCCCTTTTGTGTTGTTTCTGAGTCCATCTGCTGCTCCAGTGTAATGGATTTCCTTAAATTATCTGAGTGCCACTGATGGAGGTGGTGCTGGTAGTCTAACAGCTATCAACTTCCTTTTGCCTCTGTGGTGCCACACAGACTACGAGAAAGGCTTATGTTGCTGGAAGTAGGGCAGCTTAGGCAAATTTGATCTGTGAAAATTTGGTTTTACACAAATGCTGAATAATGGACAGATTATTGAAAATAATTCTTCATTCTGTGGCTTTCATGATAGAGTTCCTTTAAATTGCATTACCCAAGTACACTTACAATGCAACTTAATTTTTAAATACAGAATATTCCGGAAAATGATTCTGTTTAGCACTAAAATTATAAATCATGGGCAGTTAGTATTAGGAGAAACCTCATTGATCATAGCTTAAATTCTAACATTTTAGCTCTGAGTAGAAGTATTTAAAGAGGTGAAGTACCCACCTCTAGTTTCTGTCAGCCTCACGGAAACTTTGATTTGATAGATTTCTGTTTTGTAAAGGAGTAGCTGCACACCTAGAGAGACAGTCAGGACGAATGCTAACTTTCCTACACAGGACTTCCTTTCCTTTGGAGAATGTACACAGCCAAAGGAAATCAAAACTTCCTAAGTATTCTTTCACAACTCCTGTGCCTGTTATTACCCTCAATGCCAAAATTATCAGCCTTTCTGGGGAGATAATCAATCAACCTGATGGTTCAATAAGTGCTTGTTAAATTGCACTGAACCAGGTTTATTCACCCATCCATCCACCTATGCTAGACTCTGGGGACACCACGGTGAAAACATAGAAAGGTTTAAGTAGAACAGATACTCTTTTGATGAGGTTTTGCAGCCCAATCATAATACAGAGACTAGGAATGGCCTTAGCACCTCAAACCACTTCCCTCATCTGCTCTGTGAAGCCTGAAACTCTTTAAACGGTAATGAGCATCCTTGGGAGACAATGAGCTTTCTGATAAACCAAGTTGTCTAAGTGTTTCACTGGAACAGAGAATGAGGAGTGACTTAGGGTCAGGATAAGGTGTTGATTTGATGTGCATTTACCTGAGCCAGTGGGTACCTGTCTCCTTCTTTCTAGAAACAGACCCAGTGTGCTTGGTTATAAGGGTTGACCAGCAAGTAATCTAAGCCAATTGGAAATCTCTATCCCTTGACCATAGGCACTGATCCAAGGATAGACTCCCTCATGCTGTGTCATGTCGGTCAAGGCAATTCCTAGGGATTTTAAATTGGAATCTAAGATTTTCTCTGAGCTTAGAGTTGCCAGTGACTCCACCCATTGCTAAAAGAAGGAAGTGAGTTAGCCTAGAGTAGTAGAAAGCGCTCCCATGCCTGAGAATGTCAGTGTCCAGAAACGATTAAGGGCTCTCAAGTGAGCAAAACAACAAGTTTTAGAGCCAGACTGCCTGAGTCCAAATACGTAGTTACCAAGTAAATGTGAGAACTTGAGAAACTTACCTACTTCTTAGTTCAGTATAGCTTAAGTTAAATGAGGATTGCTATGTCTACCTTGTGGGGCTGTGGAGGAGTAAGGATGGGCTCATATGTTTGACACTCTCAGAAGGATATAGAGTTTATGTCCCCTCCGCGTGCATCTGGGGGACTCTGTGCCTGCTTTAGAACACAAGGAATGTTACTCTGCCAGTTTACTCCTCCAGCCCTAAGACTCCAACTTAAACTTCTACTTTCTGTCTCTTTGAATACTCCCTTCATATCTCTCAGACACCTTGTAAAAAATCCATCTCTCAGGGCCTCCCTGGTAGCGCAGTGGGTTGAGCGCCAACCTGTGAAGCCTCCGGGGCATAGCAGTGCGAGTTCGATCCCCAGCCAGAGGGAGGACCCTCATGGCACAGCAGACCTCTCCTACCTCGCCCACTGCTCCCCTCAGCAGTTTATTTCAGTCGATCTGCCTGTGCTGTTCCCCACTCTGTCTGTGATGAATCCTCTCATCTCCCTTGCCTCTGGCCTGTACCCCAGATCTTGTATGAATAAATAATTTAAACGAAAAAAAAAAAAGAAATCCATAAATCCGTCTTTCTACTGGAGAGATAGTATGGAGAAGTTCTGGAACTGCATGGAATTTGAAAGGGTCCCAGCTGAGACTCCTACTGAGGCGGCTGTGGATATACATGGAACCATCCTGGGTGCTTTATACCTGCTCAGCCTTTGTGACTTCAGGCAATGCTGTGTGAAATTAGCACAGAGCCCTGCCTTGCCCCAATTCGGTCATGACAATCTTGAGGGAAAATGTGTGATTTTTGCTTTTAAACACCAAGAAAACCAGTGTGTTGTTTTGTCTTTTTAGTTTAATGAGTCAAAATATAGTTCAAGGAGGATGGCTGATAATGCTAGTGCTTGTTAGCACACAATAAATTATTATTGTTGCTCAGGTGCTGGTCTTTTCCAAATTTGATCATTTTTCACTCAACACTGAGCTATTCTCCTAATGAATCCGCTAAGTTCTCTGTAATCTACTTAGACCTGGGATCTAGTCACTTGCCTTCCAGTGGGCCCATGCTAACACGGCGTTTAAGATCACTGATATTTTGTTCCTCTTTGGATGGTCCAATGTCACAAGCCACACCAAATATTTTTCTCTTTCATCTTTCTTCTCTCTTCAAGCCCTACTTTTCTGATGTCTGTTGCTACTAAGTAACTTCACTGTAATACCAATTATAGAAACAAAATCTTTATCCTCCCCAATCTGAAAGTGTTGTTCACGTATTTTACGCTTTTTACTAATGTGCGATTCGTGGGGAACCAAGCTATCCACATGAACCCGCCGGCTTTGAAGACTTCACCCCAGCATTCCTCTGAATCAAAACAATAGAAACAAGGCCAGACAGTTAGAGAAAAGGAAAAAAAGGAATTAGATCAAGGAAGAAGCAATGGGAGTGAAAGCGGTAAGCAGCTGGAGCCAAAGAGCTGTGTCCAAATTTTGATAAACCTGAGTAGAATGGGTATGTGTAGAGTTGTTAGTGAATCCCAGATACTCTCGCCAACCAAGACTTGATTGTAAAGAGGACTAGAAAGGAGGAAATTTTATTGTATATTTTTTTTGGAGGACTGGGGTCTTTTTTCTGGAAGCTATTTTTCTTTTTAAAGTTTCCTCAAAATGCATCGACAAGGTTGTTTTTGGATTGCTTGTTTTAAGTGTCTCTGAAAGATTAGAGTGGAGAGCAGTGAGTGAGGCTGGGTCCACTAATATAGGAAAAAGTGGGGAGTCAGTAGAAGACATAGATGCACTGTTCCCCAGCATCTACAGCCGTTCAAATGCACGTGAAACAGGTGTTCTTTGTAACAGCACATAACCTCCTCATTTTCTTCTGGATGGGCCTATAGGCACTATGTATACATCTGGTTGAGAAGGTGACTCTGTCCCCCTTCACAACTAACCCTATTTCGTGCTCACTGGATCAGGAAGACTTTTTTTTTAAAGATTTATTTATTTATGCACAAAAGACCAGATCAGAGTCATGGAAGGTGAGAGGACTCACCAGAGACAGAGTGGGGAACAGCACAGGCAGAGCGACTGAAATAAACTGCTGAGGGGAGCAGCGGGCTAGGCAAGAGAGGTCTGCTGTTCCATGGGGGTCCTCCCCTTGGCTGGGGATTGAACTCGCACTGCTGTGCCCCGGAGGCTTCACAGGTTGGTACTCAACCCTCTGTGCCACCAGGGAAGCCCTGGATCAGGAAGACTTTTAAGAACAAGTCATTTTAGAGGAAGAAGTATGTCACCTGTGAAATGGCATCTTTTCCCCATTTCTTCTTTCTAACAAATCAGCCCAGAAAAGCTTGGTACTTAGAAAAGATGACCTTACTCAGAATTCTAAAGGTAGGAGGCCTCCCTGGTGCCTGAGGGGTTAAATCTCAGCCCTATCACACTATGGCCTGAACTAACCCACATGGTGCAGCAGACCTCTCCTGTCTCACCCGCTGCTCCCCTCAGCAGTGTATTTCAGTAGATCTGCCTGTTCTGCTCCACACTCTGTTGCTGATGACTCCTCTCACTCCCCACCCCCAGCTCTTGGCCTACAGTCCAGTTCTTCTGCATAAAACTAAATAAATAAATCTATTAAAAATTTAAATTCAAAACATAGAGATAATTGGCAGGGGAAAATAATACTCAAAACAATGCTTGATCTAGAATCTGGCATTTAACTTGATCCAAAACTGCTGAAGGAAAGATCATTTACTCCAGAATATGTTCCTTTTTTAAAAAAATATTTCAAATTTTGGCTGCTTAACAGGTAGGCCAATTTTTTCGAGTGAGCCATACAAACTGCAGCCAGCCCAAAGACTGAGTCAAACTATAATTAGAGGATAGAAAATCAGTTCTCTAATAATGCCATCAAGTTGTAGAATTGATATACCTGAATCCCTTCTAATACAGGACTTAGTATATTTAAACACTCATTTCCATGAAATGAGTGCTTTAAAGCAGTTAAAGAAGGGACTTCTGATAATTTCAGCCAAAATATTTCTAAGTTGGGAATGAAATCACACTTAAATATTAAGTAATCATTGCTGTAGTTAATTTTTAACATGAGCAAGAAAAAGCAAAGGAATATATAAGGACCCAGGATGACAAAAGAGACAAGGGGTGGCTGGTTGAGAGGGGCAGAATATGAAGACCTGCAGAGCTCAAAGAGAAGCCTACCGAGTTCACAATTTCCCTGGGAGCAGTTTTAAGTCCTAGCTACCTCTAGGCTGGAGTACTGCTTTGTTCATTCATAAAATATTTATTTTTAAAATTTCCTACCATGTGCTTAGAGGAGTCAAAATCATAGACCTTGAAAGTAGAATGGTAGTGACTAGGTCTAAAGGGAAAAGAAGAATGGGAATTTATTGCTTCAAAGGTATAGTTCCAGATTTACAAAAATGACTTATGGAAATGGGAGTAGTGATGGTAGCACAACATAATGAATTCATTCAATCCCATGAAAATGCACACTAAGAATGTATAAAATGGTAAATTCAAGGTGTATTTTACCATGCTAAATAATTGTACTGAATCAATAGAAATACAGAAATTAAGAAGATACAGATTTAGCTATCTAGAATTGTTCAATATTAATGAGTAAGATGAAAACTTTTAATAGTTCCTTCTACTTACATTACCTTGTTGAATCCTTAGACTAGCCCTGTGGTCATGTATTCACTTTCCCATTTTACAGAAAGGAATACTATACACAGTCATAATCACAATAAGCATGTTTTGAAGCCAGAATTTCGATTACAGCCTGCCCAGCCTATTTCAATTCACTCTAGTTCATACAGTGCTATCTTCTTTGGAGAATAACAGATTAGCATTAACCATTCCCAGCCACCTTGGATATTGTATATCCATTTGGTGTTTTTAGATGATATGGTGATAAAGGGTATTCCCATGTCTCAGAACTCTGAATGATGCCTTAAATGGATTGAGGACAAAGCTGCTAATCAGTTGGATGACTTGAAATGATTTAACACATGATCTACAGCCACATAACTGAGACAAAATGGCTTAAATTTAGACCGAATCCATTAGCTCCAGATTCTAATAACACAACATTGGATCATAACTAGCACCATTCTACTGACTGGGAAAGCACTAGAACAAATCCTATGCTTCATGATGTTGTCCCATCTTTTCCCAGAGTGGAAATGGATAAGGCACATCTTTGAGTCACATTTCCTGAGTGTTGTTGGTGCACTAAGTATGAACAGATGAGCTCTGCTGGTTACAACCAGGTTGCAATTCTATCTGTAAAACAAGTAGATCAATAATCATGGAACAACAGGAGATAAGCTGGATAGTGAAGGACAGAGATGGCAACTATGGACCATCATTAGTGTTTATTTCTGTGTTTGTCTTGTGTGCATTTATGTGTTTACTTGTGTGTGTGTGTATGTTTGCATGGCTGCACTTTCCTGACACACCCCAGTATGGTCAGCCATAGAAAAATCAGCCATCTTGGTGTTTTAGGCCACTTACGTTTCCATATAAAGTTCCTTTTGATGTGGTTCATATCAAGCTTTCTATGTTATCATCTTTTTCCAGCATTATATTGTGTTCCCTAATTTGACCTGATCCATTATGTCTCTAAATTTCATTATTTCTACTTTATACCCCTAGAGTGTTCTCTTTCCACCTTTTGGAAATATTATATTCTAATATGCATTCAATTCTTATCCATTCAGATCACAGTAGCTACTCTACCTCTGGATTGCACCTTGCATGCAATTTAATTTTTCATTAATAATGCATTGAATCATAGATTTCTAATGCAAGAAATATTCTTTGAATGATAGGAGCTCTAACCTAGCACCCAGTCCAGGAAATTCACTACTTCCTAACAGCCTAGTTGTTCATGGTAAGGTGAATACATAAACATTTATAGGACTATATAAAGACATTCAACATTTATACAACAAAAAATTATTTAGTGATTATGGGAGAGCAAGTATTGGGAATATGACAGTATGTAATACATAGACAAATGACTTTATGGTAAGTTTATAAGTTGGAAAAACACAGCACTGAGAATGACTGAACTCCCCATGCAACAGCATGGTAAAAAGTCACCAACATAATGCTGAATGAAAGAAGCAAGATAAAATACTTGAAAAACTATGATTTTGCCGCTATGTATCAAAAATTTACAAACTAACTGATTATCTTGAATATCGCCTTAAGGTGAGTGTAGGAATGAATTATAAATGTATTTTTTTATATTTTTGGGGGGAGGGCTAGTTAGAGCAGTGGTGTTTCATTTCTGAAAATTGAGTTGTAAAATGTATTTTCAATTGAAAATGCCCCATACATACATTGTACTCTAAAAAGTTTTCCCTTAAACAAAATATATTCATTATCAGAATATAAGGAACTAGAGGATTTTATATTTTCCTCTAAGAAAATGCAAATGTAGGATTTTCTTACACACAGTAAGTGTTCAGAATATTTAACATAGCACACAACTTCACCGCGTATCTCAGTACATAATTAATTTGCATGTTATAAAAAGTGACAACTGTTTGTAGAACAACAATGCCCCTATCTACCCACAGACACCAGTCTTTCCTCCAACAACATGGAAATTTAATGTACTTGGATACCAATTTCACACAATGAACTCTTTGTCTTAATACTCGATGTTTCTGGAAAGACGGCTACTTTCTGAAGAAAGTGATCTTCTAAGTAACCTACATAGTATTGTCTGAGTGTCACCAGGGGCACCCAGAAATCCTGAAATACATATTCTTATTGCTTGTTCCTGATGTCTAAAATTTTTCCTAGTTGTACTCCTAAAGCATATACTGTGTTGTAAACTAACATTACCTCAACAGAAAAAAATCCTAAAGCAAATAAATTGCATGTACCTTATAGTTAGTGATTTGAATACATGAATTTCTATTTAATTCACTCCTTGAGCCATCAAATTATGACAACAAATATTTAAGGTATGAAACACAAAAGAATAAAATACTGGGGGATAAGACAAAAAACAAGATTTTGGAAGCCAGAAGAAAATGAACAAATGTAAAGTGACTTAGGAGTCAATAAATCCAAATTATGTGCTGAAAGTAGAAAAGCAAAAAAGACTCTTTATGTGTTGATGAACCTGGGAAACTTAGGACTTTTAGGAAAATGGCACCCTTGAAAGTGGGATAAACATGGGATTAAGTGTGTTGTTCAAAGATCTCTTTAAGAAGTGGGGAGAGCCACAGATAATCTGCCCCATTTCTTATAGCCACATGGCTGACTCACCTAAGAGCATAACTAAGAGTTCATTCCCTAAAGAGAGTGAAATACACAGTGTCTAGATTTGGGATTCCAGATGGAACCTATTTAAGGAGAGGAACCTATTTAAGGAGAGAGAGAACCAAGTAAATGTTGAATTCCTTCACTCTCATCTTCTTCATATGGCTGCAAGAAAGTTAGTTTGTACCATCTAAGGAGAATACTCCAGTGGCTTTTCTCTGAGGTGTCTGGCCAGCTACATTTAAGAAACATATATGGATACTAAGATTCAGGATTCCCCCAAAGAAATAGCCCATGTAGATGATAGAATAAGGACCATATGAACAATTCCAATCTAATCTAGTGTTTATGTCCCACTCTTTATGCTTCACTCTTTAACATGAGCAAAAACAAGGATTATTAGACATCTGAGATAAGCTAGATATGGAAAACAGAGACTGAAACAAATAAAAAACTTCTTTCAACTTCATTTTCTTTAGTTTTATATACCCTGAATAGTTGCCATTATTTTCTCAGGAGAAAAGTAGATATATTGCATATAGGGGACAAGAACAGAAGGTTATAAAAGACAGGTATAGAATATGAACGAGGTCCTAATGACAGGAAAAAAAAAACTGAAATGGAATGTTTAAAATATAAAGTTTAAGAAATCACCTCAATAGTAAAGCTGGAAAATAGAAGATAAATTATTGGAAAATAAGACTATCAACTCAGGAAATACATTGTCTGAAAAATAAAGAGTTCAAAGAAAGAGAGCGAGAGAAAGGAAAGCAGTAGGATATCATCAAAGATATTATTCCATTTTTTCAAAGCGGAGAGACTTAAGTACCCAGAAAATAGAAATGACAGTTAATTTGCATACTGTTTTCTGAAATATATTTTATTTTATATAAATTCAATATTAATAAAGCACAAATTATTTCATTAAAAATTAAACTGTAAATCAAAATCCAGATGCACTAGTAAGAAAACATGTTAAAACAATAAAATGATTGATCATGTGCTGAAAATTTGGTTGACTTGTATAAAATTTGAAGAAAGTATTGGTAAGAAAATTCTAGAAGCTTCCAAATAAGAAGGGAAAAAAGTTCACATAAAGAATTAGAAATAATTATGGTTCAGTATTTCTCTCCATAATACAACTTCAGAAGCTGGAACATGAAAGAAAAACATCCTCAAAATTCTGAGGATTTTTCTTCAAAATAGAATTGTATATTCAATTAGATGTCAAGATATTTTCAGCTGTATTAAAAAATCAAAAAGTTTAGCTGCCATGCAGTCTATATGAAGGGCGAAAAACAAGAAAGAAGACAAAATGTTATAAAGGATACAGAGTAGTTAATAAAAGATACTGGTAAAGATGTCTCTTAGGATATTACTAAAAGGACTTTGCAAAGTGACAAGTTATTTGGTAGGTGTAAAGAGCCACTTTTTAGATAGAAAATGATTGGAAGGGAGATATTGCTTTAAGAAAAGGAAATTGATAACAATTTAATTTCTTTGAAGGTACTGAGAGAAGATTTACCCAGCAGGTAAAGAATTTAGGGTTGGATTAATGATAAGTACTTAGAAAACTGAGCAAGTGTAAAAAGGGAAAAGAATGAGGATAAAGATTAATAAATTATTAATTTCAGATAAAAGAAACTCATATACAAGAAAGAAAAGATAACCAGGTTATATACTACATATCTCAGCTATGAATAATGTTCTCATGCTAAATATAAACTAAATAATATTGACCTATTTTTATATTACAACTATGTCAGAAGGATGAATGATAAAACAGCATAACAACATACATGTTAAAAGAGAATTACATTTTTATCTTCCAAAGATAAGAGTCAAAAGACAAAAAAAAAAAAAAACCAAAAAACAAAAAAATGAACAACCCTGAAGTCATAACCTTATTAGTGATTTTAATGTAAATAACAAAATGCACAATTTAGAGTTGAAAATGTTTGCCTCTTGGGAAAAGATAATGCAGGTGGCAAGAGACTACCATCATTCTGAGTATGTATATTATTATTAATAGGCACTAATTTCTGTAACAAAGAAACTCAGAATTATGATAGTCTCAAACATAATGCAGCTTTATTTATTTGCACTGTTCTAATCACCCAAGTGAGTGGTGGATCTGGTTCTCTTCCGTGGGCTCAGACAAGAAGTAGCTCAATGTGCTACTTTGCATCTGAGTCAAGAGAACCACTGTCCACAGCTATCCAAGTCTGCCAGCGTAAAGCAGAAGCATGAAGTCTCACACACTGGGAGTTCAGAAGGTCAAGACTCAGTGTCACCCCACATCTGTCCCACTGCAATGAGAGGTCAAACCACACGGCTCTCTTCATGGCCATACTGGCTGGAAAATGGTGCCTCACTGTGCATCATAAAATAGGAAGACACCATCTTATGTGAACAGTTCGCATTCCAACACAGTGAATAAAAACTGTTTGATTATTTAAACTAAATTCACATAGAGATCACTATTGAAATTGTGATTTTGTTTTAAAATTATAAACAGAAAAGATGGTGTCATTAGAATTGAACAGGGGGTTAGATTATATATACCTGCCTTTTTTTTAAATTATAAAATTTCATTGAAGGTACAAACTACTTCTTGTCTTGAATTTTTCTATAGGGGAAAGCCCGGAGTCTTATGAAAAATGAATGAAAAACTGACCAGCACTACCTTAAAATGACAGCAGAGAAGTTAGTATTGTCCCTATTTTAAGTTGAAACAACTGAATTCTCAAGTAACCAGCAGGCACAAAGTTGACCACTTATTTAACATGTGGAAAAGAATATCAGCCTTTGGCTACTCATCATCTACGTAGAGCAAATATGACTGGTGACAAACAAGCCCTGGACTCATCTGGAGCTTCAATCCTGGGGTGAATGCCTGATGGCCGAGTGGAGACCCTTTCTCAGGTCTTCAGCCTCGGGGTGGGCCAGGAGGGTGTCAGAAGAGCCAAGAGTTCACCCTCAACGATCATACTTTTCACATATCAAATCTCATCTGATGCACTGGAATAAATTCACACTGCAGCTTTACAGTCATAGCATTTCTCCTATTTATGGAGTCAACAAAAGAAGCAAATTCTCTGGAAAAATCACTGTGAGTCAAAATCACACCCCTTTTTCTCTTAACAACTTTTGACAGATGCTTCAGATCAGGGTGTAAAGAAAGACATGCGTCTTCCCTTTCCAGCTTTTCATTGTTTTCTAGTAGCTATTAGAAAGTTACATTGACAGGCACCTTTTTTGGCTGCTGCTAACACGTTAGGGATTCTCTCCTATTCAGAGAGACTTGGGCTGTCTGGTGTCCTTAATTGCCATGTCTGTAAAGCATTCATACAGTTGTTGGAAAATCAGCAACCCTCTCTGCTTCCTTCATATTGAAAAAGACCACCCGCCAACATGGCCAGCTTGTACGTAGAGGATGCATGCTTTGTTGGTACTGAGTGAATGAGAATGTTGAAATCCAGGCTTGCACTGAACTTGAAATGAGTTATGAGGGGTGTGGAGCTTCTAGAAGAGTGGTTCTCAAGAGATAATCATACAATTCCACATGATTCATAGTCTAAACTTGCAGGGAGAGGTGATGCTATTAATAGAATAGGCATCGATGGTTCTCTGGACAAAAAAAAAATACATGGGTGTATTCATCTTGACTTGCTTTTCTTACACAGTGTTGAATGGATGGATGAAAAAAGTACAGTATATACATTAGTAGAATATTTTTCAATCATAAAAAAAAGAAATTCTGATACTGTGGTATGACATGGATGGACCTTGAGGAAATTATGCTGAGTGATATAAATCCCTCTCTGTTAGTCTCACCTAAGTGAGATATTATGTCAAATTCAATGGAGCAGAAAATAAAATGGCAGTTGCCATAGGCTGAGAGGCAGGAATTGCGGGGCGGGGTCTACAGTTTAATATGTTTGGAGTTTCAGTTCTGGGAATGGATGGCAAGGATGGTGACATTGTAAATGCATTTAATGTCACTGAAAAATGCTTAATATAGAAAATTGTAGGTCATATGAACTTTACCATAATATCAAATGACTGACTTTGCTTTATTTGGAAAATGATAAAACTGAGACCCTAGTAATCTGAGGGACTTTGTCCTAGGCATAACTCACTATCATCTCAAAGAAGAGTTACTGAAGTTGGAATATAATTGACTCCCCTCTGTGTGACTACCACTTAGGGAAAGACATAGTGGTTTAAACAGGATTTACCACTGAGAAGCTGGTCAGAGATTCAGCGAGAGTTCCCAACTCCCTCTTCACCATAGACTTGTGTAGAACCAAACTTCAGTGAACAGTGGTAGGTAGAGAATCTAGAGCAGCCAAGCAGTGATAAGTTGGCTTCCCAAAAGCAATCTTTGCTTGATTTTCTTAGCACGTGAAGCAGGGTAAACCCTTATTTATTGAGGGAAGAGACCCAAGGAGCCAAAAAGTAGTAAACAATATCAAGGAGACTAAGAGAGTTGTCGTACAATGTCTGTTTCAGATCATGGTTCTCTGGGCTCTCCTTAATCCTTCACAAATGCCAGGTTCTCTCTAGGCTTAGCAATTACACCAGATGACCCTCCACTCCTCACCCCATGGGGAAGAAAACATGAAGGGATGAAAGAGAGAATTGAAAATAAAGTGGAAACCAATTCTAAGCTTTGCTTTTCCTGTACCTTGTTAGATGTACAACAAATATCCCCCTTCCTTTTGACCTCTGATCCTGGAAAATACTGGATTTTCTTCATTTTGTGATCGAAGCTCTTCCCCAGTGATTCCAGGGCTGGAAACATAGAGGGGGTCTGGGGAAGTCATGAGGATTCTAGTCGAGCAGTTCCATTTCAGCCCTGCAGACCACTTCTCCTTATTTTATTCTGCATTGTGGACTAATTGATTCATATGTGGATGACCTCCCTCACCTCTGAGCACAAGATTTCAAACAAGGTCCCAAAGGGCACAGACAATGTTGGCTGATTATTGAATCCTTCTTTCTATAGGAATCCAGCACACCCTAGGGATTCCATAAGTAGCAATGTTCCTGAAGCTTTTATTAAGCCCCCATAATACCTAGCACACAGCTAGGTCCCTGCCCCAAGGAAATCTATTATTTAATAACAATCTATAGATTTGGAGCTGCTGGTGGCAGGGATACTCTCTTGCTGCCCCATGGGCTTCAGGGAGGGAAGATTTTTCAGGAAGATTAGGAGATGACTGTGTTCTGAAAGACAGCTCACGGTTAGCCTTGACTGCAAATTGGGCATTTTATTGCATTTGTCTGATGGATAATCACAGATAAAGACTTTGATCTTTATCCCCATGGCAGCAATAAGAAAAAAAAACAGGAACTCTGCGTACTATCTTTTATTTCTTTTCTCTGCAGTTCTGGGAAAACACAGCATTAAAATGCTCAGAAGAATCGCTCTGTGTTCTGTTCTTAAGTATCAAATCAAGTGTCTGTGTGCACCCCCCCACTATCACCACCCACCAATGTCATGATAAGGAGAGAGGGAGGGGAAGGAGTAGAAAACCCTTCTCCCTCAGCACAAAGACTAATGGTCAGGGAACAGTAGGATTGTTGAAGGGGAGCAAAAAAAGGAAGAATGGAAGATTACATGCTGAGTATCTGGGAGGGATGGAGGAGAAGATGAGGGAAGTAGAGCAGCACAACAGCCCTGGTGAACACTGAGCAATAGATCAGGTCAGAGCTCTGCTCTTCAGACCAGCACCCCGACTGCAAGGGCCTGAGTAGCAAGGACGCTTTAAGCTTCAGGAAGGTTCTTCCTTCCTCATGACTCAAACAGGTGAAATATCCCTTCCCCGACCAAATTTGACAACCGAATACAAACAGGGAGGGAAAATCAGCATGTAGGAAAACAGTGGCAAAGTTCAGAGAATCTGGTAGTGGACGATGCTGCTCCTCTATACCCACAAAGCATTTCAGTGACTCCATTTATGATCTAATCATGACGATTATGGTGAGGGATCTTTAAGAGCAAAAACATGACTTACATGATAAAATGAAGACTGTATGTTAAATTTTATTTGGGGATAGGTCAAAGGAGTATGTCAAAGACCTAGAAAGTCTGTGATGCCAGAGGCTTGTGTGTGGTGATGTAAGGTGTGTGTGCTTGCCCAAGGGAACATCTTGGGGCATGGGATGGGGTGTAGGGGAGCTGGTACTCATCCTGCATTCACAAAGAAACTTACATTTATATCTAAGTTTAAATTTAGATATAAGTAATCACATCTAAATTTATATCTTGACTATAAAGATTATGTAATTTTGCTTTGAGTAAATGTATGGGATATTTTATAAATTTTAACACTTTTAAACTTTTAATAAACTGTGTCTTTATTTCCTCATGCTTTACTATAAGCTGAATATTGTAACTAGCACAAACCTCAGTTTTTAAAAATCACTGTGTGTGTGTTGATGTGGTCAGAGAGAGGAGGACTTAAAGTGGGAGGAATCCTTTATTGAAAATTAAATTGCACAGAATGTAATAGGAATTGTCAATTTGATTCACTAGCCCTTTACCAAATTATTTTTGAAGGGAAACACAAGCCCCACGGCGATTAAGCTTGTACCTCATAGCTGATTTACCAAATAAGCAGTAGTTAGAGCTCTGGAAAGAAAACCTCTACGATTGTCTCAGAATCAGGCATCCCCTCTAAGATGATTTTGAATGACACATGTAAAAGAATGACCCCTAGTGGTAATAAACCAAATCTGCGGTGTCTAAGATGCACCTCTAGAGGGATGGGAGTGGCAATTTATCCAGCCAGTTAACAATCAACTTGAAGATTCCTGTGAAACAGTACACAGCTTCTCACCTTTATCTCTTTTAATTTCGCAATCACACTGGAGTAACCCCAAGGTTCCCTATCTCCTAGAAGTCTTGACATAGACCAGGGGCTTCTAACTTCTCTGAGTTCAGCAACACTATGCATAGCATTGTTTCTATCAGCTTTTGCCTAAAAATCCCCTGTTGATAGACACACTGACACATCATAGTGAGCATTCATTGTTTTTCTTTATTTTGGCATAATAGTAAACTCTCTCTTGCTCCAGTGAGTCTAATTTGAAGAAAAGGAGCAGATGACAGCATATAAATTCTCAATATACAAATAGAATATGGAAGACACTCCCTCATTCCCTTCCATGTAGGATCTCAGTGCATGAACTAAGAGTGGATAAAGTATATTCCTCTCCAGAACTATAAATCTGGAATGAGTGGTGGTGGAACACAATGTACAAAGGTGAAATATAAACAGAAATGACGTCTAGCAGACCTAGCTGTGCCCAATGCAACTAGCGTACTTTATGCCCTCACCTGACACATTATTCCATCCCAAATTTTAGCGCTCCCTTACTTCCACTCCTCCCACGCCTTCTCCTCCAAACTTTCAACATCTTATAGTCATCCCAGTAATCCTTGGATTACTTTCAACATCTTATAACATCCCAGTAATCCTTGGACAATCAAATTTGGTTTTTGTTTGAAACCAGGAATTCTAATGGACCCTGCCTCATTCACCATTGGGATATACTTACTTGTTATATGTTCCCATCAGACATGGTGTTGCCTTCTTCTGCAATTTGATACTTGCAAAAGCATAGTATAAACATTTTAAGTGTTAGGGTTATTTCTTCAAGTTCTTTGGGGCACTTCCATAGGAATAGAAAGCCATATATAGAAAGTTGAATGTTCAGAAGAAAATCACCCAGATATTTTAATTAATGGGGAGGGAGGTTATTGTTATTATTTAAAGAAAGGCAATGAAGATGGGTCACATTGAGTACTGTCTAAAAGTATGATCTGAGACCTCTGTGAGTAGAGTCAACTTCTTCTTTAGACGCCTCACTTTACAATGAGCTATTGGAGTTACAGGGTGATGAGAACAAAAAGGAGCTAGTTTTTCCGCACAGTATCTTCTGGAGATTTGTTGACCTTTTGGTGTCTCCTAGTATCATGGTGGTGGGCAGTGTGATGGCCTTAGTCAAGTTCACAAGTGTGATGTGTCTTATTCTTCCTCCCTGAAGGGGCCTTCTTTAATATTCCAGTTCCCCAGCCAGCCCCTTCCTCCCAACTACCCAGCCCTCCTCACCAAAACTACTGTATCTCACATAATAGGAAAGACAGAAAGGGAAAACTATGTCTTCTTTCCTCCCAACATATGCCTCGGATACCCTTGACATTCTTGTCTACACCAAAAACTTTAAATTTTCCAGATTCATCTAGATACACAGCTATCTTGGAGAAAGGTAGTTGAAATCAGTCAATAGTATCTCCAACGGGACTGGAACAGTGTTATATAAATCTTCTATAGCAAATAGAATACAAATGACCATGGAATTATAATTCACTTCAACTAAAAACAATCCAAAAAATTATCATGGAAATATAAGAAGTTAAGGGGGGTACTGGCTTCCATAGGAGTTCCAAACCAGCAGAAAAGCAGTCAACATTCCCGTAAGCTGTGTACTCCACATGGATCTTTTTAATTTGGCTCTTTAAAAAAGAGATCTCATTAAAATATTTTATTGTCAGAGTAATATGTTATCAATTCTCATTACACAAAAATAATTTTCATTTTGTAGATCAACAATATTGGGTCATCAGAGAAAAACTCTGTTTTGAGTATTGTAGTGTACTTACTAGCCCAAGAAAATGAACTGAATCATCATAAATTATATGAAGTTTTACCTAACAGACAGAATGATAAGAAAACGTGTAAAGAAGTTATTTGCATAAGTCTTCAGATTCCCGGTGCGCCCAATGCATTCCCTTTTTCAATGCTATGAGCAAGATACGAACAGTCTCCAAACATTTCCCTTTGTACAGTGATTAATTGCTTTCAAATATGCTGTGTGTTGGAGATAACCATGGTCTGCTACAAACCTACAACCCACTTAAGGAAAGCTTTATGAGCAGTCAGTTGGCCTATTGAACAAATGGGACCAACCTTTTTTTTTTTTAAGCCGTGGTTACTACTACTACACATGCATCAGACACACAGACTGTTATGCCACAATGAATCTTTAGAGAAATTAGACTCAGACTGGGTTTTCTGGAAGAGTTACCAATAGACTCAAATGAACATGTAAATATAGAAAAACATTCCTTGATACCGATAGCAAAATATTTGCAAGGAATCAAAGGAAAGCATCATGAATATGATGGTCTCCTGTACCTCTCTATTGCAGGGGTTCAAACACACACACATACCTTTAAAGGATACTTAACTTCACCTCATGTTGAGTAAATCATGAACTATTACAAATGTACATGCATTCACCTATACACACATACACAACATAACCATGCTTCAGCTAATGCCTTGATCTTATCTAGATCATTTTTTCACTTTTTTTATTACTAAGGAATATTTTACACACAACCACAAGCACAGATTCCCTCTGTTCCACTGGATCAGATATACACCCCATCAGTCTTAACAGATGTATATACCAGGTATCATTGCCCAAATCAAGATGTTGACATTTCCAACACATGAGAACTTTCCTTGTGCACATTTCCAAGCAGCCTTCTCTCCCATCCAGCCAACAACTGTTACTATTTCTTTTACCAGAGATTAGCTACTCCTGTGCACAAACAATATATAAAAGGATGCATGCCACATGTAGTTGTTTGTGTTATTTGATGTATTCATTTTACAGCTCACTAATGGGTTGCAGCCTTCAGTTTGAAAAAAAAAATGTGTTAATGTACACCATAAACTAGTGTGCATTCATTTGGCTTGATGTGTTTCAAAAAAAAAAATATATATATATATGTTCTCAGGCCTCTCCCACAGAGTTTCTGATTAAAATGTAGATTACTGGGACCTACTCCAGACCCACAAAAGCATACATCCTAGGGGACTTGGATATGGGGTGTTCACAGCCTACATTCTAATATGGTTTACAGCCTGGCTTCTCAATCACTCTAAACAATGCTTTCACCACGTCACCACCTCTCCACCATGAAAGAAAATACAATGACTCCTTGTTTACTGCTTACTAAATCAAACCCAAGTACCTTCACCCGGCACACAAAGCCCTTCATCAAAGGGTCTTGCTTTCCAGGCTGATACACCTTCCTATTACTCAGCAGCAAAACTCTCCCTGGCCATCAGTCTCCTTTGTGCCCTTCCTGACCCATTCATCCCAACACTATAGAGTCTAACACTCAATATTCCTGCATTCAATAGCTTATCGATTCTCCTTATTTTTTTAGGCCTTTTATTTTTTTTCTTACATCATGGTAGCTTTCCCACCACCATATCACCCATAAGCCATCAATGCTCTTTAAATCAAATAACAGTTTCTTATTTATATCCCTTGGAAACTCTGTTGGTAGCAGTTGGGCCTGTAACAGCCACATCTGTAAGGCATCACAGCTTTCCTCAGGTGGAATGATTACCTCATGTCAATATCCTCCACAGACTGTATTCTGAATCATGTGTGTTAGAGAAAGCATCCTATGTGTGTGTTAGGGAAAGCATCCTGTGTCTCTACCACCTTGTTAGAACTTGGTACAGTGTAGTCTCCTGGGCATATTTACAAACAGATTGTCTCATTTCTCCTTATGCTCTCCCACTGCAAATAGTAGAAGAAAGAACTTGTGAGTTTGGCTAAAACAAAATCTTTAGAAAAAGATCACTAAAGGTAAGAAAAGAGTAAACTAAAGAGAGAAGGCTGAAGAAGCCAAAGGTAACTCAACTCATAGTCTGCATGTGCTCTGCTCTCCTCTCCGGCCATATGGAACACTGTATGAGTGTGTGCTGAATCCAGACTCCAAGGAGTCTATCAGTTCTATTAAACATTCATTCTTTTACTCATCCAGCATACTTTGATTTTCTACTACCACTCAGACATTCTTTTAGACATTGATACCACAGACACAGCCAAGAGTCAACCAAAATCCTCATTCAAGGAACTTACATTCCAGGGCGACTGTTGAGACAGTAAGGGTATAAACATACAGAGTGACAGATCACTCTATATTGACCATGGTAGGGGGGAAAGAGGTGCAATGGTGACAGATGGTGATAATGGAAGTTCTCCTCGACATGGAAACATTTTAACAAACTTGAAAAGGGTGATAGAGTGAGCTATCCCACCATCTAAAGAGAAGAGATTAAGCAAAAATAAAAAGGAATTGGAAAGTTTCAGAAGAGAAAGCATTCTTAGTGAATCATTCTTAGAGCATTTGATGAAGTTGTTGTGAGTGAATTCAGAAAAATCCTGGGATTTTAGAATACAAAGGGCCTTGTGGACCATTGTAAGAACTAGCCTTTATTTTGATTCAATTAAGAATGAAGAGGAGGGTTTTGAGCTCAGACATACATGATGCATTTTGTGTTTTCTTGGATTCTCATGGCACTATGCTGAAAATAGACAAAAGTATTTTCATAGTCTATTTTTATGAAAGAAGAATGAAGAGAGGCTATTACAATAAACCAAGAGAATGATACTAACTTGGATCACAATGACAGGAATAAAGGGGCTAAAAACTAGGAATATATTTAGGAATATATTCTAAAGACTACAATGATAAGATCTGTTAAAGTGGAAGGTATAAGATAGTCTAGATAATTTCAAGCTTTTTGACTTGAGCACCTTGAGAGATGAAATTGTCATTTACTGACTTTGCAGGGGGAGCAGCTTGTAGAAGGGTCTAGGAAGTCATTTTTGAACAATGTTAAATTGATACACCTTTCAGACCCACAAATGATGATGTCCAGAAAGCAGTGTATATAAAGGTGTGTTCATATGATATGTTCAGAGATATAAATCTTGAACTTGTCAATTTTAGATGAAGGCATATAAATATACAAATTTTCATGCAATTCCCTGGGGAATCCCTACTGTCAGAAAGATCTGGAGAAACCACTAGAGTAGATGATAAAGAAAATGTCCAATTATAGAAGAGGTGAAATAGGATTAAGTGGTGATCCAGAAATCAAACAAAAATAGCATTTTAACAAGGAGCATGCTATCAACAATGCCATAGAGAGTTTCCTTAAATGGCTAAAAGCATTGGTTTGGAGTAAACAGATTTGAGATTGAGTGAGGAAATATAGCATTTACTCATTCTGTGATCTAGGACAATGTGCTAAGCATAATCAATGATAATATATTTATTTAATCTATATCACCCCAATTAGACTACTAACCCCATGAGGACAGCAGTCCTATGTTGTTCACAGCTGAATATACAGCTCCTTGTAGACTATTGGCAAAATAAATATTTGTTGAATAAAAACAAAGAAAATATCAGGCACATAAAAATATAGCATCATCAGATGATATGTATGAAGAATTTAATGAAAGACCTAGCAGCAGAGATGTGGGCAGATCTGAAAGAACCAACAAACTGTATTCAAAATGATTGGAAACTGGTGCTAGTGGGAGGTTGCTGCTACAGATAACCTGAAAAAGCAAAGGTGGGGAGAAGTGTTACCAAAGTCTGATGATACCTAGAGGCATGCAAGTTTCGCCACTTGAAAGAGAAAGGCAGTTAGGGAGGCAGGCACCAATACCAGAAATGTGTAACAACTAAGGGAGAAGTGAGCAAGGAAATCTTCCTCTCTTTTCCTGAACTATGTAAGTCTCCTTCTTGAGACCTAGGTTGGCAAAACCCAATGGTAAACTGGAAGAATGAGGAACACACTTAACAGAAGTCAGTGCTCCAAACCAGAGCAGGCAGACAACAGTGCTTTGGGGGAACAGGAAAGAAGCTAGTGATGAAGAATCATCCACACACTGATGCTATTAAAAAACTACCTCTGATATTTTTATGTTCAATTGCAAGAATAAAATGTAAATACATCAAAAGAATGGATGAAGGAGTGGTAATATATATATATATATATATATATATATATATATATATATATACTATTTTAGTCTCTTTGCCCTTCAAACATCTCCAGTAAATGAGATGCTGGTTAACCTGAAAGACTTGGAGCACCACCCAGAAAATACAGAATGAATAACATCTTGCTATAAAGGACAGTAATTCTAAATTGTGAAGAAGCAGCTTGTCCTTTAACATCCCATTTAATCTAAATATACTCAGCAAGAAAATGATACAGCCCAAACTTCCTTCTTCCTCCCCAACAGTCCAGCCCAACCACTGCACAGTTCAACCAATTAGCAATTTGCAAGGGGAACTGTGAACAAATTAATGCTGATGATTGCCGGCATTAATTGGCTGCCAGGCTGTTGGAGTCACTGGGAAGTTGCTAAATAAAATTGATAGCTAAAGGCCATGCATTTTCCAGCCATCTGATCTTCTCATTTAGGGCTGTAAGGCAGAGGAGGAAGATTATTTATCCTGACTTCTTGGTCATCCTGTCAGAACCAGCAGCCCATCATTTTCATGACCACGGACGGTCAGTGTGTTTACTAGTAATTGTGGGCTAGACTATGTTCTGGAAAAGCACCCATCTGTCCTTCTTAGAGAGATGTCCTTATCCTTTCTGACAGGCAGTGAGGCATCTGAGGTGAAGTGTAAAGCTGATGCAGTGGTGGAGAAACTGAATTCCTGAAGATTACATTGCTAAAGGCAGAGAGGCAAGAGTGAAATTGGAAGGAGCCATAGAAGGAGGAGCACCATTCAAGGAAACACTCAGGTCTACAGAGGCAGGATGGCTGAGGTGAAGCCTCTGGAGACCTGAGGCTCTGGGGAGCACTCTGGACTTGGCAGATGAAGAGGTGCTATGCCTATGACCTAGTCATGTTAGGCTAAGTCAACGATATTTTCCATCGAGAAAACATGATTGCATCCTCATGAGGGATGGTTGAAACAAACAAAAAATACCAATCATTTTGTAGATAGTTGACTTGTTAAGGAGTCTGAGTTAGAAAAATGTATACACACTCAAAAGAATAATTTGTGTATTCCTTACAAAACAGTCTTCTGAGGAAGGTATGTCATTTATTCTAATGATACTGTTGTTTCTCAAGTCATGCCTGAGTATCATTTTAGAGAACTTCTAACAACACAAACACTTGTGCTCTTTTTCTTTAAATCATCTTAGTGGTTTATGATAACAGTTCTTAATCAGAAAGGAGTATGTGTAAGATAGCAAGATCCTTGGGACACTTAACAATGGCAGGAGATAGTTTTGGTTGTCACAAGTAGGGGCAGGGGAAAGGAACATGCTCTTGACATGGAATGACTAAAGATCAGGAATCTACTAATATCATACAATGCACAGTACAACCCCATACAAAAAGGAATTATCCAATCTCAACTGTCAATCATTGAGAAAACCTAATTCACAGTTGTTTGTTAAAAAAAGAAATTTGGTTGATAGTATGCAACAGTCCATAGGTCAGTTGAAGCTAAATCTGGTTACTGAAGTGTTTCATCAGCTTAGAAAATACCATTCCTCATTCCTGGACTAAAATAAGGGGTAATTACAGAGTAGTCAGATTGATTTTCTTACATACATTTTCTTACATTGCAACATAGAACTTAAAAAAAGGTTTCAAGCAATATTACCATTCACATATAGATTACTCCATGCATTGAATACATATGTGCTAGTAACTGATTAACAAAATCAAATTCCTATGTTTAAGGAACTCTTGATCTACCGCATAAAGGGTAATACAATAGGGCCAAGTGGTAGTACATTTGCTTGTAAATGCTTCACTATTCTATTTCTCCAAAGATTTGTTTCTTCGGGGAATTACATGAATATTCAAACATAAAATATTTAGATTAATACCCAACATACAGTAAGCATTCAGTAAGTGTCAGATATTTACTATTAATATGAAAATGCAATCACGATCGATGGCTTTCCAAATGGAGTCCTTTGAGTAATAAACATCCTTTAGAAGTCTACACTTGGGCATCCTTACTAATACACATACAATGCTAATTGTACATCTTGTATGTTAGGCTAGGTCAATGAAATTTTTCATTGAGAAAATATGATTGCATCTCATTAGGGATGGCTGAATCAAACAAAAAATACTAATCATTTTGTAGAGAGTTGACTAGCATTTCTGATCTGGAATTCACTATACAGATTAGTATCATAGAAACAAAATAATACAGTTAACTGTCTCTGCTCTCATTTGACTTTAACAGTCTTGGGGTAATGAACCACAAGAAAATTAATAAGACAAAATGAGTAAAGTCAAGACACAGCAGAGTGGTTCAAAAGGGAAGAAGCTTATTGAATAAGAAGAAATCTACCATGGGAGTGTCAGTTAGAGAAGTAAGAACACAGGGCAATAAAGGGAGACTTTGGCTCTCCAGTTTCTTCATGCAAGAAGATCTCAGAAAAATACAAGGACATTAAACCAAGTACCTTAGCAAAACAGTGCCAGGAGGCACGGGTAAGATAATGCTGGAATTGTGTGTTGGGAAGGGAGAGGAGAGAAAGCCAATAGTGGACTAAACACAAAGTTCTCTTTGCTGGATTCAGTATTATTTTAGACAAAGATGGGGTCCTGAAGGCCCCCAAGTAATCCTTTTGGAAACTCAGCAATGGTTGCATGAGGGGGCTGTACATTAACTTCAGAAATATGGTTTCCTTCCTGAGTTAGAAGCACCTTGCCAATACTTTCTAAGACTGGGTGCAAATTGATATTCACAAGTGCCTCCTGGAATATCTGTTTAGTATTAAGCAAAAGCAGGGCTAGGAGAGGTGGTATGTAAATCAAATCTCTGCATACCAAATTCTACTTGAAAGGCACTAAGGGGGTTCATTATTTAAAAGAACTTTATAATAAATCCTATGAAAAGCAAATAAGACCTTTAGGGATTGTCCCAGCCAGACCAGCTTCCAGCTGTGGGACTTAGAGTAAGTAATTTCAACCCACTGAAACTTATTAGGACTCAATATTATAGTTGAAGAGAATGTTTGCTCAACCTTTGCCAAAAGGTGATAACAAGCCTCAGAGAGTTAATGTATGTGACAGCACCTTGAAGCTGTAAAGTCATGAAACATTTCAAATTTTTGAAGATTTAATTTGCATCTAACAAATTGCTTAGAAGGGGACTGATTTCTGCTTATGGTTTTAGAAAGTTTAATGTTTGACAATGGCATATGATTTAGCCTAATTATTTTAGACTCTGTTATATGAAATAGTATCTATGAAACAAACTTGGAGCAAGAAACCATTCTCTCCACTTGAAAAAGGGGAGGGGTTGGGAATAACAGATAATGACAGAGCAATTTGCCCTATAGAATATTGGTTTAATGTAACGGGCTGATGATTGAAAGTTATTTTAAAATACTATTGTGTTATCATCTAATGAAGCAATGCTACGCCTTCCTCCCCATAGTGTGAATCTGAGTTGAACTTGGTGTGTATGGCGTGCAGGCATGTCTTGGCAGGACCTAAAGTGACTTCAGTAAAACCTATTCTCATCTGCAACCACACAGACAAGATACCTCAGGGTGTGCTTCAAGGATCCAGTGATTCCTTTTGTAAATGAACCTCGTAGTAAATCTTCATGAAAAGTAAATAAAAAAGGGGGGATGTGGGTTATCTCAGCTTTACTATATCCTGAATCTATGAAAATAGAGACAAGAGCCTTCTCCCATGCTGCTATAGCTGGCAGCGTTCTAATCTAAATAAAAATCGTGTGTTTATGCTTTGAGATTTCCAGGATGTAAGGAACTCAAATAGTGATTATTCTTAATAGTGTTCTATTAAACCGGTTCCAGACTGTTTGGTCCCCAGCATGAATTGCCTGATGAAAAGGATGGACCTAGGATGGCTGTAGCAGCCCAGCAAACTAATTGCTTCATAAGTGCTTTAACACAGTTTCAGGAAGTGACAGAAACAGATGAAGCATCAAGGGGAAAAGCAAGGCTTTCATTGTCTCTCCCTTCCTTACCGGTTAAGCTCTCTGCCCATAGGCTGCCTAGAGGCTCCGTATCTGCAATGAAGTTACATTCATCTCAGGAGGAGAAGTAGTCAATTACCAGAAGTAAAATTAATGAAGAACAAAACCTCCCCAAACTTTCCACTATATGTCTTAGTATCTCCCAGACAACTCGTGTGCTTCAAAAAGCAAGTCTGGTTCTTCTTCATAGTGATGAATTTCAGTGTTTGGTCTTTAGTCACTGGTATGTATCTGTCATTGCGCAAATCTGCGTTTGACTTAAAAAGGTCTATAATCTAAACTGCCCAATACCATGAGCCAAATACTCTGTTCAGTCAAAGTCTAGATCTACCTTTGAGGTGGGGGACTATGCAAAACCTCCTTGAAGTGTTATGAGAATCCTAGCAATCCCCAAGAATAAGAGTCCATTCTATTGCACAGAGACTTTGAGATCAATGCCTTTCCTCTTTCATTCAACCAACCTGTGAATCTCCTCTTTTCTCTACACACTGTGCTAATGCAGTGGTAGTAAACATGTTAACAAGGTCAACGTGTTCTGGAGGCTTAAATTCCAGACGGAGAGGTTTGGGGAGGTAGGGGCACTACCTCAATGAACACACAAGAAAGCAGCAGAGTGATAAGTGCTGTAATGAAACAGGCTACCTGTGCTACCCAAGCTGGTGAAGGAACACAGGTGAGTAACTCTGGTTCCCATTCTGTACAGATTCCCAAAATATCCTGATATATGTTCAGAAATTGCTGGATCAGTGTTTGGTTCCTAGTCTGAGCCTCTTTTTACTGTACCATCCTACCTTTTGAATTACTTTCCTTAATATACCTATGTCTAGACTTGGTGCAGAGACCCATTGCCTTAGGATGAAACTGCCATGGCTTGAAATTTACCAGGGAAAATTTGAAGATTGTAGATTGAGTGGAGCCATTTTTGAATATTGCCTCTTGCAGTGACTGTGTGAATTCAAACCTTTCTAATTCTCAGCTTCCTTATACTTTCAAACTCTGTAGACCATAATCTGCTGGAGGGGGTTGAGGAAGATCCAATTTTTTATTTTTTAATAGTGCTTAGCACAAGTTGGTAGGATTGGTTGAGCAAAGAAAATATCATATGAAAGAAAGTGGAGGGTTATAATCTGCTAAGTATGTTTTTTATTGTTACCCATGTTCTGAAAAGCGATAAAATTTCCCCTAACAAACATGTGGTGAAAGCCCACTGTCAACTCTTGATAAGTTAGAATGCAAGTAATGACTTGGCTTATTTGGGGAAAATTTTTCATTTCCTTCTCCTTTTTAACAACCTTAGGGTTAAAAGTATAACAAAACTATTTATATCTTTGAGAACTCAAGATTATTATAACTGTCATATGAAACTATCAGAGAGAAAAAGCCATCACTGAGACTAACACTAAAATACAAGTCATACTAATTATTTCTGACTAATAAGAAAATTCTGACTTGGGGGAATTTTATGTACCTTCTTATCAAATTAAAGTTCAAGTCACCCCCCTTTAATGAGTACTGAACTAAATTTGTCAAGTTTCCCACATTGTAGGGAACATTCTCCCAAGGAAGTACAAAGAAATGAAACCCACTTACAGTGTACAAATGTTTATATTTTGAGCTTTTTCTGCAACTTTCACATAAATCCATTGTCAGCTGCAATTCTAAAAACAGTTTATACATGGCTTAATGTTCTTTGTGGGGAATTGGTAATTTATTTTAATTTCTGTATTTTAGACTAATTAAGAAAGCTAGATAGGTCTCAATTTACAGGACTGTCTTAAAATTTAAAAAGATAATTTCATTCAGTTAACATAGGACCTGGCACATAATGGGCACGTACTAAATGTTAGATATCATTATCATTATATGTTTCCCAAGAAATTCAGTTCATAAAATCATAAAAGGAAACTGAAGCTCAGCTGAAAGTTACATGAAAGCAGAAATTACATCGCTCATGGTTTTAGAATCTTCTCTAAATGGCTATGAATTAGTGGGAAGAAATCTGCTTCTATTCACCATATTTTTAATATAATTTTCTTTGGGAAAAGTTACTTCCTCAAGCAATGGTTTCTTGGATTTTTTTTAATATTTAGGAAATATTAATGCATGATGAATCATCAACTGACTTGCTTGGAGAGCCATGTTTGTTGGCCAGCTTTGTTGTATAGGATGCCCTGCTTTGGCAACTAGCGTTTGGCCATTTGAACTGATGCCATCATCTCCAGCTCCCCAATTCTTAAATACAAGACAGTCTTCCAACTGTGTGGTCAGTGTTTACCAGAGTACCTGTGAGAGCAATTATCTCTGTTTGTCTGCATTCTAGACCTCAAGCAATGTCCACTAGAGAAAAGCAACGGCCCCGACCACGTCTGCAAACCTCACTGTATCACCGGGGTCTAAGTGATTGCTCGACACGTGGGTGGTTTTCTCTCCAGGGAGAGAACAGAGCGATGAGAAATTATGTGGAAGCTTGAAGTGCTTTTAAGATACCTTTACCGTGACCTTTTATTGATTCAAAAGGATATGAATTATTTTTTTTCTTCATTGAGCACAGAGAGTCTAGAGACTTTACCTATATTTCACAATGATGTTTCTAACTTATGAATAAAAATGTAGGTTTCTAGATGGTGACACAGCAATTCAATTGTGTAGAAACATGAACTCAGAAAGGCATTTTCACAGAACCATATTGAAGGAAGACCTTCACTGAATTCCCCCCATTTCAATGAACTTTAAGGTAGGAGAGCATCTTTGTTTAAGTTAGTTTATTCTGTTGATCACTAGTGTGTATTGCTAAGAAGCAAGCTGACTTGTAGCTAAGTGTTTCTTTAGGCTTTGCTTCTTTTGTTCTATTTTTGCTTTTTGTGGATTGCATTTGTCAACTGTGATCCCTACTAATGATAATACAGGATGCAAATCAACATTGGTCGAAAACTCTTGCAGACACATATTTGCCTAAATACAGTCATTTGCTGCAAGCTCCTTCCCCAGGACAGGGGATGTCCTTGATCAAGGCCAACCTCAGAGTCTTTCTGCGTTAACCACATAGTTGATGACTGCTCTGGGAGCAAGACTAGGTTGGGCTCTGAAGGGGAGTATTCCATTTTCAGAAGCTTTAAAATGCACAGCATAATAATCTGCTTTACCATGTCCCCAGGCTTTGAATCTATGCAGCTCTACAAGCACACGGGACTTTTCCCCAGACGGAGCTCCTCAAGCACTGCAAACAGCACAGATGGGTTTTAGGACCCTATTAACAGTTGTTAGAGCAAAGCCAGTTTTTCTTCTCAGCTTCCACACTCCATACTTGCAGAATCACTTTTTAATCAATTATATTTTACCTCAGATTTTGAAATTTTGCTGTTGAACCACTGTGTGGAGTCAGAAGCTAAGCGCTTTACGTCATGAATGTTAGTTGGAATTGTTTTCCTGTGCAGATACTATTAACCCTAGTAATACCTACTAGCAGCGTATAAATCTCAGTTAATGGGTTGTCTAATCTGTAGCCTTTGACACATAGTTTACTCTAAATTGGGTCCTAGAAGCATCTTCTATTGTCATTGCAGGGGTGTTGGCTATAGAGAACTTCCCAACCCTGATCTCCATTCCACACAGAGTTTGGCCACCACAACCTAAATAGTTTGGATTAACAGGTTTTTTTTTATTAGGAGTCAATAAACAAGCTTCTAGGTCCACACGATCTTCTTACAGCAAAAGCTCGATGTTGCCATTCATCATTGCCACCAGAGAACCAGAAAGTCCATTTGTTTTCTCTGCTGCTGACAAATGTAATTTATAGGCTTTAAAGACCTAATTATTTTCGGCAATGCAGGATTAAATCTGAACGCTTCTTACTGGAGGGGGTGAAGGAGGTAGTAGCTATCTTGAAAATCAAGGTCCTCTAAATTCTGTTAGAATCTCAGGTGAGAGGAAGTAATGGCGACAAAATTGAGATTTGAGACAATAGGAGACAAGGGTAAGAATGAATGTTCTGTTACAAGCAGACCCTTCCCAGAAGCATTTACTGCCGCTGCTGCTCATTCCAGAACTTCTCATCCCACCTCTGCGCCTCCATCCTCCAGCTCCCATGTTGTTTCCTGTCTTCTTGCCACCTCCTTTTTAGAGGAGGACTGTATACTGTCTGCCAGCACAGAGAGCCAGAAGTGTCTGGAAATTTACTTTCTTAAGGGTTCCTCAAGACAACCATTAGCCAGTGGTTAATTGGTACAAGTGAAAACCTATCTCCCTTGTCATGAGTTCAGAAGAAATCCAGGTGTTGTTCTCAGTCCACAGTTCTGCTGGGAGACCCAACGGAGACTGGTTTTTGCCTGAACTTACTCCATTGCTTAGCTTCTTCCCTTTCTTGTCTTAGTTCCTCTACTCTCTCCCTGTTTCTCTAGAGAATGCCTCTTAATAAGTCACCTGGCCATGAGCCATAATCTGAGGACCATTATGAGTTACCTTCTCTAAAACACCCCCCAATCAGCCAGTTATGTGAAAAGGAATGCTGCAAGCACTGGGTATTACCCAAGAGGACAGTCAGCGGTGTCAGTAAACGCTCATCATCTGCATCTGTCTGATGTGATTCCTGTTTTAAACCGCACCTGGACCAGTTCTCTCCCAGAAAAAGTCAGCGTGGTATGTGAGAGCTTCCTGGAGGACCACGCATATGGTCTCAGGTGGGTCTCTACTACCTCACCCCAGGCTGCTGCTTCAGTGAACTATCTCATAGCTCCACTGCAGGTACAGACAATGCAGGTGCAGTCCCTATGTCCCTACACTATCACATGACAGCTCACTTCCTAGCCATGAAGAGTTCCATGATTCCTCTTGATCACTCACCTAGGCGATGTTGATTTCTACATGAATGATTCACTGTACATCTTCTATGCCCCAATATATTTTGACTTTTTGATGCCCCCAAAATGTCAGCCTCACTGCAGCATCAACATTGTTTTCATATTCTTTTGTCTACTTAGAGTGAATAACCTTCTACTAGCCACTAATCTGTTATTATTTGATTTTGGTTCCCAAATCTTACCCTGGATTCTTCTTTTAGCCTAGATCTATCACCCTCTTTTTCTGTCAAAACTTCATTGTCAATCTCTCACTCTTCAAGGTTGTAAATGCCTTGATAAGAGAAAGTATTTCACTATTATTTTTTCATCTTTTCTTTACCAACTACCATTTACCATAAGATTTTAGCAATAAACAGTCACATATGTTTAAAGAGCACATGCATTCCTAAAATGTACATTTTGAAGTATACAAATATGTAATAAATGCTATAAATACTTACATCTGGATTTGTTCAAAATTATTATGCACATAGGATAGAACAAAATATTATGTTTGTCTATTTTTCAGAATTGAAATCTCAAGATCATGAATATTCATTCAATGACTTCCCCAGGCCATAGTTACTGGGAGATAAACTAGAGAGACCCAGGATCTGAACTGACCACACTAGTGTTCCATCATTCCACCTGGTCCTGAGCCTCCCACCTAATACCAAGCCTCTCTCATTTGTAAGTTTGCGATAAGCAATGTGTTCTTCAGTTGATATTGGTGCCTGAGTCTCTGGCTTGGGTAATCATTGCAGCACCCACATTTCAAATGATTTTATGAGTGTGGACTTCTATAACATGAGGGGTATAGATTCACATACAAATTTTCCCTTAAATGTTGATGCGAGGAAAGAAAATAAGGAAAATGGGAACAGGGAGGAAACAATAGGGCATCAAATCATAAAGACCATATCTGGATTTAGATATTTTCTAAAATTGAGTTAATCTGGAATCAAAAGAAAACTGAAGTTTTTCCCTACTAAATTCACATTCAAAACTATGCAGCATTTAAAATCATTTACCAAAGCAATAAAATTAATAGGCAGAGTAGTTTTATAACAGGAGATTTTTTTCTCCCCAAAATGTTTTATGGCTTTCTGGTATTTAATTGGGAAACACTCCATTTCAATTTTCTTTAGAATCCAGATAAGCTCAATTTCAGAAAACAATGTTAGTAATAATTGTGCTAATTAATATGTCAGGTCACTGGACAACTTTTTATAGACCAAGAAATGGACTTGAGCAACATCAAATACTTTTTATTTTCCTGATCTCTTAAACTGAAGCAAATGAAAAACTAGTTAAATCCACTTGTAAATTTAAGATGGATAATTTTCCAGTTTAAATTTTCCACTTGAATTTAAACTGGAAATTGTAGGAAAAACATGGCATAGCCTTTAATAAAAAAGTTACATGTATGTAGAAATGCATTGAGAGAAAGAAAATTCATCATTCAAAGCCATTTTTCATTCTGTTTGCATTTATAATACCAGTTTCTAATTTTAAAGTTGCATTGCTATGCCATGAAAAGTTTTTATCTTGTTTGGGTTGGATAACTTAACCAATTTTCTTGTCTGAAAAAAAGAGGAAATCGTAAGTGATTATTTCCTTTTCTTCTTGATTCTATTGAGGGAGACCAATCTTCAGTAGTTTTATTTTAAGCAATAAAATATTGTCATAACTTAAATATAATAAAAAAAACTGTCAAGGAATTATGTGTGCTTCGATGGTCTTGGATGACAGCTACTATTTAAATTCTAATTCCCCTCCTAGATTTTCTGTATCTTTATATTGTCATGATGAAATACATTTCTTATGGAGGAGATTAGAGTATATGTCTGCTTTTTACATGTAGGGAGAAGCAATTAAGGACTCTGTTATTTTACAAAGATTGCATTTTATCATTTTGAAAAAAACATGTAGATATGGTGTGAGCCCATCATCTCATTTTAGTTGATGGCAACTTGTTCTGAGAAACTTGTTTTGGGGAATCTAAGCAGTATTTTCAAATGTTACATGTGCTCTGGTGAAAAGATTCGATGACTATAGTGATTATAGTACAACAGTTATGATCACAGAGTAAGGTACTTATGCACCACAGCTACAACAGAGGTGTGAGGATGTTCAAAAGATGGCCTTTCCAACTTCAAAAGAATTGTCGAGGGACCTCCCTGGTGGCGCAGGGGTTAAAGTCTCAGCACTATCAATTTATCACCAGCCACTGCAACACAAGTTCCATTCCCTGGCCAGGGAGGGGACCCACATGGCAGAGCAGCCCTCTCCTGTCTCGCCTGCTGCTCCCCTCAGCAGTGTAGCTCATATCTACTTTACAGTTTTATAAGCAATAGAGTATTATGAAGCTCCATTTACCATTTCAGATGGTGTATATGGATCAACATTCTTCATAGTCTACCTGCCTGTTCTGTTCCCCACTCTGTCTGGTGAAGCCTCTCACTGCATGCACCTCTGGACTACATGCCAGTTCTTGTATGCATAAATAAATCTTTTTAAAAAATTATCTGAATAATTGCCATGGGCCAACCTTTATGATTTATTTCACTGGATCCCTGACACAATGCTATAGGCAACTATGGTGATTAACCATTCTACATGAGAAGAGGTGTCCCCTGTAAGGATGTGGCTTGTTCAAAGAGGCAGTGACAGCAAGGAAATGAGGGGGAGTTCAAGCAAGGCAGCATGACATCACAGAGCTCTGACTCCTGACCGTGTGTGGCATGCTACTGCGAGCAGCCAGATTTCACTCTCTGACAGAGTACAAAAGTCAGATGGATTTACATATGTGATCGGATTATACAAACATTTATCAGGGCATCGTTACATCTTTTAAGGGACAGAAAACTAAAAATGACTGGACAGGAAAGGATCTGCTACCTCGAATTACATGGAGTGGGTTTATGAAAAGCCAGAATGAATCAGGATCTACAAAGGGGTGGGGGGGGGCATGCATGCATCCATGGCCACAGACTTCTCTGGGTTCAGAGAAACCAATCTGAGTGCACATGAGACAAACTAGTCAGAATACAATGACCCAATAATGGGAAGGAGAATCAGTGACTACAGGTGAGCTCCTTACTCTTGACTTAGTAAATGCAATAATCCTGACAGTCCAATAACCCAACAGTTCAATCCAATGCCCAAATATAAGCATGTACTTTGGTCCTGTTCCTTTCTCATCATGGGCTGTAGGAATAGAAGGTGATTATTTTTTGAGTTATAGTCTGAAAAGTATTAATGAAATTCATCCAAGAGGGCTGTTTGTTTGCTTTATTATTTCTCTACCTTTTATTTATTGAACTGAAACTTCTACCTAAAATTTTTTGTGTTCCAATTAGATGAGCTCTGGCTTTAAGTCGCACTGTATTTGGAATAAACTGAAACTGTATGGAAACTGCTACACTGAACAGAAGAAAAGGCACTTGGATAGTGACAGGCATGCCTTGAACTAAGATGGCAGGAGAACTTGGTGACTTCTGGATAGAGTTTGACATGATTCTGTCCTGCTTTTCAGCACAGGAGCAATGTAGAACTAGCCGATGGCATGGAGGAGCAACCATTTCACTGAATATGGCTGCAGATGGCTGCATAATGAGCCTCCCCACCCCCACACTCATACAAATATCCACATCTTAGTCTATGGAAACTATGAACTTTAGCTTCTAGGGAAGAAAGAGTTTGCCGATGTGATCGAGTTAAAGATATTGCGATTGGAAGATTAGTATGGTGATTATCCAGGAGAGTCTAATGTAATCACAGCAGTTCTTAGAAAAGGAACATAGAAGAATCAGAGTCAGAAGTCTGCTTCTACGTTGGTAGAAGCAGAGATAAAGGAGATGCATTTTGAAATGAAGTAGGAGCCCACGCTAAGCATGGGATGCTTCAACATTGTCTCCAGAGGTTAGAAAAGGGAAAGAAATGGGTCTCCCCCAGACCCTTCAGAAGGAGCCAGTTATGCTTCCACCTTGATTTTAGCCCAGTGAAACTGACTTTGGGTTTCTGACCCCCAGACCAGTAAGACAGAGCCTAACCCTAATTGAATTGTTCTTAACCCACTAAATTTTGGTAATTTGTTAGACAATACCACAACAGGAAACTAATACATGTTCAAGATACTGTCTAGTCTTTCCTCTTTACGAGCCCCTTTCCCTCAGTAGCCTTCTTTTTGCTCACTCTTCAAACAAAGACCTGTCAGGTCAGCAACTCTTGCTTCTGGCTCACAGTCATCTCCCGGCTTACAATTTCCCATTACCCTAATTTCTTGTTACTCAGAATTGGTCCTTGGATCCGCATTGCCTGACAACTTATTGGGTAAGTGTGTATTCCCAGATCCTAACTCTAAGTCAGTAACTCAAGTACCCTGGGTATGGGATCCAGCAAGCACTGTTTCAACAAGCTGTCCGGGTGATGCAGTACATCATGAAGCATGAGAAAGACCATGTTATCACACGACTTCTCTCCTACCATCCACTTGCCCTGCAACCTCCGCCTTGCTTTCCCCCCTCCACAGTCTGGTCACCTCCCTTCATCTTCCTCATCCCTCCCTCATTACTGATTCTTTCTGTTATTTTGACTCAGATGATTGAGATTCCATTACATGAATGGAAATTCTGATTGTTTTTTCTATATAGGCTGGATCAGACTTCTCTACAGGGTACCTGGTTTAGAAAAGGCAGGCAGGTACACACACACCACTCTGGGTGGTGGATCTACCAACTCCTCCCCTCCTCCCTTTGCTCCTCACCGTGGTTAATTTGATGGTGTGCTATGATATCATCACACCAACTTGGATTCTTCTCCAGAAAGATCCACACATTTTTCATGAATACACCTAAAATTTATCTCAGAAGATGGATTACCTTTGTGGATGGACAGAGGTTCAATGAAAGGAGAATGCACCCAACTCACTCAGCTATTTTGAAATCAGTCCACAAACCGTTACCCTGAGTCTTGTCCAATGCCACGCCTGTTCTTTGTTAGCCAAGAAGAATGTTACCATCCTTCAGGTAGCTGAGCTCCCCCCACTTTATTTTACCTTTCACTCTAACATCTGCTCTCTACCATTCAATATTTACTCAAAATAAATGCCTTGTGGTTGACAGCCTTTCATGATTTGCAGCACTATGATGGAGACATTGTTTCTCCATACATTCTTATACCGTAACACTTTTCCTTACCCTTGGACATTAAAACCTATTCACTAGACCTTTATTTTGAGAGCCACTTTCTCCAAATCCCATAAGAAATGTGACCTGATAAAACCCTTTAGCAATGAATGCTCTTGCCCCCTCCCCAATCGGTAGACTGTTGAGAAGCCCTAACCGCACACGTAGAACATGGTCAACTCAATCCCTAACATTCACTCTCTGTTCAGCAAACTTGCACGTACCCAGACAGACCTTTGCGTGTATTGTTGCTCTTCACATAATCTCCACTGCCTGGACACGACGGTGAGCAGAGGAAAACAGACCGTTAGTGAAACTTAGAAGTTATGTCATCTCTCTCTCTTCTCTCTGAACTCTCTCTCAATCACTAGAACAGCATTTTTTCCCCTCCACAATGCCTTTGTTCTGAATTACCTCTTTCATGAACTACTAAGCATAACTGTATTTGACTAAGGCATTCTTTCTCCAGATTCCCTATCTGTTTAATGTGAAGCACCAGCCCACATCTTTGAGTTTCTTCATCACTCGCTGGCTTTAGGTGAACATAGTCTAGCTCACCATATTCTTCATAACCCACTCAACTGGGAATATCCAAAATGTAACTTCAATGTTCAACAATCTGAATGTTTTAATTGAAATATTATTCTCCCACACCTTCACCTGTGGTGTTTCCAGGATGAGAATTACCCACCTGAAACAATCCACACTCTTCCTTCAATGTTCATTAACAGTCCTGAAATACCTCTAATCTTATATTTCATTATTACCATGTTAATGGCATGTGTCCTTCTTGTTTATTTTCAGTGTCCCTCCCTAGGCTTCTATAGTTCTGATCTTATTCAGCCTTGGCATCTGAATGTATGTATTTTAGGAACTATATTTCTGTAGGACAGGAACCACATCTTACCATTCTTTACACCCCAGAACATTGCACATTTTTAAGAGTTCAATCAATTTGGAATGAATTAATTAGAATCAATAGTGTCTTCAGAGTGCCTGAAATAGTACAGTTTAGAATTGTAGTTAATATGAACTTCCTTTCATAGGTCATGAACATGTGGAAGTTAATACTAGCAGCAAAAAAAAAAAAAAAAAGGAATGACAAAACAGATCCCCATGAGTAACAACACATGTATTGAAAAGAATGAACTGTTTTTCTAGAAAGAAGCTTGTGTCTTTTTCCTCTGCAAAATGTTGTCTGTACACATTCCAGTTACATTAGATCAGTATTTAAATGTACATGTTTAAGTTCCAGATAATTTGATAAGGCCAGTATTATATCTGAATGCCTAAGAGTTTCCAAAAGATGTTGGACATATTGATAAGGGTAATTTATATTAATTGAGACAAATTAAATCACCATCGTTATTGATCCTAGTATAGGCTTATGGATTAAGCCCCCAAATTAACCACCGGATTTCATCACCATTAGCCACACATTTTTCTAAAAGGCATGGGGTGATTGAGTACAGTTTAGAAAGAGTACAGTTCAGAATTATAGTTAATATGCACTAGCTTATTTAATTATGAAAACAGTGCAATTTCATAGATGGGGAAAGTGAGGCTAACCTATTTGAGTAGTGCCCGAAGTAGTAGAGCTAGTAAATTACAAAGCTAGGAGTCAGTGATGTTTTGTTTATTGAGCACATGTTCTCTACAGCCATACCAAGTGTACTAGAACCCACTTCCTTCTTTGATGATCCCTTGTAATTTAAGAACTGCTGATGCGCCCCATAAGCCTGTAACTGTATAAGAACATTCAAAGCACAGTTAAAACATCCACTGACTGAGCTGGATTATCAGTGAACTGAACAGAGAGGGCAAGTTTCAGCCATGGAACATAGAAACACAGGTGGGTTCTTCCTCGGCACTCATCATTAGGACAGTTTCACGTACCTGGTGTGTGGGCACTACACAAGGTCCGTTATCTTGACAAGATCTATGCTTTTCTTCTGTTCTCAAAATGAGACCCAGGGGTACCTGGAGTGTCTACACCTGCAGCCTGAATAACACACCTCAGCCAGAGCATCTCTCAAAGATTATGCCCCCATCTCTTTTCACACAAGTTTAACGCTGAATTAACAGATCTATATATTGTTTTAACTTTTTATTTAACCTGTTGTCAGAAATCAGACCTGTGCGCTGACAGTAGTGCACGTTTATGGACACAACGTGCTCGTTCTGAGCTTCCCCAGGACCTGACTGCACATGGCAAGAAGGAGCCTCACCAGAGCATGCTCCTTCCTGCAGCTGCATGCACATTACCCCACCAGAAGCCCACAACTGGATTATCCCACTCCTGGCAGGTCAACTCAGTGAGACATTTGTATGTGACTGAGATAGCATCACTGAAAGAAATAAGTGTGTGCAATTAATAATTAGTACTTACCCCTTGTAATCAGTGTTAATTTTACGCAAGGTGCAGAGATGGGGTTGGCCCCAATCTGAGACCAGGATGAACAGGTAGAAGTAGGTAGAGTGTACATGTGTCTATTTGCAACGATTAGAGAAAAAGGTTTCGAAACTAGGACTTCACCAATAACGAAATTTTAAATACTGGGGTAGAGAAAGGTAAGCAAATGAAGCGACTTGTTATAATCTGTGGCTCTCAAGCCTTCTGGGGATCAAAATGACCTGATGGGCTTCTAACTGAGCAGTCTAGGGAAGAACCAATAATTCTTTTCAAACAAATTCCCAGGTGGGTGCCCAGTCTCCTTGTCAAAGACCACGACCTTCTAGTGACCCTCAAGCCACTGCACACGGAACACCCAGGGAAGATTGCAGGGTCCCTCCTCTGTTTGATTAAATCACCATCACCATGATGAGGTCTGGGCATTTTGCACCTTTGAGAGCTCCTTGGGTGATTCTAAAGTATTGCAAAGGTTTGAGGATCATTACTATTGAATCATGTAAGTCCAAGTTTCTGCTGGACTTGCTTGCACCATTTCTTGCATCCCAGAGACATAACCTGCCGCTTTCCTCATCCTTGATCTTATAGTGTTAAGGTCCTTCTCAAATCAATTTCTCAACTCTTCGGTCTAAGAGAGAAATGTATTGCGATAAAAATCCTTCCTATGGTGTTCGTGCAGGAAGTTATATGGTGATAAAACGATGGAATTCCCTCTTGAGATGTCTCCTCCATGTGTCCGCACATCTCCCTTTTCCTCTCCTTTACCCCTCCCAGTGGAGAAAGCAACTTCTGAGCTCAATACTGGATCTGACTGAGGTCAGGCTAGAACACAGAGTTTGCTGCTGTGACATATATAGGCTGATATGCCCCCCAAAGTGCACTCAGACCTTTCCAGCAGCAAAGAACGTTGCTAATACTACACTAGAGCAGTACGTCTAGTCAGAAATTCAGCTGAATTAATTGGCAATTCCACTATTTTTGCAGAAAATAATGTCTTGTTGTGGAGCTGCTGGGACACAGCTGGAGACAGGCACCTCAGCAGAGTAATTAACCAGGCCACAGCACTCACTGCTGTGCTTTCCCGTGTACTTGCTCATTGCCTCTCATCATCCCACTTAGCAGGTCTGGGATGAAAGCAAACAGCAGCATTGGTAATAGCATGAACAATACTCCTTGTATTCTTAAATGAGATGAGAAATGCACTGGTCTTGGGCCTGTGAGTGATCCACTGAAAACAAAATAAATCATATAGTCCTGGGCCTCCCTGGGAGACTAGGAGTTAAGTTCAAGGCTATCACCACCACACTGAGTTTGATTGCTGGCAGGGGAGCCACATGGCACAGCAGGTCTCTCCTGTCTCCTCACTGCGACCCTCAGCAGTGTATTTCGGTGGATCTGCCTGTCTTGCTCCCCACTCTGTCTCTAGTGAATCCTCCCATCTCTGGCCTGCACCCCAGTTCTTCTACCATAAATTTAAAAAACATATAAGGGCCTTCTTGGTGGCATAGCATGTTGAGCGCCGCACTGTGAAGCATCTGCTGCAGCAAGTTCAATCCCCAGCCAGGGAGGGAACCCACATGGTGTGGTGAACCTCTCTTGCCTAGCCCGCAGCTCCCCTCAGCAGTGTATTTCAGTTGATCTGCCTGTGCTGCTCCTCACTCTGTCTCTGGTGAATATTCTCACCTCCAATACCTCTGGCCTGTACCCAGCTCTAAATGCATAAATAAATAAATCTTTAAAAAAATAAATAAAATAAAAAATAAAAAAGACATAAATCACACAGTCCAAAGGAATAAAGCATTTTCTGCAGGAGCCTAGGAGCTAGAGGTTGGTGAACTGCAGATTTCCTGGGGAAAGCTGCTTTGGACTCTTCCTGACTTCCTTACAGGTTGGGGCAACGTTATCTAGATTGAACCACACATGCCCTAAATTCATTTTGGACTTTTCATGGCTTTGGGTTTCATTCTTGGATTTATCTGACTCTGAATATGTTATACAGTGAAATCTTGACATAGTTCTCTTATTTGCTTAGAAAGGAGCTGGAAAGTAGAAGATGATGAGGTAATCTGTCATACAAGAATATTTGCCAGAATATTTGCAATCTTGTCTAAACCAGGATTTTTCATCTCATAATTCTTGACATTTGGACTGCATAATTCTTCGCTGTGTCAGGGCCTCGCTGGTGGTACAAGGGGTTAAGTCACAGCACTAGGAAGCTATTGCCAGCCACTGCAGCATGAGTTCAATCCCCAGCTAGTGAGCTGACCCACATGGCACAGCAGATCTCCCCTGCCTTGCCCACTCATCCCCTCAGCAGTGTATGGCAGCAAATCTGCCTATTCTGCTCCCCACTCTGTCTCTGGTGAATCCTCACACCCCCACATCTCTGACCTGTACCCCAGTTCTTATATGCACGAATAAATAAGTCTTAAAGAGATATATTTGCTGTGGGTGTTGTCCTATGCATTGTAGGATATTAAACATCATCTCTGGCCTCCATACACTAGATGCCATCACAGAGAACGCCTGTCCTACTCCTGTCAGGAGATCTGAAGGCCAAAACTGTCCCCAGGGTGAGAGGGGGTGGGCATGGGAAAGCAGCACTGTGAACCCCTGATCTGAAACACATCACCTATCTCCTTGACAGGTTCCTTGCAGGTTTGGGTGGTCTGGCACTTGTAAAGGATTGCATACGTTAAAGGTGCTTCTGTGTAGGTTTGCTTATTTGGTCCTGACAAATAATATCCAAAGTTGATAGGATAATATTCTAGAAATCAGAAGGAAGTGAAGAATGTGGCCCAAGGCCGTATCTCAAGGTCATGGCAGAGCTAAGAAATCAGCTCGCTAGAGTAATTGCCCTGCACCCAGTCACTGCCACCATTCTACACACAAGCAAGGCCACTACCACGTCAAATCTACAAAGGGGATGGTGACTCCTGCGACTCTCTGTGCTACAAAGTGACTGTGCATTACAAAATCAACTGCTTTCCCAGGAGCTTTCACATGATTAGAGCTTTAGCGGGTGGGCGTATTCCTCTGGCCACTGTTTTACGTTGTACTTTGTGACTTGGAAAAGAAAATGGAATCGGAAGGGAAACAATGATCCTTCCCCCTGTCTTTCTAGCTGGATGTTCTGGAGCATCATTTGTCACTTGTCCTGTCAAGTCTCCCCCTAATCAGTCATTCTGAGTATCAGTTCACAGGACACTAAAAATGACACGACTTAAAAATAATTCCAAACTTTAGAAGTATCTTGAACTTTCATTTTAAAAGTTATAGTTCTCTGAAAAGACTCTGGGAATTGGTAAAACCATGCCTTTTTGAAGTGGTTTTTTTGGTAATCCAAGTGAAAATATTGGCAGAAATCTTTCAGTTTTTCAGTAAACATAATTTCATTCTTCTATGTTAGCTAAAAACTATAAATGAAGAAATGCATATTTACCTTCTTCATTTGGTATAAAAGATCAACAGGAGTTTCACTTTGAGAAATGTCAAACTGTTCTAATCCCTCATTGCTAATTTTAATTTAAATATCTTTTGTTTGCTTACTGCTGGTTGGTTTTTGTGTTTTGTTTTTTTCTTTTTCATTCTGTTCATTCCTTAGCTAGACTACTACATGCCTTTGAATTCTGTGTTTACCTACCTAGCCCCACATCTTTTCCTTTGTTTTTGCTTTTTTCCCTCTATAAGAACTTTGCTGGTATTTTTTACTATGGTTAGTTGAGAAAATGAACAAAGCTTTTATAGATTGTGTCAGCCCCTGTTAAGCTTTAATTTATGGAGTGACTTTGAGATTTGAAACAAGGTAATTGGCAGTGCAGTGAACACTGTGGGAAATGTTTTACATGAATAGAAAAGGGAAAGTTAGTTAACAAATATTTATTTAACTACCGCTGTGTTCAGAACCCTGTGTTCAGAAGCTCAATGGACAGAGAGGAGGTGCAAAGAAAATAGAAGTGCTGGGAGGTTTATACCACAGATGGGGGCCTGAGGACAAGGAAGCAGGGGGGATTCATTTGCCAAGTTGCATAACAAAGGACAAAGTTACATAAGACAAGTCAGCACAAAATAAAACAAAATGGCAGGATGAGTATTCATTTGCTTATTCCCATCTCTATTCGGAACATAGATTTCACATCTACTATTCACATGAGCTAGGGAAAGTTACTTGTACTCAGAAAAGGCCATTTTCCCATAAGTGAAATGGGCTCAGCATTGCTTGTGTAACAGGGTCAGAGATAATAACTGTGAGGCACCTTGCACACTCCCTGCCACACACATAGACTCTGAGATCATGGTAGCTGGTGTGGTGGCTGGTGGCCCTGGAGACAGTAATCACTGTAACTACGACTGATGCTTCTCTGACTCTTAGAGTCTCTACTTGCCTACCTATGGTCACCATTTTAATTGCTTTATCCCTCCATCAATACCCATCCACTGGGCAGGAAGTGTAAGTGCACATGGTGCTTGAAACTCACCTAAGGGGGTAGGGGACTCTTGGTAGTATAGGGGTTCAGTTGGGATCTGAGTTAATGGTGAACTCAGGCTATCACTGTGATGGCCTGAGTTTGAACCCCAGCCAGGGAGCTGAACCACTTATGGTGTAGCAGACCTCTGTCTTGCCCGCTGCTCCACTCAGCAGTATATTTCAGTAAATCTGCCTGTTCTTCTCTTGACTCTGTCTCCGGTGAATCACTCACCCCCTGCACCTCTGGCCTACACCAGGTTTTTGTATGCATAAGTAAAGTGTATGCATAAATAAATGAGCCTGAAAGTTTCCATGTTTAATACACCCTTATCTGTTTTCCAGGAACGTCCATCCCAATGTCATTGCACCTGAAACAGCAATGCGGTGACTGGGGTCTATAGAGCCTTGTTCCATTGGTACCAGATGTGTTTCAGAACATTTGGGGTACTTGCATGCTTATACATTACCTTTCACATGGGTTATCTGCACCCCCAATGATCTTGGGGAAGAGGATGGAAGGATAACTACTAAAAATAGTGCACATTAGTCCAATTCAGATTTTCAAACAAGTAAATTTCTTGGAAAAAATGACCAAAGAGAGAAGGTATGGGATGGAGGGAGAGAATGAGAATTCAGTTTTCAGGTCTGCTCAAATTTCAAATGAAATTTTGTGACTTGTACAATAGTGTGTGGAGGGCCAAGAAACACTTATTTATTTAGTACAAAAGTTGATCCTAACTGTAGAAAAGTCAGGTTTGGTTAAGGATGGGCTATACATTGCTAGTGACCTGCAAACGTACTGCAGATAGAACATTTCCTACCTTTGAAGGTAGAAGAGACACCTGGAGGATTTTTTTCTCCTACATTCTACATAAACCATCCCCTTTCGTATTTCACTGAATATCAACATGTGTATTCATTGCATTAAGTTCACCATAAATGTCCAATTATATCCTTCATGTAAGTATCCCTTTGTCCTGGTATAGCCACACACACCCTTCACCCTTCCTTTCTGCTAACCTCTAATTGGTCTTTAGTTCAAAAGTTTATTTATTTTATTTATTTAGTTCATCTGATTGTTTTATCTATATACCAATTAGTTTCCTCCATCCAGCCATTCCCATGTGAACCATAGTTCATACTCAGCACTCAGAATGTGCCACTCTCTGTCTCCAGCATCTCATAATGATACAATAAGGCAGGAACTGCCATTTTCACCATGAACTACAAACCTGAGATTGGGAAGACTATTTTGCCAAGACCATAGCTAGCAGTAGGCCAATATTGTCCTCTGATGTCCTCTCCATGTAGTTTTGCATTAGTGAAATGACTTTTCCTGGCCACATCCTCAAATCCTGAAATTCCTCCATTCACAAGAATCAGAAGATGTGGAATCTCAGACAAGGCTCTCACAGCTCTGGCATCCTGAGGCAGTGTCTCTGGAGGGCTCGCCAGAGAGTGTTGAACCAAATGACACCTTAGATGCTTTAAATGGTACCAACCTATTGTGGAATGTCTGACTTTACAGTAGAAGCAACTTACATCAAGTCACCCAAATGGAACTGTACCCCTAAGTCTTAGTGGGAAGAGTGATTACTTTGAGCCCTTTCCATCCAGGAGAGCTGTATGATTTATCATCGCCAGAAGTGATATATTTATCATTGTTTCTGCCTGCCACGAGTCTGTCAATATTGTTTTCCATGCAATTACAGGACATTTCACCCACCATCACAATATCCAGGGCTATGTGGGTCCTGATCAAGGAAATAAAGACTGTAAAGGAAGCAAGACATAGGGAACAATCTGGTGCTGAATAAACGGGTAGAAGAGAGAGTACCTTTCTCATTATTCTAGATAAAGCTACACTTATAGTATCCTTTTAAAAATTATTCTTTCACTTAGCTGAACTCTGTTGGATAAATTTCTAAAAACATACAACTTACCAAGACTGAATCAAGATTCTGCTAATTGTAACAACATGGGTGAATCTGAGGACATTTTACTAGTTTCTTAAATCAGGCACAGAGAGATAAACACCATGTGACACCTGAAGTCCAGTATATGAGGAATTCAAAATCATCAAATTCATAGATGCAGGGAATGAAATTATAGTTGCCCAGGATGGGGCGGGGGGAGGGAAAACAAAAAGGTAGCAGCCAAATGATACGGAGTTTCATTTAAACAAAATGAATAGCTCATAGGCATTTACTATGTGGTATAGTGCCCTTAGCCATAATACAATGTATAGTTAAACAGTTGCTAAGGAAATCTTAAATATTTATCAAAAAATACCAAAATCAGGAGACTTTTGGAGGTGATGAAAATGTTTATATATACATTGTACAAATGGTTTAGAGGTTTATACTTATGTTCAAACTCAGCAAGTTGTACTCACTAACTATGTATAGTTTTTGCATATTCCAAAAGCTATATATAGATATAAACAAAACTACAATTATTTACACAATTTCTGTCAGGGCATTCTGAATTATTTTGTTAACTTTGTATTTATTAATCCTGCTATTCTGTGGAAAATCGTTCTTTGTTTCTGTTTTGTGTGATATGTTTTGTTGAGTCTTCATATCTATGTTATACTAGGCTTCAGCAAAGAATTAGGAAGCTCTCGCTTTTCTATGTGCTGAAGAGGAGAACAGGGAAATTCAAGTAAACATGGTATACCATTTTACTCCTATCAGATGAAAACAATAATTAAAATCCATCACTTTCAAGTTTGGGAGAGATTTCCTTTTTTCTAGTTGGAACATATTTGTAACACTAATTTATAGAGTAATTTAGTAAGTCCAAATAAATATTAAGATGTACCTATACTACAAGTCATGTGCCACATTCTCAAGATTGTAACTGAAAGAGCCTTTACATCTGTTTGTAAAAAGACTTATAAAGGTGCATTTTCAGCATTATTGTCATAAAAGGTAAATACTGAGAGAAATGTGTATCAGCAAAAATAAGGTTAAATCCACAGTGCCATAGTTATATTCAAAGTGATTAAGTTGAAGCTATGAGTAGAAACATCATTAAGTAACATATAACATGTAGAAGCTAAAACATGTTTTAAAAAGATATGTACAATTTAATAGCATGCATGTAAGAGATTTAAAATATGTAAAAAAATGTGTGTCTTTGGAATAAAAGGTAATTAAACACTACAACGCATTAGGCAAGGAATAGATGCTACAATTCAATGCCTAAGTACGGTTTTAATATTTTTTGCTTATGAAAATAGCTTTTTTTACTACAATTGTGAAATATATTGATAAATTGATCTGATTTTGAAAGTTTATTGTATTAATACTGTGTAACACATTTATTTATCAAGTACTATTTAGTATTTCTAGATTTCATTTTGAATTCTTATATTAACATTTATAAAATAAATTATAATTTTAACTTCTTTCCCAACCTTCAGTGATAATACTATGCATTTTTTAATAAAATAAAAATTTCTTTTCATCTATATTCCAGAAAATTTATAATTTCTCCATCTGTTTCTAAAATTTCAATAATGTATATCTATAAAAATATTGTTTCAGCTACTCTTTCATCAATAGCAGTAAAATAATTGTCTACAAGTGCTCTCCTTGGCTAATTTCTTTTCTTTTCTGGTAGACTTAGTGATTTCTATTTCCTAAGAAAAGCTTTTATTTCATATGAACTTGAAATCCATTTGCACAGACTAGAGTTCAGTTTAACATCCTTTGTAACAATAGTCATTATCCCATTCTATTTATTTTGTATGTGTGCTTCTTCCTACTTTATTTTTATTCAATATGTATGTTTATATTTTTTTCATTTCTCAAATGAGGGTCAATAGATTTATTTTTCATTTTTACTCTTTTTCCCATTCTAACTCATTTTTTTACATTCTTATAAACATAGTTTTCCCTGTTTAGGTTTTTATTGTTGGCCACTTTCTAACGTATATATATATGAATTTTTAATGTATTTGTTGACAGCTTATTGTTTGACTAAGGATATATTTTTGCACTGCTTCAGCTGTATCTCGTGTTATTTTTTTCTATAAATTCAGTGATAATTGTTTACCTTTTTGTTCTACTTCCCAGTTGTATTAATACATTAATAAATTATAAATTTTTGCTAAAGATTGTCATCTCTGCCATTTCTACTGCTTAGAATGCAGCAGGATATTCTCATGTAGCCTAGAAACACTTGTAGATTCTTCTAGGTCATACTGATTTTCACTTTTTTAATCTAAATGACCTCTTAGGGACATTTGACATTGCCTTTAATATGCTGGCTATGCCCTCTAAGTGGTGTTTATGGCTAATAAGAACTTTAAAAAGCAACACAAAAATATTTTAAGAGGAAATAATTTGGTTTTCTTTATAGTGCATCTAAGATCTATCACTAAAATTACCACTTGTTTATTGCCTACAGAAAATTATGTTACATGTGAAGAAGACACAAAAGACTAGTGGATTCACTCATATTGTGATAATATCCCCTAGATGTGTCCCCATTTATAGAAAACACTCTGTACAGGGTAGTAAACTCTGCCATTATTTACAGGTCTGGTTTATATGCTGTTATAAGTCAGAATAAGTAAGCTTTGAAAAGTCCCTTTCTATTTTGGTATCATGTATACAAAATGAAATGAAATGTACATTTTAGACTCACTATATTTCCTTTTCAAGATGTACTTATTTGATCTGTTAAGGGTTCAGCTGTGGCTGCAAATTTCAAGTATGCCTGGAGCACCGACATGTATTTTAACTACTGATTGGAGAGCAGAGAGAGCATAAACATGGTTAGGGAGGAAAAGTCTTAAACTCAGTGGAGGGCAGGTCTCAGTTTGATCCCTATCACTATCTTAACAGCTTTGTAAAGAGTGCGCACTCTAGCTCTTTGTTTTACCATCCATGTAGTAGGTGTGATGACTATTTCCCTATATACTTAAGTGAGTTGGTTCACAATAAAAAAGAAAAAAAAAAAAGAATGAGATGGATTTTGACAACTTCGAAGTCCAGAATTCTCTAAATTCAAAATGGTGGTCGATGGATCCTCCCAACCTCTTCCTTAAGAACAGATATTTACCCTCTACCCCACCCTAGCCCTAAACCCTTTGTGCATTAGTTTCCAAAAAATTAACCCCATGTCTATCTTTTCCACTTGCTTAGAGAGTCACCTCTAGAGTTGGCTATCAACGCCACATCAGGACACATCAACTCACAACCCTCATCCTCACGGAATCACAAGTGCATCTGAGGATGGCTAAAGACAACCACGGTCCAGTGCACCTTACACCCATGCTGGCTCAAAGCAATGACTTGTAGGACTCAGAACCCAGGCAGGTTGCTTGCGCATGGATTTCCTTTCATTTCACTGGACAGTGACTTCTCACGTGTTATTTTTTAGAGAAGAAAGATATTTGTCCTAAGTCCTAGGGAAGCTGAATAGCCGTGTTCTACAAGAGCCTCCAGTCTAATGCAGCTCATCTTGCTATTTTTCTCCTCGTAGAAATACCCTATAATAAGAAGCACAGTCACACAGAGACCCCATATGTGAGCCCAGAAGGAAATGGAAGTTTCCAGCCTAATACTCATGGTTCCCAGCATCATTAGCCTTGTTTAAAAATAAATAAAAACTACTGAGACATGGTGAGCCCATGTGATAGGAAAAGCCCATGTGCTCAGAATTAACAGCCTTAAAGAGACGAAAGGTAAGGGCTCTGACAAGCCTTTGCCAAGGCAATGAGTGGAATACAAGAAACACACGTAAGCAAACAAAGCTGGAATTAGGCATGGAGGGAAGTCCTACTGGGAATGACATGCTTGCTAATATTCATTAATCCTTTGGCCCTATTAGCTTAAAAATATGGGGGAAAGCAAAGTGTTTTATTTAGTTTCTTATGTTTGATAGAACATGGGAAATTTTTCTTGGTAGAATATAAAATATTTACATACTTCATTACTGTAATATAGTCCTTTGATAAGGAATATAAAACACAACAGGAATACAAAAAGTCCCTGCTGAGTGTGTGTGGCTAGAAAAGCTGTGTTTGTCTAGGATTAAAAGTCAACCTTTATGTCATCAGCAAAACAAAAGTGGACTTCTGCATGCTAACAGCCCAAGCACCCCCTGTCCAAGTTGTATCTGTTGCAAAGCAATAGATTTAGAAATGGCATTCCTAATTCCCCTTCTCTCTGGGGTCACCAGGAAGCTACAGGACATTCTGAGTGTTCCCATCATGCTGTGCATCAGCAGAAGAGTTGATAGATATCAATGCATTTCCAGTTACCATATCTGAGGAAGGAGAATCTGGACACGCTCGGGTGGCCACGAATACAAAACTGCATCATTCTCGATCTCTGTCAATTATAACTTGGGAAACAAATCCTTTCCAATTCAGAGCAACTCCAGAGGCGCTATTAGAGGCAAACAATTATTCTGGGGCTCCAGAAATTCTAGGCAGCTGGCCTTCCCTCACAAGCCTCAGCTATTTGCCATTTTCTGTAACATGGATGCTACAATTGGATTCTTAATACCTAGTCTCCTTTAAGTCTCCTATTGTTTTGGGGTTACGGTATTCATAAGACTGTACTTAATACGGGTTCACACACACCTATCCCTGAGTGCTTAATGGAAGATAGGTGACTGTTAAGTATCGTACTCACTGAACTCAACAATCCATAAAAAAGTAACATGAAAACAAATCATTTTTACATTTAGATGCTTTTTTTCCTAACCTCTCTCTCCTATTTCTGTTCATCGTTGCTATTGAACATTACCCTGTCAACTCTTCAAGTATTTGACTACAAAATATGCTTGGTAAATAATGTCGGGAGATTAACTAAATGGCACATAATTACCACAAATTTAGAGTCCTGTAAAAGAATATATTTTATCCATGATTAGAAGGCTTACAGACTTTCCAAATCCATTTTAATATATTTGACAGTAAGCCATGAGAAATTTTAAGCAGCAGACAACACTTATTCAGAATTCATAATAACTCAGTTTTAGATTATGCTATTATTAAAAACTTCAGCACATGGAGCCACTCATTTGTTTCCTTTTCCTAAACACACATCGTCCCTGCCTGCACGTTGTCGCCACCACCTCCACTAGCAACAACGATAAACTTTCCTGTGTTGAAGGCTGCATGAAATTGAAATTTAAGTTGACTTTTAAACTTTGCCACTCTAACAAGATAGAGGCAGTGCTGGCACACACTCAAACAGGTCAATTAAGTAAAGCAATGAAGCAGTACAGGAAATTTTTTTTCCTTCCTTTTTTTTTTTTTTTTCCTTTACTTAATTGGTGCCAGAGAAGGCTGGGTACACTGTCTCTGGCAAGGGAAAATGTTCATGCAATAATTGTCTGAACAGCTTTGAAATGTCACTAAAAAACTTCATCTCCTCAAAGCAGGGCTAAGAGTCACAAAACTGGCACAGCAACTGGAGAGCGCCATTAGAAACTCGCACTATTTTCTTTTTAAACTGATCATCAAAAGAACTAGAATTGCTGAATATATCACCTCTTCAACTATTTTTTTTTTTTGTCCAAAAAATGGGTGTGCAAGTTAAAGCAGTAATTTCAGCCTGTTCTACCCATGACTCCTTGACATGGACCCTACAGAAATCACCAGTGGGCTAGGAAATCCTTTGGCCACAGGAGAGCACTTAGCCCCCACCTGGAGAGGCCAGACATGCTGGGAAGAGCGGACACCGCAGGAGCAACTTCTAATAATCAGGAATCAGTAGGTGACTGCTAACTGGTTGATAACTCTGGGTGTATTCTGTACCCAAAGAGCCCCAGCAGGATGAGCTGTGCCCTGCTGGTGAATGCCTCCTCCCATCATCTTCCTTCCCTTTCCGGTTTCATTCACCAGCCAGACAACCAAAGCTTCTTGGATTTCCCAAATAAACTACATGCAGTCAAATACTTGATCCAGGTCCTCCCTTTTAAAGAAACCAATCAAAGACAGAGCCCTATTATACTGAAAGTGGATAGGACCATGGATTATGGCATTTTGAACGTGGATTCGAATCTCTGTTTCCATCAGAGTAGCTATGTGATTTGGGGGAAATGTTTGCTTTTGCATTGTTTTTGCCTCCGTTTATTTATTTGGTGTGGTGCTACTTGGATTAATTCATATAGATCATGCTTAGCATCTGGCATGTAAAAATATCAAACAAGTTTTAACTTAACATCAACTACTATTATTACTATTATTGTAGTTATGATTATATCCAAACCCATTGTTATTATAGAATAAATGAAAAACTGATAAATTATCTCAAAATGATACAAATTAGTCTCATCAAATTGCAGATAAACAAAAGAATAAAATCAATTATAACTTTTGACAGTTGTATATGAAATATAGTTCAGCTATGGATGGATTTCTACCTGAAATACATGTGGTTATCTCAAGGTATCATGGACATAAATATAATTTTTATTGTTCTAAGTAATATACTATAGAATCTTTCTAAAACTAACATTTATAGAATCCCTCTTTTAAATTAAGAGATGCCTTGATTAATCAACTAGAATATTTCATGTGTCGGGTTCCCTTAAAATAAGCTAACCTGTACTGAAGCCTTGTAACCCCCTGCTTGAGTCTTTATTCACGCCAAGGTCCCTGCATTAATCCAGTAAGTAAGATGCTCAAGGGGAAATGACATGGGTGCTGTCTATTAGATTAATTGCTGAGCTAATCCAATCATTCTATTAGAACATTTTCATTCTTCACTCCTGGAAATACTAAAAAGGACTCTTCAAAGCAGCCTTTCATGTTGTTCCAAAGGAAAGCATAATTACAGTATAAAAAGGAAAAGGTAGAGAGAACTGCCAATATCTACTCAGATAATGCAGGAGGGTTCCAGACCACTGCCTCTGAATGTGCTTGGTTTCCTCTATCTTCTATAAGGTAGAAACATACCTAGTGAAAATCTTAATGTGGAGACTTTATTACCTACTGGGCCTGGACTCAGTTGGCTTCATGCTGAACCTATGCTTGGTTCTAGATGGGGTTCGGGGTCCAATGCCACACAGTATATTCTGAATAACTGTTCCCTGGTCCAAACCCAGAAATTAATCGGACAATAGCAGCACCAGATCTAATTGGTGGGGAAATTCTTTTCCTCCTCTTTGTTACCTCCTTCATTTCCTCCAGTCACCTCAAATAATAACATTAATAAATTCTAAGAGAAAAAGATAAAGAAAACAAAGGTTTTATGACCCCAATTCTCATCAGCACCTCTGAGCTGAGAGCCTGAAAAGCATCAGTCACCAAACAGGACATTCTATGTGCCCTTTAAGAAATGACTTCTTTTTTCCCGAGCATGTTTGTAGACTGACAGTAGCTGGCATGAGCTCACAGGTGTGACTGGCTCTATAGATGATCAGTCCCTTTAGTCCCTTTGAAAACATATGCATTTGAAGCTTTTCTTCCTTTTGAACATGGAGAGTTGATGAAAGAAATTTTGTTGTTGCTAACAGGGGGACCCACCATGCTTTGACTTAAAAGTCCGCCTGCACTTTAAAGTGGAAACCTCAGCCCAGCCCTTGGGAAAAAATAAATTAAAAAGAGCAGCTCTGTTCTACTTTGAGAAAAATTCAAGTTTCAAGAGTGAATAATTAGAGAAAATCACAGTTCTGCCTTGCTGCCTTTTCCATTTCTGTGTTCTCCTTGGTGAGACCTTGACATTATTAGAAACGATGGTCTATTCTTTCCTTCTAAGATTATGCAAGTCAAACAGCAGATACTCCCCAAAGGCTATGCCACACCAAACTCTGAGTTTGGCATCTGGACCATGTGGCTTCCGAAACTCATCAGTGGGTACTTCATTCTCCAAATGCACCCACCACAAGGTGAGTTCCTGCAGACTTCAGACAACTCACAAACGAGTTTCTCTTTCAAATTATGGCAGTGTGTATGTCCTGAACTACTTACTTTGAAAAAGAATGAACTCACTCTGGAAACAGCCCAGCTAGAACAACTTGGTATTCCCTACCCATACATCCTATCATTCCCTCCTTGTTTATACTGTTCCCTCCATTTAGATTACTTGCCTCAAGGACCCTTATCATTTTTTAATAATTGTATTCAAAGTTAAAATCAACTGATTCTTATTCCATAGTACCCTGGATTTTTCTCAGCTAATGCATCTTTTCCAGCTCAGTGCACTCAGCATACTCACCTTCCTTACTCTGAATCCTATTCACTTCTGCCTTCTTATAGAAGTTTCCCTAGTTGACTGGGACTCTCAATGACAGTATCTCTTCAACTATGTATGTGGGGATCTGGCAACCTTTAAGTACTGTACATCCACTTATTAGACTGTTTACTATGTAGGGAAGTTGTTTTCCTATCATATTACTGGAGTTGGACATGCAAAAGTTCAGTGAAAAGCAGCAGATTATCAGATATCACCAAAACTCATTGGAAATCCATGACTCATCACTCTTGAGCTTTATTGTTGTTGTTGGTAGTGTTGGCTAGTTGATTTTGTTATTTTTGTTCTTTGTTTTCTTTTCAGATGAATGAAAACACTGGTAAGTAGCCAGCATCAATCCCACCTGTCCCATCTCTGACTTGAGCCACAGGTTTCTGAATAATTCTATAAAGTTTTGTAGTATTGCTCCTTAAGGGTCCTTTGTGAATCTTTATATATTTCTGCCTCATAACTTTTGGGGTCCAGCTTAGCACAAGCAAAGGCAGAATCCACACCGTTAATATTCCTGAGCAACCCTCAAACAATGTGGAAGGCAAGAGCTGATGGCTGATGACAAATTCTGAAACCTCTTATTCTTTGTTAGGTATGTTGCGATACGGCTGTATAACTCTGAGGCCCTAGGGAATTGAGCCTCCTTTCCTAGAGAAGCAGACATGATAATATTGTACAATGTCAGCTAACTTCTTGTCTTGTTCCACAAAAATTGTGGACAGCAACTATGAGGAGTATCAGAAAGTTTATTCAGTAATAATGGGGCCTCTACCTTATCTAGCCAATCAGAATCTACCTTATTAATGAAAAATCTTATTATTTTTTCTAACTTCTTGTCTCATTTCTTTCTACTTCCTCATTTCCCCATCAAAGGATCACTACTCAAATGAAATACCTCAACCCAACCCCTTGTATAAGAGGGAACCAAACCAGGACTGCAGAAATGACCCCATGAGGAGCCTCCCTAGTGGCGCAGCACTAAGTCTCAGCACTCTCAAGCTATTGCCAGCCACTGAGGCATTAGTTCGATCCCAAGCCAGGGAACTAACCCACATGGCACAGCAGACCATTCCTGTCTCACCTGCTGCTCCACTTACCAGTGAATGTCAGTCTGTCCACCTGTTCTACTCCCCACTCTGTCTCTGGGTAAATCCTCTTAACCCCCCCATCTCTGGCCTACACCCCAGTTCTTGTATGCATAAATAAATAAATAACAAATCTAAAAAAAAAAAAAGAAATGAACCATAAAATAGACCTTCAGAAATGGGATTCTGATATTGGACCACTTTGATGACAACACAGACCAGCTGGTAGTTAGTGGAGTGGTGATGACATTTGACAGGTTGAATGACTAAGACTCTAAATTTTGGTAGGTTGAGATACAACTTACATAGTATTTCTAGCACTGGGGATAGTTTGGAAGCAAGAGCAATTCTAAGAACTGTGTGGTTAATGCACTTTTGTTAACTACTTTAGATACCTTAAAGAAAAAGAATGGCAGCATTCCATCAGACAATGACTGCCTTAGGGCATGCTGTGAAAACATTAAATTTTCCTGGCAACATTCAAAAAGACCCCTGTATCCTGAAGCTAGATGGAAGCTTATTTTAAAATTCATGCCAGGGCCCTCCCTGGTGGCACAGTGGGTTAAGCAACGCACTATGAAGCAAACCACAGCCACTGCAGCATGAGTTTGATCCCTGCCGCTGGCTGGAGAGGGGACCCACATAGCAGCAGACCTCTCCTGCCTCACCCGCTGCTCCCCTCGGCAGTGTATTTTGGTTTATCTGCCTGTTCTGCTCCCCACTCTGTCTGGTGGATTCTCTCACCCCCCGCACCTCTGGCCTGCACCCCAGTGCTTCTATGCATAAGTAAAATAAATCTTTTAAAAAAATTTTAAAAAAATCATGCCAGCTGATAAATATAGTCCTAGCTATGTCCTTCCCACAGTGGGTCCAATAGAGCATGGGTGCATTAAGGTGATGTTTTCCTGACTCACTATACATGTTCAGCATGTATGGACGAAAAGGTAGACTTAACTAAGATGTCATGGAATCCAACTCCCAGTTGTATCACTGACCTGGAATAAGCAACTCTAGAAGACAGAAAAAATGGACATCTAAGGGCTCTGGGATAGATCTAAAGCTATGACATAAAGAGATAGGATAGAAGCCCTGCCTGGGCTCTCTCTTGTTACTGCTAGTTGTTCTAGTTACTGCTGCTTATAAACGCCCAATTAGTCAACAGCAATGACAGAAGTTGAGAGTAATATGGGACTATCCCTCAAGGAGATCATTGAGTCACATAGATCATAGGCAATGACTCCATTGGACCCACTCAACCCTGAAGAAGCTGAGATTCTTCTTTGTTAAAATAGGCCACAACTTCAGGTAAGGGTTAGGCATCTCTTCTTACAGTACTTTGCCAACTTCATTTCCAAGGACTTATAGAATTATTAAAATTAGCCAAAAACAGTGAAATGTACCCAAAATAAAACTGTTTTGAATTGAAACACTCATTTTAAGTCATGTGAGATATGACACTGAACTAAGGTAGTAACTCTTTCTAGTGTGTACTTGATCCCTTGAAAGCAGATGTCCTGATAAAATGTAATAGGTTATTAAAGTCTCAGCTAGGGTAAAGGTGTCTGTCTACTCATGAATGAAAAATTGTGTGATGGAAATTGTTCTTGAGAATACAATAGATGAACTATACTAATGGCAGAATCCAGGCTAGATTATATCAGTCTGAAAACCTAGAGATGGATGTAGTGAGGGTGCTTCTTTTCACTGCTCCCAGAAACCAATTATAGCATTGTGCTTTCTGATCCCATGATGTTAAACTGAGTTAGATTTCCATTGAACCTGAAGCTACTAATGTTTCGAGGTTGCCTTGGGCTGTACCTACAGGTAGCCTAAGAGCCAAAGAAAGATTAGAGTTATCATCCTTGACTATCTTAAGAAGTTAGGGTTAGTGGCAACTGTACCATGGAGATGAGGAGGATCATCTTTGGAACTATGAGAATTTACTAGGATGCATTTCCTGATTTTGTGTCTGATTTTAACAATGGGTTGAAATTAAAATAAAACAGGCTCACAAAGTGCAAGTGCACAAGTCTCACAAGTGCAAGAAAATCAAGAGATGACCCCTCAGGGATGAAAGATTAGGTCCCCAAAGTACATAAGCAATTTAGGACCTGATTTTTGCCCTGAAGGTAAGGGCAATCAAGAATGCTTGGTGAGAGAGAATTTAAAGAATGTCACTGTCTCTCTTAAAACAAATTTCCACAGGAAAGTTTACAATGCATCCCGTTAAAGTTCCTGCATTATTTTCTTTTGGGTCCTCAGAGATTCTCCAAGTTTAGCTCTCATTGCCAGCACCAGCAACTCAACAGTGCCCCTAAATAGTGCACATCTTCACTGACATCTCTACTTTCCCTTTCTCACTCTCACTGGTGCTTTTTGGAGTGATTGCTCAAAGAAATCATGTCTTTATCTCAAGCTCCCCTTTGCCAGTATCCAAATCAAGGCAACTCAAACAAACATATTAAATGATTTCTAAATAAAACACTACTTCTAGAAAATATATTGTACTTAATGTCAGGTTGACACTGTCCATATATATATACTGACCAAACAAATTAACATTCGCTCAGGTTGACCAAACCATAGTCCCCTTTCTTCCTACTTCTAGATCCTAGCCTACATTTTCCTAGGAGCACTTCCTTTAAAGAACTTGTAATTACAAATTGTTTTTGTTTTTTTTTTTGTCCCTGTGGGATGGAACTTTTCCAGATATTTACCAGTGGTACAATCCAGAGATGTCTTTCTCAAGAACCTGGAAGCCATCCCTTGGAAATATGGTCAGCAAGGAAAATAGAATCTCTATATCCAAGTTTCTGTGAGAGGTTCATTGTTTAACTGTTGATGTTCTGTTGTGACACTACCCGATGTTAAGAAGATAGGAGAATTTACAGGCCCTTTGGGTACAGCCAATTAGACAACACAGATGGTATAAAAATTCCCCTAACCACAACTCTTAAAAATCCTCTAAACTCTTTTATCAGCAAAACTGAGTTCAGACTGTGGTCTGGTCTCTCTGTCCTATTTGTACTAGTCTTGAATAAGTCTGCACACATATAACTTTGCTCAGTGCAATTTTTGTTTGAGTCCTAAGAATATCAAAGCATAAATGTCTTCTGAAATGTGACTGATAATCAAGGTATCAAGGATATATCCTTTGTGGGTAACCACTGTCATATGTTTTAAATTTCTCCTATAAACCCAGGACAAAACTCTACAGCACATGTGTTCACTCTGTACTGGCTACATAGTTGCATATGAGGTCTGATTTCATATAATTAAAATTTAATATAGCTTGTGTGGTTCTGTGTGTTCTGTGCACATTTTGCCATCTGAGCTGCTTTAGCTCTCATGCTCCTTTCTCAAAATATATGCTTCACCCAAAAAGACAGTTGCACAATATATTTTTTTAAGCACATCTTACTCTTGCCATCTTGAAAACTCTTTCTGCACAATACTTATTTAAGCCTGATCCTTTAAGTTAGCATAGAGAAATGGTTTCCTTTGAAAAGTTTTTTGAAATGCAGGTCAAAAACTGCATCATTGTACTTTCCTATGTTCCTATTTGTCTCTGCACCACATCCAGTCTTTCCTCCAAACCGTGAAGGTCATGAAGCCAGCCTATAGTAGACACAAAATAAATATCTTCCAATGGGTAACTAACAAGCATTGTCTTTTCATCCATGTCAAGTGTTACCTTGAGCATTTTATTTAATGGACAAGGACTCAAAAATATATAGGGAGGAAAAAAATTCACTTTATAAAAACAATATCTAGTCTAAACAAAACTGAAAGAATTGAGGGGGGTATCATTATTCCATTATTACACTTTGCTAGAAATTACCACAAGGTGACTATATGCTTTCTGCTTCTAGGTGTGTTTGGTTTTTTTTTAATGCATTTTTTCCTAATACAGGAAAAGATACTTTCCAAAGGACAAATCACCCAAAGTGGAGCATAAGCCCTCTCCTGCCCAAGCTGTTAGAAACTTAGAGAATGTTCATGCCATTTGCAAATAATCAAATGCCTTTGTACAGACAAGAGAAATTTCAAAAGCACAGAAACTGAGACTATCAGATCACTGTGTCTCACAAAATGATAATCAAAGCTCAGAATATATTAACAATTATCTGTTAAGGTCAAGAGTCATAAAAATGATTTACATGGCACATTCATATGCCTAATTTCTCCACACTTCAAAAATACCATGAGGTATACATTATCCCTACTATTACACAAATGAATGAATGAGACTCGGAAGACCTGGGAAGCAAGGCCCCAGGTCAACTGGCTACTCCAGCACAGCGCCCACCCCATCTCCGTGGCCTTGACACTGGTACTTTATCCAGCAATTTCAGGTTGGAACTCACTTTGGACCTTTCACTCAATTTATAGCCTACGCCCCCATATTAATACATAAACAAGCTGCCATGCCAATCATTAATTACTTTCTATCCCCAATAAATTTGCACCCCAGCGCTCAAATTGCAACCCGGTGTGACAAGTATGTGCCTCTCAATCATGAGGTGGAGAGTTTTACCCTCTGCCACAGGAAGCAAATATAAGGTGCTTTGAAAAGCTGAAAATAGTCCCAAATAGTGCCCTTCTGCACAGTATAAGATTTTCATACAAAATTGCCAGCAGTTACAATTTTTCAAGTGCACCAATACCAAATGGTTGCCCATGAACTTATTATTCACAAAATCAATATATACTGATAGGTAGAAAAGGGGATGGGAGGAAAGTATGTATGAGAGAATTAGGTGACACTACAACGGAAAGTTCATTTGCTGAGTCAGCATGATACATTTCATTTGTTGACAACTGTTCATTCTGATGGAGATGAAGCTGAGAAACACTCATAATACTTTGAGTTTCAAGGGAATTGGGTTTATCTACAAACAAATGAATATGTAAAAACATATGTGCAGGCAGGAGAACTAGGAATGACCAAAGTTATGTAGATTAAATAGGTGCAATAGGCCATAATGACTCTTTGCACCAATAAGTATATTTATATTGGTAGAAATTCAGGCAATATACTACTAGAGCCAGAGAATATGTCTAGTTCTTATCAATACAGCAATAAACATATTCATACCTCTTCATGGGTAGAGGTCTAAAGCTCAAGTTGTGATGATCAGAAGCATTAATCACTAGAGTAGGATCTGGAGTTGGAAGTATTATCCAGATCACAAATGAGCGTTGAAATGCACTAAAACAACATCTTTCTATCAGAAAAGTATTCTGCAAACTTTGGATAAATTTGTAAGGAGCTGAGTTAGTTACTTTGGAGAATATTTACATATTTCAAATAGAGCTCTTTTGGGAGTGCAGGAAAAAAATGAAATGTCCACATATAAAAACATTGCTCAATATCAAATGTATAGAATGGTAAAGGGAAAAAAAAACATAAGTTTAGATAAATAGTAATGAACATTCAGGGTGTGGGAGCATTACCTTTGAAGTCATGTTTGTAGTTGATGAAGCACTGATTTTAGAGTCATCCAGATCTAAAGATATTCAAAATCCTGAACCTAAATTTTATTGTAATTGATTTCCAATGTAAGTTAGTTTCAAGAGAGCTTTGCAAAATTGGAAAGGATACAAATGATAAAAACGAGCCAAATAGTCATTGTATTTGGTTAGAAATCCAAACTCCCAGAAAGAGAACTATTATTAACTAATGATATATAAACCATAATATAGACTTTTAGAGGAAGTAGGTAGAAAATTCAGGAAGGTAATTAGCATGGATTAGTGCTTCTCAACCAGAGGGAATGGTGCTGCTAGGGAGCATCTGGCAATATCTGGAGAAATATCTATCACAATGTGGGGAGGGAACCGGTACTGACACCCAGTGGGTAGAGGCAATGGAGCTACTGATCAGCCTACAAAGCACAAAAGGATCCCGGATGTTTATAGTGATGAGGGTAAGAAACTTTGGTGTAAAAGAAAAAGAAGACATAGTGGAGGTTTGAGAGAACATAAATATCAAAGGTGAATTTCTTATTGTGTTGTTTGCAGAATCAGGAGAACTGTAGAATGAGAGAAGGTTTAAATAAAAAAAATAAAAAAAAAAAAACCTCACTTGACATTAGTATGAGCTCAAAACAAGGAGAGAATACAGGTCTTTCCCCTTGAGAGATTTTCTCTCTTGTATGCCCAAACAGACCTTCAATTACATTTCTTAGTCCTCTCCCATGACTGATTTTCCTTAGATCTTCAGTTTTTCCTTCTCTCCTAACCACAATTCTATACTCATCTTTATAAGCACTCTTGAAAACAACCATAATTATTCAGATCCTCCTTTTCCACTATATTCTCTTACAACACAACCAAATGTCGGTAGCAACCATGGAGTTTTTATGTCAAATCTTAAAATGGGCTCTTAATATTGCCCAACATTTCTTCAATATGTGTTCAATTTTATGAAATGACTATTTTACATGTTTTTTTTATTTATGCATACAAGAGCTGGGATACAGGCCAGAGTCATGGAAGGTGAGAAAATTCACCAGACAGAGAGGGGAGCAAAACAGGCAGACTGACTGAAACACACTGCTGAGGGGAGCAGCGGGCGAGGCAGGAGAGGTCTTCTGCTGCACCATGTGGGTCCCCTCCCTGGCTGGCAGCAGGGATTGAACTCGTGTTGCAGTGGCTGTGGTTTGCTTCATAATGAATTGCTTAACCCGCTGCACCACCAGGGAGGCCCTATTTTACATGTTTTATCTCTTGAAATTTCCCTCATGATTTTCCTTCCAAAATCTCAGTCAATGATATAGTCTCAATTTCACTTGGAATATAGAATTAAAAATTTCCTTAATTGCCATCTTATCTTCAATCTAACTGTATCTGCTTCTATCTAAATACCATCCTCTCCTCTAATTGCTAGAAAATAGCATCACTCTTATTAAAAGTCAACTCTTTTATTTACATTCTGTATATTCTGCTCTTCCTTCTCCCTTAGCTTCCCTTCCCTCCTCTCCTCTCCTCTTGTCTGTTCTTCTCTCTCTCTCTCTCTCTCTCTCTCTCTCTCTCTCTCTCTCTCATCATTTATCTGTCTTTATTTCTCTTCTATACCATCACTTTTACTCTCTATTGGAATATTCCAACAAGGATATCCAAATTCTCTAATATTTCTTACAATTTTTACAATAATTCCTGCACCAACATATCCCTTTTCTCACTGCCCTGCTACTTTTCTTCTTTCTTGAAAGTCAAAGTGAGTGAAAGAATTTTCTGAAGCCACTGTCTACACCACCTATCCAGTTTCTATTTAACCCCGATCCAGTGACCTTCATGTCCACCATTCCAGTTACCTTCTTTGGTTGAGATCAACAGTCATTTTACTTTACTAAAGCCAAAGGTCATTTAATATTTTCTCTCTTATGCATTATAATTGTGATAATAACCATTGCTCCTTAAAATACTTTCTTCTACAGTTTTATGACATGATACAAACCTCTTCCTACAGGATGTTCCATCTTGTCATTTTGGGCTGTGTATCCCTCCTCTTCTCAATTCTAAATGCTTTTTTACCCTCTAACTTATTTGCTTCTTAATCAATATGCTTTATTCCTCTTTGGATATCATTTAGCCAAACACCTTTATATGCCAGTGAAGCTTAAATGTATAATATATACTTCTGCACTCTCTACTGAGTTCCAAAATCAAACTTACTGGTTACTTAATACCTTCTCTGTTACTTTCTACCTTCATTATCATTTGCTAGATCACACAATGATTATTTGACTCATGGAATACTTCCATAACCTGCTCATTGATTCTCAGTCCTACCTTCTGCTTAATAACAATCTACTCTTCCTTGGAAATTAAGAATGATCTTTGATATTTAAATCCAATAATTTCATTTTCTTGACCAAAACCTTTCACTGGATCCCCATTGCCTTGAAATTAAATATAAACTCCTTACCACAGTGCTAAAAGAACCCCATGTCCCTACCCTGCTCTCTCCTTTATCTCATCTCTACTCATCTTCCTAAATTCCATTCTAAGGATCCTATGTTTTGACTGATTTTGTTCACCAGTACATATTACGCTTAGGGCCTTTGTACTCACTGATCAGCATTCAGGAATATTCAGTTCCTGAGATCATTAACATAGCTGGTTATTTTCACATCTTATCTCAAATGCCAACTCCTTAGAAAGATCTTTCCTGATTACTTTATATGGTGATTATACACACACACATTTGCTATCATGATATAATTTATTTTCTTCATAACAGTCATCATTATTTAGCTATTATTATTTAATTTCTCTATTTTGGGGGCTTTAATGATGTATATCTCTTCATAATGATACTTAATCTCTACAAAGCAGGGGCCTTGCTGCTCTTATTCTCTGTTGCATCCCAAGGATCTACAATGGTGTCTGTCTAGCATACTTGTGATGACACATTGTCCTCATTTACATTTATATCACATATTTAATGAAACAATTACAAAAATTAAGAAACATTTCATCTCTTTTTCTTATTAGGAGCAAAGCTTAAAGAATATATTTTTAATAAGTTTGGAAAAAAGTTGCAGCGATACAAATTATTTGACCTCCATTTTGTGTTGTGTCCTATTCATAAGGGACCCTTTCATCCACCATGATGCCTAACTTATAATGGCCACTGCTATATATATCCTTAAGGAATTAGTGAACCAGGATGTGAGTCTTTTACAGTGATCAGAGTTGAAACAGAAGAGCTTTGGGCTCAAGTATAAATGGCATATATTTAAGTGGAAGTTTAGAGTGAAAGAAACACGGAGAGTGAAAGAAAAATGTGCATATATGGAGGTGTGAAGTCATATTCCCAAAATTGTATAGCCATGTAAATAATTGGAAAAGCTGATGAATTTGTAAAAAAAAAGTATCAAATAAGAACATGGATAATTGGAGAAAATCAATGCAGTTAAGATTCGTTTATGGATTTACAATACAATTCCAGTACCAGGAACTTTTAAAAGTGAAAGATCATCAGTCTAAGGATCTTTTTCCATCTCCAAACAATGCCAACATACCTGACACAAGAGAGTACTAAGAGCCACAGCTTAAGAAAATTAAATATTAACAAATGCATTTTCCCTATTAGCAGTCTATGGTTCCCTGAGCACTATTTAAAGTCTTCAGATTAAACAGAGTCATCTTTGTCTCTGGAGTTGATCTCAGCCTGGTAATCATTTTCCAGGTATAGGACTAGAGGCATCTGTGAGGTGTCTTTGTGTATCATCATCAAGTGTGGCTCTCACATACGTCTCTGCACAAGAGCTGGCAGTAATTGGCATGTGAGGGAGAGGCAAATGGCCCTGGGAATGAATGACCCACTGTCAAAGATGTACCTGTCAGAAAAAAAGTGAGACCTCACTGCAAAACTTAGAATGAAGAAAGCATCGTTTGTCCTTTTTGTCATTTCTAGGAAAAGGAGAATTGCTATCGATTGGCAAAGTTACACCATTATTATAAATATTATAAACTCTTTGGACACCAAAGAACATGAACCTGAAACTTTATTTATGTTTGCTATCTTTCTGCATCTGCCTACTTTCTGCATCCCCCCACCTAGGAGTTTAAACACACACATACAGAGTTTAAATAACCTCTGTACATCTGACACTATCCTCTACAATTTGGAGGACAGAGAAAATGTCTTCTGTTGCCTTCTGTTACCCCTGGAAGCCATGAGTGGGGAATGTATGAGAAAATTAACTATAAAATGACTCAAAATGGGACCAAAAAGAGCCTCTGAGATTGATCCATAATCAGAGACTAAGACCAGATACAGAAATAAGTAGCAAATCCTTTAGCCTAGTCCTGAGACAGGTGTCCAGACCCAGAAAAGTAAGTTCGAGGGAACACGGTGGAGTGAGAAATAAAGATGGTAGACATGCCAGAATCAGATTGCTCCAAAGACTTTTGGACAGCAAGAGAACAGGTAGTGCAGCCTAGGGGAGAACTGGCCCCTACATACTAGAGCCTGCAAGGAAATGGAAGGCAAACAGGGTGCAGTCAGCTCACATCACCTCTCCACGTGTTGTCTTCTACATGGGAAGTATATTGGAAATGAGGAAAGGGACAAGAAAGGATTAGAACTACCATGAGGAAAACCACAGAGGCACGACAAGATGGATTTAACTAATACATATCTAGGAAAGAGGCAGTTAGTAAACAGGAATAAGCAAGTTCAAGACAGCCAGCGAATATGACAGAATTTATAATTAAACCTGAATGAGCATAGTAGCTAATATTTTTGTTCTCACAATGTTCTTCCATTTTTTTTGAGTTCTTTGCATGTATTAAGTTACTTCTCCAATTAATCCAGTGATTCTAATCCCCAATTTTCCAGGTAAGAAAATGTGCAAAGAGAGAAAATGGCTCACCCACAGTCATACACATTAAGTACCAAGATGAGATTCAAAAGGAAGCATTCTGGCTCTTTAGTCCATGCTTCATGGACTAGGCTACACAGGTTCACTATCCACACACACGTGTACACACATGTAACCCCACAGATAAGTAAGTATGGGTAAACATACACTAAAACACTGATCATGCTCATCTCTCGGAAAGAGTATTTTATTGGTTATTATTCCTTTTAGTTATCTGTACCTGCTTCTTTGTTGTTGTCTGTGTATTATAGTAGTGAACAAAATGAAGGTTCCAGAATGCCAGACTATTGAATCAAAAAGCAAGTTAAAACTATAAAGACTTTCATTATAAAGATGAGAGAATTAAGACTAAATGAGGTGCCCGTTCTCTACCAAGTTGCCTAAGCACTTAGACTGTATCATAAACAGGAAGAATCCAAACAAGCTTCTCTCATGAAGCATTCATCCTAATGGGGTAGACTGGTAATAGCAAATAAAATGAAACATACTGCTATGTAGGGAAGGCCTTTTTGAAGAAGGTTGTGAGTAGAGCCTCTCTGAGAACACAATATTCCAAGGCAACTCTTGGGAGGTGTCCAGCAAGAGCTTGCTAAGTGGAGCTACCGACCTGGGAGTGGGGGACTTCTAGGCTAAAATGTACCTGTGGGTAGGCAAGGGTGCCAGTATGAGGTCAGAGAGGAGGGAGAAGTGATAATGTGGTGGCAGAGTGACCCAGGACCAGTGAGACATGGTAAAAGGTTTGGAGCCTGTCCTAAGGGCACGGAGGAGCCATCATGGAGTATGATATAGGACTTGTCTGATTTTGTTTGTATTTTGTAGTCTGGTAGTTGTGTGAGTAGATGATGGTCATATGGACTTTGGTGGTATAATGGAAGGAAGTGCGAGAGTGGTTAGACTTGCTGAAAGGATGGGTGAGAAATATTACACACATAGACATGAATATTGACCTCAAAGTTTTGAGCCTGAGGAACTGGACACTGGAGACAGAAATGAAAAGCAAAGCTAGGACTCTTCACACTTCAAATAGGGCTCTTTCATTAATGGCAGAAGTCACAGCATAGTCTTATGAGTTGTTCTCAAAGGAAAATAATGAAATAAACATGGATAGCTAACAATCACTCTTTCGTTTTATATAAGAAAGCTACTCTGGGGGGCAAAGCATTTAAGGGATGTCAGATTTTTTTCTATCTCTTCCCTGCCCTTAGTAAAGATCATTATAACCCAAAAGTCTTAAAGAAATAACAATTTCATACTTAAACGGAGGCTATGAAATTGATGTATTTGGCTAAGTAGTGGCAGCCATTTTAAATACTTTCTTTTCTGGAGTAAGAATGGTGACATTTTGCTGATTTAAAACTTTTGGCTTGGTAAACTCAGGTTTCAGCTGACACATAATGCAGCAATTGTAGTCTGGGTGTGAACAGAACAATCTGGAGAGTGGTTGTTCTCAGCTTCTCGAAATAGATTTGGGACAGCATGCTCATTCGGGCTAGACAGATTTCATTTGCTCACCTTGTCTTCACCCAGCCCTCAAGATTCTGGCAAACAAAAACACCGATGTTACTTGGGCCTTTCAGAGCAGATTTGTGGAGGAATTATCGTGGTCAGTGACCTACTCCAGGATCTTAGGTTCAACCAAAATCCTGTTCTACTCCTTGACTTCTATTGCCAGCACGTGAATCGTGTTGGCAAACCATCACTAAGCTAAAGGTATCCAATCTAAATCCATGACCATTTCCCATGTTAGAATGTGAATCTATTACCTGTAATAACCTTTTGAATCTTCATTTCTTATAGGTACAAGAGTAATGATGATTTTTTCCTCCAGTTCTTCCTAATGCCACCTTTATTAGTGCCATTACTGAGGTAATAGCCAGTGGAAAAAAGGGAAGCATTTTATTTCTCATCTTTCACTCACTCTTCTTGATAGTGAATATAAGGCTCAATTAAAAGAACATCATTATGTGTTGTAGAGGACAATGGGGTCTTTAAGACCCTCTCAGTGAACAAGCAAGTCTGGACCTTGACTCTGACCATCAGAAAATTCCTCCATAAGGCTCTTATGCATTTTCCATCTCACACTCCTGGTAACCCCTGAGACAGAGCCAATTTTCTAAGAGGACCAGAATACACTTTCTTAATATCAATCATCAAGTCACTATTTTTAGCATTGAAAAATTCTCCCTAATCTAATGAGTCCTAACCTTTGGGGCAGGGGATGGGAGAGAAAAGGGGAGAATGCACTTAAATTCTAGACTACTGGGTGATAGGATTTGAGATATAAAAAATAAAGCATATTTCTGAAAATAGGTAGAAATGTTTCCAATCGCTATCCTATTCACAAGAAACCCTTCCCACATCCCTGCTGCTGTGAAGGATGACTTAAGCAATGTCCACACTCCAGTGGGGTTGAGGTGACCAAGATTTACTCTTTTGAATGACTGTATGAGGTCAGCTTCTCCAAGGAAAGAAGGGCTGATGGGTGTGAGGTCAGGAAGAATGAAGGAAGATGCTGTGATGGTTTGGCAGTCTTAGCTCCAACTAACACGGTGGACCAGATAGAGGAGCTGCTGGGGGTGGGGGGGGCCGGGTTCAGTGGTCCAGTAAACAACATGCTAGGAAAGGTGGAAAGACAGGGAGGAAATACTTCCTAAAGAGGGAAGGGAGGAGTAGTTCTCAAAGACAGCACATAAACTATAAAATGAGATTTGATGAACTATTGATGTTTCTGCCTGCTACCTTGTGATATGGGGCAAGATCTGAGTTTAGGAATCCCAATAAGCACTAAAAGCACCTATGTCACAGAGTCATTAAGAAGATTAAAGTGAGTGTCCATGCAAGGAAACAGAACTAAGTGAGTCTAGCCCTTAGTGAGCATCTGAAAAATTCAGACATCCTCCTTGTCACCATCAATGCCAGTAACAGATTCACATCAACTCTACTTTAGAACTGAGTATGAAAGAGAGAGAACAGGGAAGATTACCTAAAATAGGGACCAAAATTCCAGGAAGAAATGGCTTATTTAAATATTAAAAGAAAGTGCTCTCAATATTATCGAAAAGGTGGGTCTGACCCAAACCTCCTGAAAGGTTATTAAACTCATTTAGTTCTGAGGGACCTTGAGGTCACAGAATGGAAGAATCTCTTAAGAACGTATTTCTATCTGATTCTATTTCCACCCACAAAGAATCAATAGGGAATGGATCACTAAAACGTTTTCAAGAAGCCTCATCTCCAAGCATTTCTAAGTCAACAGCTCACCATTACAGGAGTTATGGCCATGTTGACATTTTATGCAGTAAAATACATACTCAAAATGAGAGGGACTCACTGTTCTGTATTCACACAAAGGGGGATACTTAAATATAGGAAAAGGGCTTAGTTTAATATGAGAAAGATTAGCAGCTATGGAGATGGCAGAAAGAAAATATCCCAATGCTGCTCTAATATGTTACTAATGATGCCTGTTTCAAAAATTTTACATTGTTCTTTACGATTTTTTTTCTGGCAGGTTAAAAATAAGTAGAGGTAATATAGGAGGTCCATATTGATAAAGGAGCTGATTAGTTTCCTACCACTACTGTGAAAAGAAAAATGCCATAAACTTAATGACTCAGCCCAAATTTGGATATATCATTCTAGAGGCCACAGGTCCTAAATCAAGTTTCCTAGGATAATTCCAAAGTGTTAGCAGTGCCTGGTCCTTCTAGAAGTTCTGAGGGATACTTTATTTCCTCTCCTCTTCTAGCATCTGAACACAGCCTACATTCTTTGGTCATGACCCCTTCTTCACAACATTCCAAACTCTTGCTTCCATCATTATATCTCCTTCCTCTCCTGCTATCAAATCTCTCCTTGTCTTTTTATGAGGACACTATGATTACAATTAGGAACAGATCATTCATGACCCTTACTCTAATCACATGTGCATGTCCGTTTTGGCATATAAGGTACAGGTCCCCAGGATTTGGATGTGGACACCCAGGAAAAGGGTATTAGACCACTGCAGGGGACACATGCCTATTTCTTTACTTGTCAGTGACAGGAACAGGGCAAAACTGCAGCCCATCAATCTGGGATGTAGGAATGAAAAGATGCTTGACTTGGAGGAAGTAGAGGGGTATACAGGACTAGCCTATATTTTAACTCGAATAGTGACTTTGTGGGGACTGAATTCGAGAGGCCCCAGGTATAAAGGATGGATAGTTTATACGATGGAAAATTAACTTTAGCCTCACAAAACACACCAACAATCACTCACAGAGAGTGATCCATCTCTTGAATCACTTCAGCTCCTAGTGGACTCACCACGGCCAGCAGCTATACCCCAATTTAGATTTCTGTGAGAGTGACACCCCAACTCACAGACTTAAAGACAAACACAGACATAAATATTATAATTAATAATTAGCATTGAATCTTCCTACAGAAGCCACCACCATGAACATTATTTTTTATATAGTAATTCCCCCCCAAAAAAATATATATCTATGATTCAAACAAGCTAAAACTATCATGTCACAAGCACTATGCTAATACTTTACAAGTTTAAATAGTCTGTCCATGGGCGCTGCTAATTTTATCCTTTTTAATCAATGTCAGATACAGACAGGCAGAGCTTGGAGAAGCAGTGAGGAAACCCAACTTCTCGGAAGGCATCACTTCTGACATTCAGCTTTTTGGTTACGTGCTCTTCTGTCCTGGTTGTATTTCCATGTTGCCTTATTTTTTCACCAGTATTGTATATTCTACTTTAATAAGTGATTGGAAAAAATAAGTGACCAGTTTGCTTATCTAATGAGCCGAGCTGTGCGACTTTCAGAAAGTCTTTACATGTGAATGCAGTTACCATTTTCAGCAAACAATGGACCACATAAAACGATCTCTTTAGACCATGCCCCAGTCATTTTTCACCTGAGAGCTCACATAGAATAAGACGTTTTCATGGTATGGAGGGGTAAACAGCCAAGGCAGTTCGCCGCCTGGACTCCAGGCCCCGGGGCTCTGCTGTCTCATACGTCTACCTCAAAAGCTAAAAGATCAATAAATCTGCACACCTATCACCCACTCCAAGCACGACTTGGTACACAAGAGGGTAGCACTGCCTCAAAGGATTAAGAGTCCGTGACTTTGCTGTGCTGCAAGCTCCTGGTCAGATGATCTTTCCCAAATTTGGAACCAGACACTTCCTTAAACCACATTATCACTAAATCACACTGTCACTTAAATCACATTGTCACCAAAGTCAACAGATATATATTAGATACATTGGTGCTTTTTAAAATGTCTTTGCTTTTTCTACTTTGTTTGCCTTGCTCAAGACCTACTATGTGTTCTTTTGCTTAATATTTGAACAATCTTGTGATCTACACTTTACTGTTTTTTTTTTCTTTTATATCAGAATATTTAAGAATACTCATTATGGTCACAATGTAAGCCATACAGAAAATTTAAGGGAGACACTATAGTTCCCCTACTAATTTGATGAAAGCCTTCCATACAATTATCTAAACCTAGGGCAAATCTGTGTGTAATTTATTTGCATGAGATTAGCTCTACCTAACTTTACTACTTTGTGCTCAGTTGCACACGACTATCCATCTGCACTTTTAATAACTAGATGTTATTTTGTCCATGCTGTATCATTTTACATTTACAATTTCTATCTTTCCTGACTCAAAACAAAAATTCAGATAAAAATTTTTGTGAATTTCTTTTTACTCCTTTGCAGTTAGTGAAATTACAAATACAGAACTGTTTATGTTTGATAGATGGTAATTGAGTCCGCAACCCAGGGTGCTTGCAAACCGCCTCTCGATATTGTCTATATTTTCCTAGCATCATACTCCTCCCTGACACTCACAGCTGCCAAGAACTAATCAGTCCTCAAGGTTCAGCTGGAGTGTCACTCCTGGGAAACCCTTCTCGCCTCACTCAGAAGCCTGTTTTCCTGTATTTTCTGACAGGTCCTTATACAGACATCTTGCAGTTCTTATCACATGTATGGAACATATTCTGCATGACTGTGATTTCCAGGATTGGTGGTCCTGAAATCATAGGCACCACAGGAGCCACCACTGTGTCCTAAGCAATGATTTCTAATGATCTGGGCTCGAGGACCTCCTCTGTGATTTACTAGCTGTGCAGCATTGAGCGAACTATTTAAATTTCCCTAGTTCACCTGTAAAATAGAGACTGATGTATTTCATAGGAAGGAGTGAAAACTTAAATGAGATATTTGTTATTTATGTTAGGGATCATCAGAGAAACAAAATAGGGTATCTATCTAGATCTACATCTAGAACAGTATCTATAGGATTGTATGTCCAGCTCTACCTACAAGAGAAAATGTGGTGTGCATCTGTTAGCATGAGGAATGGCTCAGAGCCCTCCAGTATGAGAAGTCCCACAATCTGCCATCGGCAAGCATGAAACCCAGGAGAGGTAGCAGGCTGATTCCATCTGACTCAGAAGGCCTGAGAACCAGGGTAAAAAAAAAAAAAAAAAAAAAAAAAAAAAAAAAACAGTATAAANAAGGGAAAAAAAAAAAAAAAAAAAAAAAAAAAAAAAAAAACAGTATAAATCCCAGTGTGAGAGCAGAAGAGGAGATGTTCCACTTCCAGCAAAGAGGGGCAGAAACAGAGAATTCCATATACCTCTGTGTTCTATTCTTGCCTTCAAGGGCTTGGATAGAGCCCACTCACATGGCAATGTGATCTACTTTGCTGAGCCCAGTATTTCAAAAAATTGTCTCATCTGGAAACAACCCCACAGACACGCCCAAAAGTAAAATGTGATCTGGGCATCCCACTGGTAGTCAAATGGCACATAAAATTAGTCCTCTCATCCATGCGAAGGGTCTAGACTTGTGACAAAGAAGCAAACAAGGCTAAACCTCATTTTGTTCACTGTGTTGATTCTTAATAGGTGTCCACTGTATTTTTGCTGAATGACGAGCTTCAAAATCCTAATTATTTTGGATCAATGCTTTATCAGTTGGTACCCCCAAGTAGTAAACCATGGAATTTGGGAATAGTGATGTTCTCACTGGGCCTGATTTTGCATGTGCAACACACATAAATACACACACACACACACACCATTTCTCTCCTCATTTTTTCCATATTATCTTTCCATATTATTGTTCTGCTAGATATTGGAACATCGAAAATTTGACTAAGCTCCAGGTTATTACTTACTCCATCTTTTATATATACATCTTAAGTGTAGTATTATATTCTTAATATAGGGACAAGGAGAACAAGGAAGGACATAACAGTTCATTGGAAAGAAGGAACAGAGAACATGAGCTCAAATCTATCAATCTGTTTAGCTTGACAATCTGTTTTGTTGTAAGGAAGAAGGTCAACTGTAGCAATGTGTTCCTTTTAATATTCCTGTTCTTTAGCCCTTTATTTCAAAGCAGTATGATATTCAGTCTCTCCAAATGAGGTAACAAAAACAGAGCCAGGGCTTCCCTGGTGACCCAAGGGTTAAGTCTCAGCATTATAACCACTGCAGCCTGAGTTCAATCCCCAGCCAGAGAGCTGACCCACATGGCGCAGCGTGGTTCCAGGATACACATCCATAGGGAATGAAGGAGATGGCCTTCAGAGAGCCTCCTGCAGGGCACACACCTCCACTTAACGGACAAGCAAGCCACACGTCTGCTCCCATCACAGAGACTGTCCCCATGGAGATGATCTTGCTGTGCCCGCTGCTCCCTTCAGCAGTGTGTTTCAGTAGATCTGCCTGTTCTGCTCCTCACTGTCTCTGGTGAAGCCTTTCATTCCCTCATACCTCTGTCCTAAACCTACTACACACCAATAAATCTTTTTTTTTAATTACATAAAATTTAAAAGGTAAAAAAAATAAAAATAAAAACAGCAGTTATTTCCATTGCATGTCATTTCTTGAAACAAGTCGGTCTTTTCTTAGCCCTTTATCACTGGTTGGAATAGCAGTCGCATGCTCCACTGTCTGCGGTTCCTCAAGGTAAGTAAAGCCTTGCTCTCACAAGAGAGCATACAGTTTCCTTTGCCATCTCATTGCTGTTCCAGCATGTGCTGTTTCTGATCCACTTAATGAGACATCTAACAAAGGACTTGAAATAAGACTTAAAAGCCATTGCAACACTAGAGTATAGAGGAACATCCTGATTATTCACCCAGTGTCTACACATGGAACTCTGCATAGACATTTGCACTGAGTACCCTCACCACCCCGTCAACATTCACCCACTAGTGCCACCAACAGGGGCTCCCAATATCTTGAGAGTCAAGTGAGTTCAGTCCCTCAAGAAGATAATAAAGGACAACAAAGTTCTGTGATGGCAAAGCCCCTAGAACAAACCAGTTTTTTAACGTATATATTCATGCTTAGTGACACCTTCCACTGAATTTAGAGTCACATTAAAATAGTTACAATTGGGTTTGGCTGTCAGTAACAACAACAACAAAAAACATCCCAAATAACACTGTATTAAATAAGAGAGAATTCTGTATCTGCTTCACATTAAGATCTGACTGCTGGGTTAAGAGAGAATTCTGTATCTGCTTCACATTAAGATCTGACTGCTGGGTTAAGAGAGAATTCTGTATCTGCTTCACATTAAGATCTGACTGCTGGGTTAGGTTATTCCAGATTAGGAAGCTGCAGCACAGAGAGGTTGTTTGCCAAAGTCACACAGATACTAAATGACAAAGTCGGAATATGAAACAAATGGGCTCCACTCCCCCACGGTGCCTCAAAAGACAGCAGAGACTGAAGGATGTGACAGGATTGGGGGGTCTGGGGCAACTGCAACGTGGTTCGAGGACACACGTCCATAGGGAATGAAGGAGATGGCCTTCAGAGAGCCTCCTGCAGGGCACTCACCTCCACTTAACGGACAAGCAAGCCACACGTCTGCTCCCACCACGGAGACTGTCCCCATGGAGATGTTCTCAGTGCCCCGATACTTGTCTATTTCATTTCTCTAACTGACAACACAGAGGAGACAGGGTGCCCCTCTCTCCTAACTGCCATAACAACCCCTTGCTGACCCTTTAAAAAGGTTAGGGCAAGTCACAGCTGCTACGTTGTTGGAGAACACAAAGAAATCACTGCACTTGATGCTACTGAGAAATAAAAAGTAACAAATGCACTTACACACTTCTCTTTATCAGCTGATACCTGACTGATGGAATGATGCCCATCAGAACACCTACTTTCCAACCTGGCCTTAGGACCAAATCTCGTTCAAATCTATCATCAGTTCACTTGTTTCATTTTAGAAGGAAGGTGAGGATATTGAATGTAACACAGTTGTTGGCTTTAGGGCATACGAGATTATTACTCTTAATTTGGAAAGATTTGATCCCAACTCCTGGAATAACCAAGTGCTTATAGTACATGGTTGGAAGACTTCTCCAGGACTCTATCCGGGACATGAAAGATGGTCACAGATGTGCTAAAATTGGCTTGGTCAAACCCAGGAATTAATCTATCAATAAATATGTACTCAGTGCCTAACGGGTGGCTGCAAGGCGGCTGGGCATAGTATCAGAAACCTGAGTCTTTGGGCCAAGTGCTGGAGCACGTGGTCCTGTGGAATGAAGGATTCAGTACTCAAGAGCTCCAGGTGCTGTGCCAGGCACCACACGCGCATTGTTTTATGCAGTTCTCACAATGAACTGATTAGGCAGGCAATGACTTTAATCTCTGTTTTGCTAGTGAGGGATTAAGGATTCATAGCCCTTGAGATTTGGTCACAAAACTAAAGACCCTCCAAATAGGCCCAAGTAAATCTACTTTGATACAGGACTTAGAGATCTGCACAGCCACTGGGATGTCTTTCTTTACAAAGGAAAGGAAAAGCAGGGAAGCCATTTGCAGAATTCCAAAATCTTGTGCTAATTTCCGAAGTAGGAAACCAAAGCTGTTTTACCCAGAAGGAGCTACAAACATCAGCAGTCACAGGGAAGAGGCTGCTGAGGATTTCACTGCCGGCATCAAATTTAAGGACGCTTCTCCTACTGCTCTGTAACGTTCTATCGTTCATGGCCACCCATGTGCCTGCCTGCACCTTCACTGGCACTCACTGCTCCCCTTCTATTCAATGCAACACCTCATGGGTATAGTGAAATATAACTGGAAATCTAACTTGGAATCAACATTCTAGGGACTGTTGTCCCCCACTCTCTCCTGCTATTCAGAGGACATTGTAGATGGAGCTGTTAATGATGCCAAGTCAAAGATAATAAATGAGGAATATGCTTGTAAATGTGAAAAAAATCTTCTCAAGGACATATAACTCATTATTAGCAGGAGTGTCAGGAACTGAACTCATTTTAACATGCATTCCAGTGGATTACCTAACTATGCAAAAACATCAGCCTATGTAGCCTCAGAGACTTCTAGGGAGGAGTTAGAGCTCGTGGTCCTTGATAGGGTTCTGATGGGCAAATGGGAGCACTGTGAATATTCCAGAAATGACCTGAGCCATCAGAGACAAGTGTGCTGGTGCACAGGAAATTATCTGAAGGACTGTAAACTTAAATGTATTTTTTTTTTGTTTTTTTTGGTTTTTTTTTTTTTTTTTTTTTTTGTCATTTCTTGCCTATCTCCAGTTCCCAGCCCGCCCTGGATAGTGAATGAATAATTGCTGAAACAATTATAATGACCTGTAACTGGCCATGTTTAGAGACATCTGGATCCCTTCAGGCAGGGACAGTGGGCTGGAAAGGGCACATGTTATGCATCTGCCTTCTGTTATTCCTGGCTAACACACAAGGCGTGTGGGGTGGGGGCAGGGTCGGGTGTCTAGGACCTGCAAGAGTTAATGAGCTGCTTCCTGTCTCAAAAATCATTTGTGCAGCTGAAGCTGGATTATTTTACTCTTTTAAAAAATGTAACGTAGTCTCCTTTTCATCCTATATCGACAAAGATATGACAAGGTAGGAGGGGGAGTAAGCACAATGGTAAGTAAACCGGATATTTACATGTAAATATGAGACCCACAGTTCCTTTGCATTCAAGAGCTACAGGATTTGACAATCATTACCCTCAAAACAGCTTTAGCTCACTGCAGATTTCTTCCCTTCTCTGCCCATTTCCAGCGACAGAGCCATCATGAAGAAGGATGTTCAAAGACATCACATCTATAACCTTTGCCAAAGGCACACACAATCTTTGGAAGGAAGACTTTTATTTTCCCTGTCACCTTTAATGCTGGCTATACCAGTTGAAAGCTGAATTCCAAGTATAAGGTCACCGAGCCGAGGCTTCCTAAAGACAGAGAGCTTGAAAAGAAATCTTTTCTGAATGTCACTCTTACTTCAGCTTACATTTTCCTGATGTAGCCCAGATGCACTAATTGGCCTTGCTGTCGACAGCAGGGGAAAAAAATACCAAAAAAAACCCCAGAAAATAACAACAACGATATTTTTTGCCAGCATTTCCCATCGAGGCATTTCAGGCACATAATGAGCCCAGGTGTAAGTTTAGCGTAATTAATTGAGATACAGGAGGAGCCCCGGGCACTTCTCTGCCTCACTCTTTTATGAATTTCCATGGAAAAGAATATGGACAGTTTATCCTATTTGGGATTTGAAAGAACACCTTGGAGAGCTAAAGATTGCAAATTATATGGTGAGAGTTTACATTTTTCTCTACGTTTTTAGAACTCGGTGGTTGTAGTCGTCTATAAAACAATATTTAACAGCATTCCCCTCATGCCCCTTTCTCCTGGCGGTAAACAGCAAACCCAGGTGTCTCAAACTCCTCACCTACTGACCACACCTCTGTGTAGATGGGTCTTATTTTTCATCAGCGGAATTTTAAGAGAAAAAGAGCAAATAGAGTTACCTGCATGGAAGATTTCAGCGAAATCCAGATAATTCGGCAAGAGCAGGCCTCTCCCCGAGCACAGATACGCTGGCTGGAGTTATTTAGCTCCCACTTCCTGTCTGTGAAATAGACCTTCAGCTCAGCGGTCCCGATGCTGCCCAATCAACGTACAGCTACTCAGGATGGCCCGTGGACCTCCAGATCAGCATCACCTGGAAGCGGTTAGAATGCAAATTCACTGACCTGATCCACACCGTCCAGTTAGAATCCCCAGTGAGAGGCCTCCTAGTGTCATCTCAATTAATAAATAACAAAAAATAAAATAAAATTGGAACGCATATGGGTAAATAAAAGATTCTCCAGGTGGTTCCTATGTATTAATAGATGAGATCCAGGAAGCACTTTCCGGTGGTTCCTTTTGTAGGGTCTGAGAAGTCTCAGGCTTTCCACCCTCCCACCACTGGCATAATGATGGACACCTGCGGTGCTGCACGCTTGCCTAGGTGAGCATGCGCAAGTGGGCGCACCTGGGTCTGGACACGGGCATATAGAGGCGGCGTCATTAGGATGCCAGTAGCAGCAGTAGAAGCAGAGAGTAAGATGCGCTGGGGGCTGGGAGGCCTGCCAGCTTCCCGGCCCCCCTACCCCACCCTGGCACCCCTGCCTGCCATGTACCTGATGCCACCTCTGTATTAGAAGCATAGGAGTGACTGAGATCGCCAAGACTCCTTCCTTCACCCCTGTCTGCCCAGAACCATCAAGAACTTGCTCTGTGTCCCCTTCCTGTCGCTACACTTTGTAGTGCAAAAGCCCTGCACTAGTTCATGGGCCTGCCCACCTTCGGTTAGCATGCAGGTTGCACAAATAACTGTCCAGAAACAGTTATTTCCCTGGTTTAATAACCTTAGGAGTCTGATAAAGAAGAGCAAAGACTAAGGCAAAGATCTTTATCCCCATCTGCTAATCTTCATTGATGGCATCTTAGTTTCCACTTGGATGTGCTCTAATATAAGCCCCCACTTCATCCCCCACAGCTTTGTGAACTGCCAAAAAGTGATGACTTAACAGGAACAGGAAAGTAAAAAGTATTGACATATTCAGTTATTGGTCAGTGAAGTATCCCTGATTTCCTTTGCTTCAGAGGATCACTGAAAACTGCCAGATTTATTTGTCTGTTTAAAGGAGCTCAGTTCTTGTGTCACTGTGATCGTGTTGCTTGTTCAATGGATTGTACGAGGATCTCAGGCCAAAGCCAAAGAGAGGGCCGTGGAAAGTGATCTCTATGCTTGACCAGCTGCCTCTGATCCCAGGAGGTCCTCTGGCCACGGCCACATGCCCCTTCAGAGTGTAAAGTGAGCCATCTCCCATATATGAAAAGTTTCGTATCAATCACTGTTCAGAACCAGAAATTCATCACCCAAAGAGAGCGGCCAAAATGGCAGCCCCGCCAGGTAGAGCCAGAGGCTGATGCAGCTCTGTTGGATGCCACGGAGAGCACCTTGGTGTCCCTCTTCACTACCATTCGAAACACCAGGTGCTTCTGATGCTGCAGGTCTTTCAAAGCCCACCCCCCATGCCTGCCAGGACTTAGAGATTCAGTAAACTCAAGTCATGTCTCAGCCCAGAGATTCCAAAGCACGACGCCATGTAATGGCATTTCACATCTCCCTTTAGATCACCCAAAGCTGAATAGTCTAATTGTTCATGCTCAATTTATTTGTGCTCCTTGGTTGCATTCACGTGGGTAGTGCAGTCGGTCTAAAGGGAGAGCAGAGTGTAAAAAGCATTCCAATTAGCAACTGGTAGTTACAGTAATTGAGGAATCAGCCTCGAGGTTAAGGTATTGATTCATTTTGATAATATTATATATGCTGTGAAATTCTCTAATAGCTAAATCGCCGCTGAGCTCTACTGAGGTAATAATACACGCTTAATAATGTTTCACATGACACCACAGATTGCAAAACACGTTTCAACACGTGCACTTCTCAGCTGCACGTGAATTAGCATGTGGCTATTCTGCAGAGGCAGGAGTCAGGGTAGAATTTCCATATGGGTCCAGAAACTTTTTCTATCAATAACTTCATAAGGAATTAACCTGTGTCGCTGCCTCCTTTCAGCAGAACTGGGTTTAAAATTCAGTCACCGTGATCAGGACCCAGGCCAGAACTGCACGGTCAGCTCTTAGCTTGCCAGAAGCGCAAACAAGAAAAACGAAAGCTGTGGGTTCTCTCCAGGTACTCAGGACCAGCACTGACTTGGCAATTAAAGAGAAGATTCAGGCTGTAGCAGCTGGTGGTGTTTGTTCCTAGATAAGCGAGGATCATGGGAGGAGGAGGAGAGGCACATAGGACTCAGTCTCAAAGCAAAAAAAGCAACTGGGTACGAATTCCTCACCATGGAGAAAAGCCCATCTCAATTGCAAGGACTTAAATTAGAGAGCAAACCAGATTTGGGTCTGATTTGTGTTGGGTATAGTCCCAGGGGTTCACCTTGCATTGGAGGTCTCTGGAGCTTGGTCTCTGTGACTTTGTCTCTGCACAGAGATGTGTGTGCCTCCCCCTCCTGGGGACAATCTGTGCCTACCTGCCCCTCTGCTACTGCAGAGTCTGCCTGCAGATTTCGCCCCTTCCTGGGGTATGGCTTCATTACTTCCTCTATGGACCTGAGACTTGCCTTCCATTTCCAGCCCACCTTTGTTCCATCTCCTTCAGAAATCATTTCTGCAGCCTCAAGCTTCCCTCCTTCATTGTCACACCCCTTGTGACCTAAACCACTGTAAGGAAAGTGGAGTAGCTCAGGCTTTTTTTTTTTTTTTTTGCCTCCCTTGAAGGAGAGAGATAGAGAAGATAAAGAGAAGCCAGAGAGAAGCTATAGAGGATGGAGATCGTGGGCGCACAGGAAGCTCAGTTGCTACCTGCTTCAGCCTCCTTGCCCACTGCGCTGCCTTATATCCCATCCCACGATTGAACATTAAAGGCCTATCAGATCTATCGAGGGCTCCAAGATTCTTGTCTGTTTGCCTGAATCAATGTGAACCTGCCTGATCTGGGACATTTGCCCACACAACCACCCAGGCCTGTGGCAGGTGTACAAGGTCAGCCAACTTGCTCCCCTTCACAGAACATACTTCCAGGGAGAGCCTGCTCTTGTTGAGTGGATCTTTTGCTTTTGTTTTTGTTCTTGCTTTTATATGTTGAGGAAAGGCTTCTCACTCTCATACAAAGGCTTTGCTCCTTTCCTGTGACCATTTTGAAAGTGGCCATATTTTATCTCACCAGTATTAATTAAAGCCAGGAATGTGGAGGGGAGGAAGGCAGGTGGTTATGCAATGCATGCAGTGCAGTCCTCCTGGACCTCAGCAATATGTCAATGGGGAGAGCTCAGCTGCCTGCATCAGTGCAAACATAATAAATCAGGGAACAGGGAATAAATCAGGTAGCGTTTGGGGAACTCCACCAAACACTCCTGCATCTGAATATGGCCTAAGCCTAGCCAAGAAGGGCGAGCACAACTTATTTTCAAAAGCAAATTTAAAATCTCCATGCTCTGGATGAGGTTCACCACTGATCATTCATTCATTCAATACAAGCTCTGATCACACTTCTGTGCAAGACTTGTGCTAGGTGCAGGAGCAATAGCAGTTTACAACACAAACACTCTCCCCACCTTCACTTACTATGCATACCTGTAGCAGTAATATTCCATGTGGAGGGGGAAGTTCAGTTTTTTTCTATGATGCTAAGATTCAGGTTTTGCAGTATGTATAGGAGTTTTCGAAGAGGGAACAACATGAACAAAAGTATGAAATTTTGAAACTGACTTAAGGAAATATACATAGAGGTTCAAAGATGAGCATATTTATAAGGCCAGGACTCCTTTCAACAGTCTCCCATGAAAGCAGAACATTGTAGAAGCAGAGTAATGACACAGATTTACCAAGGCTTTTAAAGCCCAACACGAGGTTAAAAAAATCATTATTGGGCCCTCCCTGGTGGCGCAGTGGATTAAGCAACGCACTATGAGGCGGACCGCAGCCACTGCAGCACAAGTTCAATCCCTGCTGCCAGTTAGGTAGGGGACCCACATGGCTCAGCAGACCTTTCCTGCTGTGCCCACTGCTCCCCTCAGCAGTGTGTTTCAGTTGATCTGCCTGTTCTGTTTCCCCCTCTGTTTGGTGAATCCTCTCACCTCCTGCACGTCTGGCCGGTACCCCAGTTCTTGTGTGCATAAATAAAATCTTTAAAAAAAATTATTATTATTCTTCAATGTCAGCTCTGGATTCAGAAACAGCAGATAATAGATGATATATATTTAAAAAGTAGTGTAGGATCATAATTCCTCTTTCCTCAAGATTTCCCACCTCCAAGGTCTATGTTGGGGTCAGTGATAAAACGGTTGCCAGAACAACTGACAACAGGTACTGCTGATACACAATAAGGAAGGGGAAATATAATCAAATGCAAATCATAGCCACTTACCAGGATGCCTTCCAATTGGAGAGACCCTACCTGGGGAAGTTTCTCCCCACATTTCCTCTGATAACCATGAGTACATCTTTATGTTCTGGAAAAACTATATCATTTATTTTATCCTATTTGTGTGCACAATGGTTATTAAAATGGTGCACTGTTCCGACTGCTTTGTTTACGATGCTGTACAGAGTAAATATTTTATCTTCTGGTGATGCTTGGATTGTATTTGCCAGTATTAATACTGGGGTATAGTGACTGTAGGCAGGGATCTAGCTATTTAAAGCACAAGGGGTTGATACACAGATGTTAATGAAAACTCTGGGGGTAGTTTTCCAGGCTGGTGAACATAATTCCTCACTTCCCCAAATGGCTATAAATAGGGAAACACCCTGCAAAGAATCTTCTTATGACTGTGTACATGCAGCAGAGGATCACTGGAAAATTAATAAGCCAAACAGAACAGATTTTTCTTCATTCATTCATTCATTCATTTGATATTGTGTGGTGTCAAGTGAGCATGGAACCCTCTGATCTCTTTCTGCCCATCATATTTCCCTGCCCCAAACCCTCTTCTCTAACAAGTTAACTTTTTTTTTTTAAATATCAAGGTTAAACCTTCCCAAACCCCCCGACTGATGTATCTCTACTCTGCTCATAAAGCACTATGGGTGCACCTCCTTTATAATAATGCATTTTTTTAAAGATTTATTTATTTATGCATACAAGAGCTGGGGTACAGGCCAGAAGTGTGGGGGGTGAGAGGATTCACCACAGAGAGTGGGGAGCAGAAC
>JAGFMF010011658.1:1112030-1151616 GCA_019455555.1 Galemys pyrenaicus | reverse complement strand
CCCCGCCCTGGCCGGCGGCAGGGATCGAACTCGTGCTGCAGTGGCTGCGGTTTGCTTCACAGTGCGTTGCTTAACCCACTGCGCCACCAGGGAGGCCCTATAATAATGCATTTAAAATGAACTCCGTTTACTTCCATGTATGGTTCACTAGACACAACTGCTTCTGACAGCTTTCTTCATTCTTTATCGTATTTACACCAAAACACCATTCAAATGTGCCTTGAAAATACCAAAGCAATCCCCCTCGATTAAGCTATCACAACATGCTTGGTACCTAAAACATGTTTGTTTAGTGAACAAATAAATCAACAAGGCGGGACATTTTTTTTGGAACCTAAGAAAGTCACCTTATTTGTTCTGTATTTGTAAGGAGGGGATTCAGCAGTCATGCTTTTCAACCTCCAAGTCATTCATGTGTTCTCGCACTCACTTCACATGCATTTATTATGTCTTTAATCACAAGCAAAGCACTGGGAAGATGTAAGCACCTACACCCAAACTCCACAGAATTCTTTGGAGAAAGCTGCGAGGAGCCAGTGCCAAGCAAACATGAAAGAATCCTGCCCAAACTGTAGCTAGAAAAGTCAGAGAAAATGCAAAGGAAAGACCCAATCAAGCGGTATGATTTTGCTTCTTGCCTCCCAGAACTACAAATTGATTCCAGAAAATTGTTGGCTGAAGAAATTCTTCAGACACAAGACTCAGAATACAAAACACACCACAACTGATCTTTCCCAATTCCTAATGCTCAAATCTGGCACTAGGACAAACTTTGTATGGGAAAGAACATAGTCCGGTGAAATCTAAACAATTCAGCCCACTTTGAGGCTAAGGCTCCAGCCAGAGATCTGGTTCTAAACAGTAACAAGACCTAGACTTGGGAGACCAAAGTTTCTATTTGCCAGGGGCACTTCTTCCAGAAAAACAATGCTGTTTCCACTCACCAAATACTGACTGGGTTCCATTCTCTCCAGCAATATCCTCTATCTGAAAAAGCAAGTCTTTTGCCATGAAGATTGCTTCCCTAGAACTTGCATACTATTCCAGCTTCACTCTATTCCTGGGCACTGTTCACCTCATATACCCCATAGTCTCTTAAAATAAGTTGGCACAGATACCACAGCTATTATCTAGAAAGAAAAAGAGGCCATGGTTTTTAATATATAGCCCTAAAAAACCTAATGATCCCCATTCTGATCTTCACTTGTCACAAAGTGGGCAGCGATATTTCAATATTCAGTGTCAGCTTTCAAGTCATAATCTACCCTAGCACCTCCATAATCAATAAGCAATTGAACTACAGATTGAAAGGCAACCAAATTCCTCCATGATAAAAGAGTTGGTTTCATGTGATTTTTTACTTTGCATATCAAAGATTAAAAAATACATACCCCAGAGACTGAAGTATTTACAATATGAATTGTTGATAATTTCATATGTGCCCCTCATGCAAGAAAGAGGACAGTAAGGAACCTAGAGATTAAAGCCTTAACACAAAGACTTGCCATCTATGTTTAATATGAACCATAAAAGAAGAGCACATGCATAGTTTTGAAAACAGACTGATGAGGTACCAAGACTTAATTCAGGACTCAGAAGTAAAGAAAATGTCAAATCATCACTAACAAAGGTCAACCCAAAGAGCGAGCATGTAGAATTACCTGCCTCCTGGCTTTCTCCAAGGAGAAACCTTCACACAGCAAGCTGGCAGGAATTCATGGGGAAAAAAAAGAGACGAAAAATACTGCATCAAAATGAATGGGTGCTCTATGACAGAAATGCTCTCCCAGACTGAAATGTGTAACCATCACTGTCACTTTGTTTTGCCTCTGCACTAACTGAGCCAGAAGTACCTGAAAGATCATTTTTTACAACAGTCTGAGCAAGTAGAAAAGCAATGTCCATTGTTTCACTTTTCTTTTAGCCTGCTAGGTCGGAAATGTCCTCTTCAATACCAAGCTAAGGCCCCCAGGCCTCGCTTCCTGTTTCCTAGAAGCTGAGATGTCATTTTAGCAAAATTTTATACTGAAACCTGCTCTGTCCTCACTGCTCCCCAACTCAGGAGCCTTAGCTTCCACTCCCTTTGTAGTTCCCTTGTTTTACCCCTCATCCTTTTATTCTGTCATTGACTTCTAATGTCTTCCTGCTCCTATCACACCACCTTGTCAACAGCTTTCTAAGTAATATTCAAGTTACAGTTTAATCACATAATATTTCTATTATAGTCATCTAATTATGTCATTAGTATTTAAAGTCATGCCTAATACCCCAACCTTAATCACTTCACATTTTTCAAGTTAGTCAGTTGAGCTGGGTTGCAAATGGTACATGTAGGTAGATGAATGTGGGTTTTTGGCTGCAGTTTAGAGATAAGAACCACTCAATCTATTTCTGAAAAACAAATGCTTGTTATTCATGAGAAAAGACTAACATCAAGGACCAGATATAGCATTTATATTATACAGTTCTTCATCAGTCCTTACTGATTTTATAGAAGAGCAAGGTGAAGTTCTGAAGAAGGATAATTTGCCCAAAAGCGTGTTTCTAGAAAATGGCTAAACTATGTTTCAAATTTAGTCAAATATGATATTGACAGGCATTTATATAACAGGAGGCAGGAAGTGTATGGATAAGGGACCAGAAAGAACTCATGCTCTGGATAAATACACTCCAAACATACTCTCCAAGAAGACATGAAATTCCAGGACCAAAATTTCAATACCTTTGTTTAAAACACGGTTCCTATTACACAGAGATAAACTATCAGCTCTCAGTCCTTGTCAAGCACAGGACAATTACCTTTGGCTTTCTTCCAGAAAAGAACCACTTTGCCCAGAGGGAATCAGCACTGAATATGGGTATAAAAGCCTCAGGCTCTGGTCCTGGCACTATATAAAGCATACATTCATAGATGTCCTTACTTCAGGAAATCTAATTCAAAAAAAAGTTAGAAAAAAAATAAAGTTTGAAATGCCTCTACCCTCGTTCTGTATATATTCTAATGCCAATATTAATCCCTAAAGAGATCTGCTATCTGCTTATGTCTGCCTATATGACCAACTTCACAATTGTTTATTCTTGAAACATTTATATATATTCTATTGTGGAAGGGTTATTAACAAGGATGCTTTTGGTCTTCAGATGTAGCTCCTGGTTCATAACAATTTAAGAGCAAACAGATATAAGCTATGGAGTTTAAAGGAACACCCAACTTAGAATCCAATAAGGTACCATCCAAAGCTGATAGAGAAGGCCCATCGGTTTTAAAAATCTGTGCCTTGGAAACAAAAAGAAAGAAATTAAGGAAAAGGGAGGATGGCAAAAGAGGAAAGACAAAAAGATTGAAATGTTTGTCTTGTCTCCAAAACTCTTATTCTACAGAATTTTTTTTCATTGCCTATTTCCAGAGACTTGAAAAACTACAACACACATATCCCTGGTGGAGCTGGTCTGTAAGTTAGTTCACACGTAGGTGTCATCAAACCAGGTCCTAGAGAACCAGAAAACAACCAATCAAGACAGTGGAGTGTTTGATTTGTTCCCAGCAAGGGATTTAAAATGCCTCACTGCTTTGCTTTAGATGATATTTCAACTCATCTTGCTAACCAGGTTCCGACCACATCTATCTGGTTTGAGCAGTCAGACCACAAAGCAGGACACAAGGTATGTTCAGTTCTTCATGACCTGAAATAGCTACTGGTATCCTTAGAGTGGTAACACTTCCGCACAGGGCATGCGTTGATCCGCCATCTTCTAGACACGCTACGTATGCGGAAACACGTTGTGTCCTCTGGGCCTGCGCAGAGGTTTGAACACTGTCAGCACTCCAGTATCTTTTCATTGAGACTCATTTGTTCTACTTTTTTCTTCCCTTTTTAAAAAGACCTGAAATCTTCTACCTGGGATGCAGACTTTGCAGATCTACATTCATACCTCCTTACTGATCACAAGTAATCAAACCACTTTTTCTATAATGTGGGTCTGGTCTACGGACTAACACATCCACATGTCAGCCCCTTTGCAATTAGTACAACAGCAGGCTTGTTTGAAATTTCTTTTTGTTTGTTTTATCTATTGTTATCCATTTAACGACTCTGCTGAAATGTACTTCAAACAGTTGGGTTTTCTTTCTGTAAGAACTTCAGCACCCACAACTGAGTTCAAACATGACTATTTCCTGGAAAAGAACAGTGAGTAGAGGATAGTTGAACATTGTGAATGGCCAGTTAATATCAGCTAGATTAAGGGTGATAACTGATGCTGATATGTGAATCCATTTTTGTTCACAGAGATCTCAAAAATGTAATTTATATTGTTAATATAAAAATTAAGGAGCTATTCAAAAGGCAAAGTACCCTTTATCTGGAATCAAATAATTGCAATTAGGCTACACAGATTTAGGTAGACCTTAACACATTCCCAAGGAGAGACGCAAAATGGGAATTTTTATCTAGGGAAAATAAAGCCAGAGGAGTTGAAAGTGTTAACCAGTTTAAACTATTCACAGCTACGCATGATGGTTACAGATCCCTTCCTCTCACCAAAGCCCATAAGCATCAGTACTCCTGCTCAAAGTAGCTTTTTACCTCCTGATTCTCAAATGACAATTTGTGAAACAATTGCCACTGGCCCAGCCCGAGTCAGAACCAGCTCAACACAGGACAGGAAAATGGTTTTTCTACAATGATATCTGTGACCCCATTTAAAATTGGTTGACTTATGTCAGTTTTGATAATACTGTATGACTTAATATTTCTGTGTGTCTATCTATTGCCTGCTTAATTCACTGCATAATTGTGTCTGTGTATCACACACTCACATCTATAATTTTGATATACTCAGTTTAATGTTATCCAAAAGACCTAAAATTAAACATTACTGTTCATTTCTATGTTTGATTTTTTTTTCAGTTATTTGTATTCCATGTTATTGTTCATTTTTGTACAAGCATGCTATCTCTTCTCCGGTGTAGTCACCTTAAAATTCCCGCCACCAATTCACCTGTGCACTTAGCTTCCAGCCTCCAAGTAAACACTTTTTCTAAAGAATCAGTACTCCCCCAGTCTCTTAATTTACTAAGCCTCCTCCCCCTTTAAAAAAAGGCCTTCCAGCATGGAGAGCGCTCCTCTCGGGAAGCTCACATTTACTATGAGGACTATGAATAGAATTATCTTTCTCCCTCTTAGAAGACTTGGCAGAAACTACATTGCTCCAGCAGGTCAAAATTTCAGAAAACATCATTATCAAGAGTTTGCTTAGATCTTATTATGCTGACTTCAGTGTCTGGGAAAAGTTTAAGAGAGTTTGGTTTCCTCTTTCAAGAAAAGAATATTTTGGTCTATGAAGTAGTTTCAATAAACAAGTAATTGATGTCATCTATTAATGTATTCTATTGTGATGTTTGTTAATTGTTCAGTGTTTGAGCTTTTTAAAAGCATATTCAGAAGTAAAGTGGGAACATCAAACAAAACGCCTGTCATCTTTAAGAGAAGCTACATATCCTAGCATGGTGAAAATTACATGCGTCTGACTCTTTGTGCTAAACCATCCATCAGTGAGCTTTGGGCCCTAAAGGATCTCATGGGCTAACGACCTGAGATGTCCATAGGTGAAAAGGCCAATCAAGGTATCAATGGTGAGAATGGTTAAAAGATAAATTGAGGCACATTAAAACTTTTAAAAATGTATTCAGGCAAAAATTAATTTGAATCTGGCAGCACCAAGCCATAGTGTTTTGTAGCGTTCCACTGACAGAGAAAAGCAGGGGCAAAATAAGAAAAGGTTGAGTGGCCATCACCAAAACCTGCCTGAAAGTTCAGGACTGGCTGCCTTTGGGCTTCCAGATGCCTTGTTACCCGGAGGGCTGGGTCTGCCTCCATAGTTGCCAGAGTATTGGCGACACTTCAATTTAATGGCCTCCTTGTTTAACTGACTTAACAGAATAGCGTTTAATCATTACCAAATCTTCAGAATGAGTGAAAGCACAGGAATCCATGTGCTTTAGAAGTCTGAATCCATGTAGGGTTCTATAAGCCAGAAAAAGGATAAGATTTTGAGTAAAGAAGATCATGATGAAGAGCCCTGAAGAAAGGATGACAGAGACTTCCTGCTCAAGTATGCACAGTAAAAGTGGAAAATCCACCCAGTAGAGGGGGCTGTAGGCCTAAAAGCCACCATGAGAAGCAAATGAAGCAAATTTTGAATCATTTATCCTTATGTCTCTAGGAGAAGCTTGCAATGGCATGAGATGTGTCAAATACACCATTTCTCCATCTATCTATAGCCATTTTTTATTTCATACATATATGTATCTATAGAGACACATACACTTTATAATCACTATAAAATGGAAATGACATTCTAAGTTGGGACTTGAATATGGAGCATAATGAAGGGAAGATTGTATTTAATTCCAGGAAATCAAAGAGGACAAAAGTGAAGGGACTAGAAAGAAATTTGAAGTCCTTTACCAAAAGCTTAAAAAAATATGGAGTTTTACTGGAAGCTCACAAATCATTCCAGCCCTTTCCTTGGTCTGCATAGGATTGCTAGCAGGCTCAGGGTGTACTTCCAATATTTTGCCTTACACTGCATGTGGTGTGTTCCTAGTACTGGTGGGGTTGGGGTGAAGACTGCTCGGCATGTCGATTTTCCAATTTCTAGCCCTGGAGAGCTGTCCTTGGGATGTTCTGAAGGTTACCCAAGGAGTCCTAGAAAGTGTTGTACCCAGGACACAGGGCTGAATATTTCAACAAAATTAGGGGACAAATGGTACTTACCTAAAAATGTGATTTATAAGATGCTTGAAGGGAGTTCTGAAAGCTGAATTTTAGCAGAAGAGACTCTTCTGGCTGCAACAGTCCAGTGTTCTGCCCCACACTCAATGGAGCCTTTAATACTCTTTACTAGGGATATGGAGAAACTGCTGAGCAGTTCATGGCAATGACAGTAATAGTCACAGCAAACTGGGGGAAAGCCCCTTCCTTCTTCGTGCTGCAGCCAGTGAAGCCAGGAACCCAGATTTGGAAATGGGAGACTGACAGGGCTCCAGCCAGAGGACCTTGCATTGCAAAGGCCAGGAGGGCATCCCCATGAGACCAATGGACAAGCTCTACCTGGCTTTTCAATGACCCCAGGGAGACAGTGTCAGGGTCTCACAGCCTTCTACTGAAGGAGAGCACTTTTTAAGTGCTGGTAGTTCCAGTGGTGTAGTTCAGTGTCAGACAACGTCTACTTACTGCTCTCATGGTCACAGTGGCATCATTCAAGGTTTTCTTTTTCTAACTCTTTCCAGGTTACATGTAACTAAAATAAATGCCCTCAAATGAAAAATCGATTTGTTTCTGATTCATGGGCAGCCTTTCCCCATGCAGACATATTGCCAGTTTATTCTGTGAATTTTCCACAGGAGGAGTGGTTATTTCAAAATATTTTCAGTGGAAATGTGTGAGAATTGAAATGACCTTTTCATTTGCCTCTATGTGATTTTTTTTTTAATCGACCAACCAACAAAACAGCAAAAAGTTGCTATATTATTTGATGTGATTGCTTTCAGCGTATGATATTCACCTTCTTCTTGCTCCCTGTCCCCCAAAGCGATGACAGATTCCATCATACCCACAAATGACCAGTATTTGGCTGTATAAATTCATTTTAACTTAAGCCTTCAATCCTTTCAATATGTGGAGCATAATAAGTTCATTCAATGGATGAAATAATTTTTGAGCTAATACAGACTTTAGAAAATATATAGTGAATGCAACTATTTGACACTTAATCAAGAAAAGGGACATTATTCAACTTTTCTAAAGCGATTCAGCAGAGTCAGACATTTATTTTAATTTCTTGATATCCAGTTTCTATTTTTAAAGTTAATGTAAGTCTTATCTTAATTTTTTAAAATAATAGCAAGAATGGCAATGCAAGGAATGATTCCAAAATTTTGGTTCCTCCTTTTTAAATGTTTCAAGACAGTAAAGTCTTTAAGAAAATGTTTCAAGTATAGGTTAAGCTTCCAACTCTAGATGAACATTTATTCATCATATAACTGGACTACTGACAAAGCATTTAATGATTTGGGTGAATATTGCTTGAATCGAATCCACAAAGACTAACAACAAGAAGGAAAGTAATTTAATAATTTGGTTTATTCAAATCAAGTTTCATTTTTCACTTCAGAAAGGTTTCATTTCAAAGGGTGAACACCTGTGCACTTCCTCATAGTATCAATAGATACCTAGATGGGAAAAAGAGCACAAACTCTAAGACAGTAAACCTCACAAGGCTTACCATTATTTTTCCACAGACCAAAGAGTATGAGAGCGAGGGTTACTCCCCTGATCTTTGGGTAGAAACCAGTATAGAAATAAACTAGATGAAGCACAGCCCATGATGGAGTGAACACTCTGCTTTCCAAGCACTGGCCCCATGATTGAGTAGGGCTGGATGAGCAGTCAGCCTATTCAGTTTGAAAATAGCTGCCTTTGACTCAGCAGAAGAAAAATGAAGTCCTTTAGGAGGTAAAGCAAAACAAAACAAAACAAAACAAAAACAACAACAAAAATCCCACAAATGTTACACTGTCTCATTACAGTGCACAGAAATGAGCTGGTGTAAGGAGAGTGAAGTGGGTGAAAGTGATGGAGACTCGGAATGTATGGGAAGATTCTCCTGTATGACTGTGGCTAGAAATGAAAACCTCTTTACATCTCTGATTTTTTTTTCTTTTTCCCTCAGTTCACTGAATGCAAAACTAAAGAAGATATACTTCCATTAGTTATGTAATTATAATCCCTGAATAATTGAAACCCCCAAAGAAAATATATTATAACTATTTATACATTCATTTATTTATGTATTTATTAATTGGTGTATAATGATCTAAGTGTGAGACTGTGTTCCTTGATATGTGGAGCTATGGTGACACTTTTGCTTTACTGAAGTTGAAAGTTTAATTAGGCAATAATTTTATGTTTGTGGTTTGAGAGATTCTTTCAAGGAAGATGACTTAGGGAAATACAAATTGAAATAAATGTCACTTTTTAACTTATTAAATCTTGGAAATAAGAGAGAGAAATCAACAAACTGAGAATGTTTAAGGCTTTCTAAAAGGCAGAATATGGATAAATTGAATAAAGGCAGGAGATCACAGACCAATATATTCAATATAATGAAATTATATGTATGCATGCATGTATCATATAGGACACTAACAGCCAGAGAATGGGGGTTTCTCATGACTGAAATGAAGATTACATATAAACAAGAGGGAGGCTAGGACATCTTGGTGACAGATAGATAGATATAGCAAGCTTGGTACACATACAAACATCTCCTTGTTCCCAGCAGCAATAAACACAGCTTGCCACAAATCTTGGCTTTTAATACTGCTCTCCTGTAAAAGGAACTAGACCTCCTTGGAGAAATGGCTGGTGCTAGGAATGGAGCAGTTCATTTATAAAATGAGCCTGGTGTCTCTCTATGTCAGAAAGCAAGGTAGTATTAAGAACAAAAGAGAAAAATGAAAGTTTGTCAAAGGACATTTGATGTCTAACTGAATGAGATCTCAATAAAGAGAACAGGAACAACTTGAATAACAAGACAAAATAAGACTGGAGTATAAATCAAGTGAAAAATAAATCCTCATGTGTCCATACTGATATAAATAATTGGATGAATACAGAGAAGAGACAAGTCTTTGCAGAAGAATCCCCAGTAATGTATGTGAACACTCACAAAGATGTAGAATAAAATGCACCCTCCTTGGGGTGGCCGTGCACAGGAACTTCCTGCCAAAGAGCAGAGGGTGACAGTTGAATAAATGACAAACACCTACTCAACCAGTAATCGAGTCAGATTGGTAGTTTGTGATTGAGAAGAATTACTTGACCACTGCAGTCTTCCTCCCCAAACTCTGCATTTCCAGTCTAAGCATGAGACTTAAACTAAACAAATTTCATTAAAGGGATAGTCCACTATTGAACTACTGCTCCTTAAAACAATGATCATCAAGGAAGGTCTGAAGACCCCAAAGAAACACAACGATCAGAAAATGTAATGGGGATGTTGCGTGGGATATTAGAGCAGGGAAAGGCTGTGAGTTAAAAACTAACAATGCAGATAACTTCAGTTCTTATATAAGCTAAATAGGAAGTATCAAGTAGGGAGTTCCACAAATATAGTTGACCAACCAATTTAAATAAAATAGATGATTACATGGGAGAAAAAAAGAGTATGGGAATTATGGAGGAAAAACTAGGTCACATGATTTCTTCACATAGAACTTCACATAGGAATGTTACAAGGAGAACTACAAGGATAATTTAAAAATTAATAAGAAACAATTAATGACAAAATAAATAAAAATGGGGGCCTCCCTGGTGGTGTAATGGGTTAAGCAAAGCACTATGAAGCAGACTGCAGCCACTGCAGCACGAGTTCCATCCCCGTCGTCCATCTGAGAGGCGACCCACATGGCACAGCAGACCTCTCCTGCCTCACCCGCTGCTCCCCTCAGCAGTGTGTTTCTATTTATATGCCTGTTCCGCTCCCCACTCTGTCTCTGGTGAATCCTCTCACACCCCCAACTCTGGCCTGTACCCCAGTGCTTGTATGCATAAATAAATAAATCCTTTAGAAAAAATGAAAATGCCCTCAAAGCTGAGGAGCAGTACTCAGAATTTAAAGAAAAAATAAAGACACAAGAATCCAACCCATAGATTTATTCTACTGATACTCCAAAAGTCAAAAATTATGAAAATTCTAAATGTTCCCAATGACAAAAAAAATCCAGCATTTAGTTGCCAAAAACAACACCGTCAATATCTTGGGAGGCCCGGAGCGCTGACTTGGAAGTAGAAGTAGGCAGAGGACAGGGGATGGTAAGTGGTAAAACTCACACCTAGGGCTGCCAGATTTAAGTGCAGAAAAATGCAGGCTATCCAGTTAGGATTGAATTTTAGATAAACAATATTTGAGACATACACCAAAATTGTTTTTTTGTTTCTCTAAAACCCAAAGGTTACTTCATGGCCAGTATTTCACCTGGTACTCCTACTCCTATCTTGATCTTAGTATCTGTTGAAGGGCAAGATCAGCTATGGAAATTTAGTAGCTTCTACAAGCTGGAAAAATACCCAGCTGTCTACTGGACATCCCTTAAATGATTCACAGACTCTTCAATGTGATATATCAAAAACTGAAATCTTGATTTGCCAGAAACCCTTCCCTGATGGTTTCATCTACTTTACTATCAAAATCGAATTCATCAGTAAGGGCTGACAAATTATCCTTTGGATACATCTCAATCCCATTACATTTCTCTCCATTCCCACTTCCAGCACCTTCCCTTCAGAACACTGTCATCTCTGGCCAAAATTAATCCAGCTGTCTAGAATGTGCTCACATTCACAGTCAACCCTTTCTTCACCCACAGCCACAATGGATCATTTCATTTCCTTGCTTGTAAACCACTGGTTTCTCCCTCTTAACTTTTATCCAAAATCTCCTTATCATAGTCTGCAAGGCTGAAAGTGATCCAGCCTCTTCATACTTCTCACATCACTGTTCCCTTTCCCCTCCATTTTATTGTGGTGTTAGTTTCTTGAATCCACCAACCTTTCCTCTATCACTAATGCATGTGCACACATGGCTACTCTTGGTTACTTTTCAGTTTTGTCTAACTACCTCTGCAGAGACACCGTTCAAACTGACTTTATCCAGCAATGATGCAGCAAGCTGGATACAGATTCAACTTCCTCCAGTGACACCAATGTTGCGAAAAGGCAGGACCGAGTATACAGGACCCATTTCAGAGTTCCCACAAGCACGAATGGCAAAAGCACTATTGGGCCCCTAGTCACTCTTACCTTACACTTCGTCTGAAGTTCCTGTTCCAACCAAATAGCTTCTTCACTTTTTCAGGTCATTCCATATTCAAGTTCAGTATTTGCAAATGTCTTTCCCTTATTCTCTTTGCTTCACTGGCTATTGAAATGCCAGTGTACCATATTTTCTTCCTGTTCAACTGAAATTTTACTTCTTCCTTGAAATTTTGAGGTGCTCCTCCTGCCTTCTACAATCTCGAACTCCCCCAAACCATTATTGCTCTGTGTGATATGTGATGAGGCAGAGAGCACATGGTGACATTCGTGGCTTCAGCCCCACCGCTACCACTGGTCAGTTTGGTAACTTAACTTCTCAGAGCTTTATGTATCTTAACTATGAAGTGTAGACTATAGGATGAGGCTTATGGTTTCTGAAGGAATCAAACCAGATATAATGGCATAGTTCTTGACACACAGCAGACAATCTATATTAGACCCTCCTCCCTTTCCCCTTTCTTGTTTGACACCTAGAATATGCTACCACAGGAAGTGAAGAATTAAATAGATTGATAAGAGCACAGCAATAAGGAAGTAAATTAATAGAGTTCCAGGACCCATGTCAATCCAGTCCACTGGAGAGAAGCAACTACTCTTTCCATAATGCATTCAGGAAGCTGATGTTATGACTTCACCTCCAAGAGACTAAGAATGAACTAGAAGCTGAGATATATTCCTGTGTCATCATTTCCAATCATGGAGACCCTTGGAAACCCTTCCCTGTCATTCCCCAGAGATCCATCTGCTGCTAATGGACCACCTAAATCTGTTCCAAATGTTGAATATTTTTGTAACCTGGAAATACTTTGTTTCAGGGATTTACTCATTAAGAGAGAGAGGTTCAAGATAATGGTATGATATCAATAAATATTCATACTTGCTTCCAAATGATATTTCCTTTAATCTATAACAAACAGCTTAAACTTGCAAAATGTTTTACTTAAAAATTTGAAGGAATATTTGCATTATATTTTAACTTAGAAAAACTGCTTAGCCTTTTTCTCTCTGGATCATAGGAAGACAGGCTTCTCATTGAAGGGAAAGGAAATCATTTTTAAAGTATTTCACTTTTCCAAAACTAGCCACATTTTGTAAATGATAAAGAACATACATCTTAATTCTAAAGGAAATTAAAACAATATAGTGTCAATATAAATATATTACATGTGAAGTGAGAAGAAATCACAGTATGGCAGTTAAATTGGCATGAAGTTAGTTTGTTTGTTTTCTCACCATTTTCCCAGTTACTCACAAAATACCAGAACATCTGGACAGAGAATGGGCACTCTGCCTTGGTATCTCCTTCATCTTACAGAAATTCTTTGGTACCTGAGTATCTTTTTTTCCCCCCAGTTTCCCTAATAGCCCCTGCCTGGTTGTCATGCAAGATTTGAACCTTCTCTTTGCAAGTCAGATTTGTCCTGGTGCTGATTGCAAAATGCACAGATTGTAGCTTCCACAGACTTATCCTTCTTCCTCTCCTTCCTTTCAAGCAGTCTCCTTCCCTTCATCACTTGGAGAGCAAATAAGTATCATCTTTTAGTTTCAGATTGCTGAGTAAGATGGCTGAGTAGAGCCAAATTATTAAATCTGAGAGAGGAAACCGAATTTGGCAAAGGGATTTGGTTCTGATCAGTTTATTTGTTTCCACAGAGAATTCTTTAAGTAGATGGAAGAGGACAACTTGATCAGCTATATGGGGCACTCTGGGGGCCTATCAGAAAGTTTAATTTATTTGTATTTATTTTGCATTAATGCTCAGGGGGGGAAGCTTTGAACAAAGTACAATGTGCATGCATACTAAATACCAGTTACATCACTTTCCATATTCACACTCCTCATAAAACATGATTAGAACACAATAAACATGGAGATATGAAATGCATTAAATTAAAATGTTATTAGTCAAAGTAGTTGAGAACTTCTTATACATGATCAAGTCCTGCCTCCCCTGAGACCCTTTCTCCCATGGAGATCTAGCAGGTGATCAACATTATAAAATTCCCTGTTCATTTAAAATAGATCCAATATCAGCCACTGAAAACATCTAAGCTATCTTAACCTCATATGTCTTATAGGATAGACTCTAAGCCCTCAATTTTAGATTGAAATTTACCAACACGAATGCTAGAGGGTATGATTGCCTCCTTTTTATCCTGTATGTATGATATAATCATATCAAAATGATTATTTTAATACATTTTTATCAACCTCTTCAATAAATAACCTGGAACTGATGTGAAGTCTATAGAAAGAAACACTATTTCAGAAAGTAGATAGACTCTCTATAGTTCCATCTCCATTGTTCATAGCTGTTTTTTCATGCAGTTCACAAAGCTAATATCTTTGGGTCTTTTCCTTTTAGTTTTAAATAAATGTTGTCTGATGACTATTAATAAAACAATATGTATAGCATTTGACTGGGTAGCTGTTATTATTACAACATTAATTATGTGTTGGACACCACACACATACACAAGAAAATACTGGTAGTAGGTAATAGGAATATAGATTTGAAGGAGTCAACTAATTGTAATTGTGTAATGGGCATCAACCAAAAGCCAAATACATAATAAAATTCTATTAAATGGCGAAAGATGTATGGAATAAAATACAGCCCTGAGTTTCTTTTAAAAAGGAGGAGACAAGTTTAACATACTCAATAAAATTAGAATCAAATAAATATTGTTTGCATTGCTTGTGTAGTATTATGAGCACAGGGTGGTAAATGAGTTATTAAATGTTTCCTGCTGGCCTGGATAAGAGTTATGTATAGGGAAAATTTTCGTGATTCCCTGAAGGGATGTCATTCCTTAGAAGTCCCCAGCTGAAGGTAAGGATCTGAGAACACCAGTACTGAGAACACACTTTCCTGAAGAGCCTGTCCCGCACTAACAATACTTCATAACTTTACTTAACTGTTCCCTCTAGGAGACAGTTTCTTTGGAAACGCTAGTTTCACAGTTTCCTTTTCTTGTCACAAGGAAATAAATACTTGTCCTTTCCACAAAGGACATTCCCCATATTGGCACTATCTTTTGTTTAGCCCCAACACCCACCAAGAGAAGGAACCCATTGAGTTTCATTATGTAACAGAAAGAGGGGCTATCTGGGCCCCCCAAACCTGCCTGCTCTAAATAGTTTCTGCCATCTGCCTCATCAAGACAAAACATACTTTAGTATGTAAGACCTTTAATAGAAAGTAACCTTATGCAATAAAGAGAAGAGAAAGAATAGTCAAAATCACCCATTCCCTTGTGGGTAAATTCCCAGCCAAACAGGGTTGGCCCAAAGCAGGACTACTGAAAGCAAAAAGCTTGCAACAAGTCTAAGGCACCTTCTGCTGGGGACCCATGGGAAAGGGGGAGAAGGGGCCAGACAAATCTGGAAGGAAAAGAGCAAAGTCAAAATCAACACAAATGCGCCATTGTTAACCTCCCCATGGGTCTCTCACCAACATCCATTTCAAGTGTCTCCTTCCATGTTCCCCAAACCCCTGGTGCAAGCCCAAGGCTGAGAAGCAAGTGCACTCTCTTCACAGGTCCCTCTGCTCCAAGTACCTCCTCCAGATCCTCTTCCTGATCTCTTTCCTGTCTTCTTTCTCCCAGGCTGCTCTAGCTTCTCCTCCTCACTCTTCTCCACCCTTCATTAGGTGGGGCAGGGAACCTGGACCCTCCCCTTTCCCTGCAGATTACCCTGATTACTATAGTTAGAGTATCTAGCAAAGAACAGATTTGGATCATTAGATCAAGGCAGTTAAGGGAGACTTCATGAAAATTATGACATATGAGGGAGAAAAGGATAAAAAGAAACCCAGAAGGTCGAGAGAGCCTTTTCAGATTAGGATGAAGGGCATGCGTGAAGGCATTGAGTCAAGCAGCGCAGGGCAGCACTTTTGGGAGCCAGCAAGGAAGTCAGCCTGGCCAGCGGAGTGGCTTCATCTAATCAACCGTAGGAAGGAAGCCGGGTGGGCAGCTGTGCTTAAGCTTCAAGCCACATAAATTTGAAGCCACAGTCAGTTACTAAAAGAGGGAATAGTTAAGAAAATAGAATTGTAGAATTGGGAGGTCCCATAAATCATTTTTACTAGTTGTTTCAAGGTGGTAAAGATTCTAGTAAAAACCACCTAGATACAGTATACCGAAAGGAAGATGCCTTGGGAGTGTTGGAGGGTGGGTATGTGAGAAGGACTGGAAGAGTCAGTCCCACATATTTACCCTTTAGTTATTCTGTTTGCTTCCAAAGAAGAAGCCCCCACTGGCAGCCCGTTCTCCACAACACTCTATGAGTTCAACGATTAGCTTAAATTGTTTAAGATGCAAGCGAGGTCTCTTCTTGCATCACTAACTTGGAATCCTGTTCCTCTCTTTCCTCTTTTCTCCTGTATGAAGATTTAGCCTTTCCTTTGTCCAGTACCATTAACCGTGTTCTTTTCCTGGAGAGTTTGAGAAAACATGTTCTTCAAAAGCCCATCACTGTGAATTGGGGAAACTGCTTTGAGAGCTAATGTGTTTTATAACTAATAAGCCCTGTTACTCTCTACCCCCCAAGCAAGCAAAGAGTCTTCCACAAGAGGCCAAGTTAGCACCCAGGTAAAATGTGTGCAGCGCCAGAGGCAAAGAATCAGCTGCAAGGATTGCTTAACACTCAATCTTTGTTTGCAAAGATCTGCCAGTTTCCTTTGAGCATTGATGTGGTGGAGCAAATGAAAGCAGCTGAGCAGTTTAAGGTGGCTCCAGAGACTTGAGGCTTCACTGGAAACAACGGAAGAAAGAAGCAAGGCTTGTGTTTATTGTTGGTAACAGTGGGGGCTCCTGCAGTGAAGTGGTCCTCAGAGAGAGTCCCCGTGCAAGTCACACAGGCTGTATGTGACATGCAGACGGGAAGGAACAGAAGAGGTAGCAGTGAGATAAGCTGTAGGCTTCATACAACAAAGTGTATGTCTCTGTCCCACCAGAGAAGTTCTCCCATTTCCCTTCTTTATTTACCTTCTAGGCTTAACAACCTTTGTTTTCTTACTTGTACAGGAAAAGAACATTCTAAGAAGTTGAACAGTAGGTGATGGCAAAAGCAAACTGGCATCAACCACAATACCCAGATGCTTGTGTCTAAGGATGGACAGGCTGAGCCTTGCCCACTACCCCGTCTACTCCCTGTCACTCTAGATATATACCCCTGCCCTCTACCCAAAAGCAGGATGATCTTTGAGGCACGCTAGTCTGCTGCCCGCCTCAATTTATACTGCTTTCCTTCTCCACAGATTTTGTTTCCTTTTATTGGCCAAGAGAACTGAGCCAGGTCAGTATTCAGTTAACCAGCTCCCAACTTCCTATTTGGCCTTTTCCTCCAAAGTAAGACTGTCAGCTCAGCAGCATCAGCTCCCACTGTGCTTTCAACAGAATTAGAAATCTTACCCCCAGCCCAGGTCTACAGAATCAGGAATTCTGGGGGTGGACTCTAGCTATCAGTTATAATAAACCCTAAAGCCCATTCTGATGCTTGATAACCACTGTCCTAGGGAGTAATTCAGTCCGGAGAGAGCATTTCTTTTAAAGAACCTGAGATTTTGAATAGATAACCCAGCTGGTGAATTACAGAATTCAAGGTTTTCTCCTTCCTGTTCAGAGATTTTTTTTTTTTTTACTTGATGGATCTGACAAAAAGTAGGAAACCTTTTTAAATTATGAGTGTGGGTGACTAAAACATTAGGGAGGTTATTTAGAATCAGGTCCTAGGAAAATCCACATAGGTTCCCACTGGCCCATGACAGATTTCCCAGGAAGAAAGTCAATGAGTCATCGCACCTGATTTGCCTATTATTGCACCAACAGGAATTCAACTGATTTCTAGGCCAATATGCAGAATTGGCCACCGATAACAGGAACTTGATAGACTTTTAACCTTTTTATTTTAATTTTAATAGTTGGTCAGAGTGAGAACAACCCTGCCTTTTCACCCAGAATATAAGCTTAACCCCCACAACTCAAGGGACTCATTATCTTCATGACTATCTTCCTTGAATACAATCGTAATTTGCTTCAACCAGGTCACCTCTATTCTGGGTCACCTTCATTGAAATCTGGCATTAATGCAAACAGGTATTAAAATGTTATTTCAAACTCCTCCAGGTTGTTGATAGGAAACATTAAATAAATCGTTCTAAAACTTCTCATCTGTCATGGAATTAATTGGTCCTAAAATCCCATTGGGTTTTTGACATACAACTACAGATTCCATTCCATTTTAGACATTTTGTTCTAGACACTGAACAGTAATATAGCCTTTTATACATTTTGGAGATTAGCATCATAGTATTTGCTTAGCATCTCAGCAAATGAAAGGATATATTTTTCTGGACTGCATTGTTGAATGTTAAAGATAAGTCTGATCTCATATACTGGCCATCAAATGACGACTTAAGGATTAGGAGTAACTCAACCAGAATTAGCTTATTAAGATCATGTCACATGTGTAGAGGTGTGCTGAGTTTAAGAATATGATGAACTAAACCCAAGACCCCTACCTTCAAAGAAAGCCAGATTTATTTAAATGAAACATGAAAAAAGATGTGCTAAACCATATTCAAGAGTATGGTATGGTACAAACTAGAAATTCAACAGGAGGTCCCCAGGTTCCATATTTTCATTTAGCTCTAATTGGAGAACTAGTGCTGAGTTTTCCTTTATTTTTGCTGTGCTATAAATATTGCTTTCTGAACAGATTATTCTTCCAATGCTCTATTATGTTATTCATGCCTTTTCTCACCTGCTTATGCCTAAGTGTTTTGATTTAAGTCAGCCATTTATTGAAATTACATTTCAGAAATCAAAAGAGCAGCTCTTTATGGAAAAAAACTGTGATGGTGGGGAGTTGAGGGTGGGGCTGACAAGTGGTAGCTACAGGTAATTCTACAAGAAGCAATTGATGCTCCTCTCTAATAGGAAATGGAATGAGATGAGTTTCCCCTAGTACTCTGGGGAAATCATTCAAATATACACTCTTATCAAAGTCTAATAATGTTCTTGCTTCTGCCTGTTTGCTTTGATGAAGCTGATAATAAGAGAATTCTACATTTATTTGCATTTTTCTACTAGGACTCACTGAAGCATCCCAGAACATCATTTTAAAGTGCATATGCCTAAAAGTGGCAAAAACATGAAATGTCATACAAATGCAGACAGGGGAGCTCTGAAATGGAATTCATTGTAAGAATGATCTGTGAACTTGCCTCCTTGGTGTCCTTGACCTGGGAAACATTTAAGGAAGATACTTTTTATTGTTGTTAATTCTTTAGGATGAAGGTATTATAAAAAAGCATTTCTCCCTAGCAGTTTAAGAACTAGAGTCCCACTTCCATTTCGAACCACTTTTTCCCCCACCATATGATGATAATCCTGAATGTACTAGAGTAATAGATGGGGCCTCCCTGGTGGTACAGGCATTAAAGTCTCAGCTCTAGCAAGCTATCTACAGCCACTGCACCTGAATTTGATCCCTGGCAGGGAGCTGATCCACATGGGCAGCAGACCTCTCCTGTCTGGGCCGCTGCTCCCCTCAACACTGTATTTCAGTAGGTCTGCCTGTTCTGCTCCCCACTCTGTCTAGGGCAAATCCTCTCACCCCTCCCCCAACCTCTAGCTGACACCCTAGTTCTTGTATGCATAAAATAAATCTTTAAAAAAATAATCAATGAAAAATAATCTCAGAAAGGGCTTTATAAGCCACCCGTTCCCTTATCTCCACTATATAGATTTCACAAGTGTTTCAGAGAAGGAAAATGACTTTTCCAAGGCCACAAATGAAGCTGAAATGCAGAAGTCAGTAAAGAAGGAAAACCACCACTAAAACTAAAACTGCTGTCTAATCTAATATCTCCTAAGACACTGTCTTCAGGCTCCAAACTCATATTGGGGAATCTCATCTGTTTTTTTTTTTTTTTAATTCCATTTTAAAGTGTGTACTTTTCTTGATACAAATCATCTTGTTCTCTTTGAGTACTGGTAAAACAAAACACTGGCCCTTTCCAGCCCCACAGGACTTAGGTTAATGTGTGTAGTTAATTCTAAAGCCATGGGCAGGAAATGAAGTGGAACAAAAATAGGCAATGTAGAGTCAAAGTCAGTTACTATCTTCCTATTCATTTAAAATATTGTGACTTATTCCTAAGGGTTCCAAGGTACATTGGTGGTTTTAGTAAGAATTCATTATAAAGAGGAGTTAGAATAGAAGCTTTGGAATATTCACAAAGAAAAAAAAGAACAAAAACCCCGAGTTAATAAGTTAAGAAATAGAAAAAAATTAATCCCCCTACAAAGCACAGAGTTTCCTCACCAGTTTTCGAGCTGCATTGAGAGACTTTCCCTAATCCAGGGAGAGAAAGCAGAGCTGGCTGTGTGTTCTCCATCTCATCACTGCCACTGAGTAAGTGGGTGACTTTAGGTAAGTTATTTAACCTCTCTGGACCCAAGCATCTTCATCTGTGCAAGGAACAATAATACTCCTGCATCTGTTACTGGGAGTAATGAGTTCATATACACAAAACCCTTGCAACAATAAGTGCTCAAATATGTAAGTAATTTTTTAAGTTACTGTTATTATTTTGAAAAATTTTTAAAAGATATATTTATTTATGCACACAAGAACTCCAGTGCAGGCCAGAGTCACGGGAGGTGAGAGTGTTCACCAGAGACAGAGTCGGGGCAGAATAGGCAGATTGACCAAAACACACTGCTGGGGCAGCAGCAGGCAAGGCAGGAGAGGTCTGCTGCACCATGTGTGTCTCCTCCCTGGCCTGGGATTGAACCCACTGCTGTGCAGTGGATGCTTCACAGAGCAGCACTCAACCCGCTGTGCCACCAGGGAGGTCTAAAGTCACTGTTATTATTAACACTAAGCATAAATTGCATCAAGTTAGAAGAGCTGGTTTTCTACAAAGCAATCAATACTTCTATGGTACTTCTCAGTGTACAACCCCTTGACCTCTCCATGACCTAATTTTCTTTCATTTTACCAAACTGTAAAGAAAAAAAAAAAGCCATTATTATACCCACTTTATAAATCGCATTACTGAGACTAAAGGAAAAATGAAACACATCTAGATTTTACTGGGAAAAAGGGATTAGAATGCCTGACTTAAACCCGACATTCTGTTCTTACCATGTTTAGTTACTTGTGGTGAAAGTTCCCAAAATAAGATGGAAGTTACAATTCTTCCATTATCAAAATTGAAAATATCATAAGAATGTAAGCAATGCAAAATAAAGTCTGGTCCTCCAGCCTTGAATTCTAGCTCAAGTCTCTGTCCAAAAACAACCAAAATTATACCCTACAAGTCCCTGCAAGACTGGGATTGCCACACAGATTGTTCTGCAATTTTGTTGTGTCTGCTGTCTTGGGTTGGTTGGTTTGCTTGTTTTAACTCTGCAAACATCTTGGACATGATTCCATAGAAGCACACCAATTTCTAGCTAATGATTTTCAGTGATCTAGAGAGCAGTACTGTATGAATACCTTAACCACTCTCCCCCCATCTTACACGATAATGTGAAATGCTGCCAGCATGGACTGGAAGACCTTTTGGAAACATGAATATAATATTTGTTTTTGAAGTTTACCTATCATACTAAATGTGTTCAATTTTCACATTGTTGCAAATCTTGTTTCATGAGTTGACCCTTCCTGAGAGAGTCTTTGAATATTCTTAGCATTTTGGAAGCCTTCATTTTACTCCCATAGCAACAAAACAGGCATTAACCAAGAAGAGAATAAACTGGTAAAACAAAGCGGAGACAAGTTTTCTTTCAGTGTTTCATTCTCTTGGTGATGATGGGGTCAGCTGCGGGAGCAACAGCACGTTGTAGCCATGTATCTGAATATTACCATCAATACAGACACTGCATCTTCTTTTAGGGGTATTTGAACAGCATCCAACAAACAAAAGTGATAACAAGACAAAGGGCCCACATTTTAAAAATCTTAATAAAATCTCATCCTGCAATCAACTATTTAACTTTAAAGCAATCCCTCCATAAATTAAATAAAACGTTTATGCCATTTAAATTTTAATTTTTAGTTTTTATCAATATGTGATTATTTAGCTATAATACAAATTATCCTTTTTAACTGTTTATTTTGCTAGAATCTTCCCTGTTTATAAGTAATATTTTCTTGTGCTATTTTTGTGGTTTTCTAAAAGAATTTATATTTATATTTATATGTTTTGTTGTTGTTGTTAAAATAGTTAAGGGTTTTAGCTCTGTTCCTCAAATACTCCTTACTTTGTATAATCCTTTTTCTACCCCTATTGTTAAAATCCTCCCAACATAATTACAGCACTTTGGGGTAGAAACAACCAAACCTTGGGTTTAGTGTTATTACAACTATTTGTTTGTTGTACGGCAGAGTTAGAATGTGTCATTACATTTTTCTTCTTAGATTTTATTCTCTTTTATTAATAATAGCCTTTCCCCCTTAATTTTCTATGTTGTTACCATTTTCATTTTCTTTTTAAATGTTCTCTGAGTTGTGAAGTACCTATAAGTATTCTTTATCCAAATGCTTAATATTTTCAAACACACCCTTAGTTTCCATTTACTTTTCCCTTAAAATCATCCTTCTTGCACTTCTACAATTTCTCACTTCAATCTAAATCAGTCAATCTTCCTGCTTCAACCTAAATTGGTCACTCTCACTGTGGCAGGGGATTTATCTTTCACTTCTCATCTGGATGAGATTTCCTGTTTCCTGATTTGAAATCCCATTATGTTTCCTTTGTTTAGCAGAGTACAACAGTCAGTAGCTTCCTAAGAAATAGTACTTTGCAGACCATTTCCTGAGACCTTTTATATATAGCCACAAATTATAGGTACATAACAGTCTATAGTCTCCTGGAACACAATGAACTGCTGGAAGTCTGATGCCTCATCCTTTGCAAACACCCTGCAGTTTCAATGGGCATGATAATGGTCTTGGTATAGGTCCCCCCCCCCCCCCCCCCCCCCNTTTAGGTCCCCCCCCCCCCCCCCACATAATGACCTAATACCATCACAAGGACTGATCTCTTGTCCTGGGAATTTTTCTTTAATATTTTTTTTTTGGGTAATTCCTTATGCATCTTTTTCTTTCTGTTCTCACTCTTCCCAAGGGATTTTCTTGACTCTTTTAAAACATTTATTGATTTTTTTTTCAAATTTGACAATTACATTTTTAAGAAAGTATGTTCAAAATTTGTTTTCTTATCCCCACTCACACTCACAGCAGTTTGTTTTTATTTCATGACTATAACATCCTCTCTTATGTCTCTAAAATGGCTAACAGCTTAGTTTTGAATTTTTTTTCTGCTCCCTGTGATGAATCAATTTTTTGTAAGTGTCTTTCTTTTATTTTCTGTCTTAAATGTTGAAGACTTTCCTCAAGTATCTGGTAACCCTCAGTTATCAAATTGCATTGTAGAAGAAGGTATGAAATGGCTGATAGAAATTCTAGATGCAGGGAAGTTCTCACATACCTGAGACTTTCATAATAGATTGTTGGAAGAAAAAGTTCAAGTCTTACTAAAAATCTTTCTATTTCTCCTAAAAATACTTCCATAGTCATTGTCTGGGCATGTGCTGGCCTTGGTCAGTTACCTGAAACACTAATCTTATCCTGATAGAGTCATGGGCCTATATTCACTTTCCTAAATACCCATATTTTCTGTCTGGAACCTCAACACCACTCACTACTGCAACCACTAGGACCAGCTACTTAATTTATGGGATTTACTGTAAGTGGGGGAGTTTATTCACAATTATAAAGAAATTCAAGATAGCAAGGTATTACATAACTAGAGAGCTCTTGTAGTTGGAGCCCTCTGTAGCATCCATGCTGACCACACACAAAGGTTCAGACATAGTGACCCCCACTTTCTGGTGTAGCTTCCCCCAAAAGAATGAACAGCCTGTTTTATTGAGAGATTGGAAAAGTGATAATCATCTATCTGACTGAAAGGCATGAGACTAAGATACAGGGAATGAATTTTAAGTCAATTCGCATGTCTTCAGAATCACACCCCGCTCTCACTTGCTATGGTTCTAGGAAATCTCCAAGAATCCAGGCTTTCTGGAGTTCTCTGGAAGAAGCCAGTTTCCATCTCACATTTTCAGCCTTTCTTGCCCTGGATCTATAGTGTGCTCTTGAAAATGAGTGACCTTTTCTCTTTTCATCTTTCAAAATTTTGATGATACCTGTTATTTGATATTTTCTTCTCTCTCATCCTACTTGTGATTTTGTTTTATACCTTTATTTTTAAAACCATAATTTAGAGACATTCCAAATGAGATAGATATAAAAATAATTTATTTTCAAAGTACCATGTTTAACCAGACTCATGTCAGAGTATTTAGCCATTTTCTTGTTTCATTAATTTTTTATAAGATATCTCATTTTACCCTCAATTACTCAGCATATGTCACTAATTGGTCAATTAAAAGATAAAATTTACATTGCTGAGTCATTTAGTAATATTTTGAGTTTTAACACCATTTGCTCTCAAATTCCCTCCACAGCCACCTCTTCCAATCCTTTAAAAAAAAGCAAGTTTTCTAGAATATAGAGAAATAGAGTAGACTATGTTTATTGACCCAAGTATTATGGGACAACAGATCTCTTGTTCCAGTCAAATTACTGTCCGAAGAAGATAAGGTATTGAATTTTTAATTGCAGTCATTATGAATCTAGCTGTTTTGTATCAACTAACATATAATCAGTAGCTAACTATTCTCCAGTGGTTTCAAATCAAAAGCCTCAAATTTAATTAGAACTCTGAGTTACAACCAGGAACTTGCTGACCAATAATCATTCTGACAGAACTGGAACTTATAAATTTGGAAGGTGGTAGAAAATCTTGAGTATTACTAAAGGAACAGATTGTGTGGGTCTTACTGTGTCTATGTACAGCTGAAATACTGCTTTAAACAGAATTCTTGATTCAGGTTGCAAACAATGCTTTTGCAACTGTGTCTTACTTGAGTATCTCTTAAAATTTGTATCAGTGTGATGTGCCAGTACTCAGTTGTCTAGCATAAGAGAAAAGAAAGTCAACTATCAAGAAAATTATTTGGACCACATTCAACTTCTCAATGATCTCCGTCTTCTCAGAATCACAGAAGCCAAATATAAACGAGATCTCCCAAATGGTTAGCATATTGACTGTCTAATTAAGAAGCAAAACTGTCCAAGGTGATTTAAGATGTAGCCTAGTTCGACAGTGAGATGGATGTCTTGTCAAAAGTCTGATAAAATATTCACAACTACAACCTATTCAACCCAGATGCCACTCAGGCAAATTGTGGAAGGGAGAGTGCAAGAAAGATTTTATATACAATTTTTTTCTAGTGAATATATATTTTTAAATTTTTGTAAGCATATCCCTGTCCTGTTTTATTTCCCTGAGATGACAGGGATGTCTTTGCTACATCTCTCAATGTTGGGAAAATAAATGAGCATCTCTGGCTAAAGGTAAGTCCTTTTGTCAGACAATTATATTTTTGGAGGGAGTCAATTAAAATAGTCTACTTGTGATATGACCTGCCCTACCCTGGAACTTCCTTGAGAAACAGGAAGAAAGTGAAGTAGAAGTCCTGGAATGATCTTGTTAGCTCTGATTATAGAGAACTGGAGACTTTTACAAGGTCTTTCTTCCCATATCTCTGCCAAAAGATCTCTAAGTTACCTTCCATGTAATTTAAAACTTCAATGTTTAACTCATAGTACTAAAATGTCTCATTTTTAAGTATCTAACAATGAAAGAATCCTAAACACCAACAATTCAACACATGTAAGCTGGAAGAATAAAGAGGGTGAAACTCATCACCTGACTTTTCTACAGAGGAAGGGTTCATTGGCAACCTTGACTTAATGCCTTCTAAATTAGAGAGAAATTGTGACAATGTAGAAAAAAAAACATCAAACTAGCTGGAAATTCTCCAGTTCAGTTACCAGTCTCCAGTTTTGTTCTGTGATCTACTATCTATAAAATCTAGATACTTTGGATCTCATTTAATCACCCTTTAACTTCAGAATAATATCATCTGCTCATTTATAAATTGGAAGTCATCAGGTATTTCCTCTATATCAAATCTCCTGTTATATACTTTAACTGATCTATCTGAAATCAGAGCTGCTATCTCATTTTAGTCACCCAAATATTCCAATTAGATGTGACATAAACTTAAGACTCAGAGAATTACTTGGAGAAGATCACACAGTTCACAAACAAGAGAATCAGAATGTACAGTTAAGTCAACTCATTGACTCAATGTATACCCCAAATCACAGTGCTCTAACTGCATACAAACTGTTCCAACCTCCTTTTGACACCAAGTCTTAGTCGATGAAGTGACACAAATATTGCTATTTTAAATATCAAATTATTAAATGCATTTGGTATCACCAGAGCTTGTCACTTAGGTCCTGCAGTCACGTGTTAGCTGCTGGGAAGCTTAGGAAGATGTAGGATTATGTTATCAGGGCCATATGTTCTTCAGGGCACATGGAGGTACGCTGTGGCCTGTTGCCTCCAGGGGATCTGCAGAAGAAGGCTGAGCCCTGTACATGTTCTCGTTTGTCAGTAATGAGAAGGTTTCCCTGTAGGAAAAACTCGCACGCCCACCATGAAGCATTTAGACCATTCCAGCTGGATGTTCCTTTCTCAGGTTTCAGGAAATTTCACAAAGACAGAAGAGTTTGTATATAGTTTGGGCTTGGAAAGAGAAACAAAGTTTGGGACAGCCATCAATCTGTGATTATAACACTAGCAGATGTCCTTGTTTATCACCATGATCCCCATGTGATGATGCACAGCATTGACTCTCAAGAAAGCTTGGTGCCCCATAAGAGAGTATCAGGTAGGATGATATTTGGTAACCAGACCCAGTTCTAACTTTCTGCAAACCTGTTTGTTTAAATCTGTTAAGTGTGTACTTGGCATTTCGAACTGTGACTGTGGTCAGTTTGGATTGAGGTATATGCAGTTTCTCAGGTTGAGATTTCAAAAACCATCACTAGGTGCCTCCCCAGTGGTACAAGGGGTTAAGCACAACACTATGAAGTAGCACAAGTTCGATCCCTAGCCAGGGAGGGGACCCACATGGCACAGCAGACCTCTCCTGCCTCACCAGCTGTTCCCCTCAGCAGTGTGTTTCAGTCAATTTGCCTGTTCTGTTCCCCACTCTGTCTCTGGTGAATTCTCTCACCCCCACATCTCTGGCCTGTACCCCAGTTCTTGTATGCATAAATAAATAAATTTAAAAAAAAACAAAAGCAAACAAAACCACTACCAAGTCACCTTAGGGTTTTAAATTGCCCTTCACTGCCCCCTTCTCACTCCCCATCCTCTCATCACCCCTCTCCTTACTGCCATCATTATCTGAAACTTGCTCTCATTGAAATAGGCAGCCACCCAAGCCCCTGCAAAGCCAGCCGATATGCTGAAGTTTGGTTCCTGCAGCACAGCCCTCTGCACCCCTGCAGCTGTCAGGACGCAGCTTCAATGGTTTTCTTGCAAGAGTCCCTGTGAGTGAACTAGCTTCCTCTGAATTGGTCAAATACTTGTTACTGCTCTCCCCTGCTGTGTGAGGTGGGAGGACCCAGACAAATAAAGAAGAGCCTGAGTTAAAAGGGAGCCTCTTAAATTAAAAAGATCCCTTTTACCTTTTAAGTGCTGCTTTGCTAGGGCCTCTGGGCTTCTCAGTGTTTGCCCTGCAGGGGCCTCCCCATAATGAACTCCTTGCACCAAAGGATGTACACGCAGACAGGAAGGTCTGCCTGGGCTTGGAGCTAGCAGAGTGACAGGTGCTGCTTGTTTGTTTATTGATTCATTTTATTGCTGAAAGGCAGAAAGAAAAGATGCTGCTGCAAGAAAGCCATGAAAAGCTGACTGGAGAAAAGTGTAAACCCCACAATGAATTAAGTTTCATGAAAGGTTGGACTGGCCAAGAAAAGACAATGACCAGAGCATTGCTGGCACCCATTTTAACACTTGGGGGGGGGGGGCGCGTGCGTGTGCGTGTGTGGGTATGTATACACATTTAACAATGTTACAAGTGGCATGTAGAATAAAGAACAGACCTAAAGGAGAGGAATTGAGTAACTGCTGGACATGCCTGCGCATCTCTGCTTCCCAGTTTCCCAGGGGCACAGCAGAGATCTTTCTTGAAATAGTTTTGCTTTAGTAGCAGGCAGGGGAGCCACACAGTTTAGGTGTTTAACCCTCTGAACCATCTGAGGTAGAAGAATCACTGGTACATTTATTCCAGAGAGCAGGGGTAGGGAAATAAATACTAAGGTGAGGCAGTTAGTGAGGTTACCTTAAAGAAAGAAAAGAAAAAACTCTAAACCAACTGGGCTTAGGAGGAAGCCTGCCTGACTTTGACAGGAAATATTTTTCAATCAAATAACATGGTGGGTTCTGAAGAAGATGACCAAATGTTGCCAACAGCAATGGCAATGGAGAAAGCTTATTTATGGGCATTTATCTTTTAATTAGCAAAGAATGTTGCATGTCTCTTACATTCAAAGGTGGACTTTTTAGGAGCATCTGGAAGTGTTGAGGCAAATGGGTTTTGACTGGAGAATTTTGAGTTCTTTCTTGTGCAACAGCGGACTGCTTTGGAGAATTAAAGTGCCTTCTCAATTTAATATATGGAAGGAAATAACTTCTTTTTTACCTCCTCTCTCTCCAGAAGGCCTGCGTATGCTGGGAAGCAATTTTCCTATAGATGTGAATCACTTCAGCTTTTAAATTTGGGGACTTTCAATTATATAGAGATTATTTTGGATAAGCAAAACATGACTGTAGGTAGCAGAACACGTTCCTAGCAGATTTTACAAACTAAAATAAATGATGTTTATTTCATCAATTATTAGTTCTTATTAAGTATCTTTATTTATTGGGAAATGATAGCATCTACTAATCCATAACATATAAGCACTCTTGATAATCAAAATAGCAAAACACTATTAAAAACATAATTTGCCAGAAGATGATAGCTTAAATGACTTTAAAATTCAGCAGCTCGGTGTCACTTCCTGTTGTATAATTTAGGCCTCATCCAGGGCCTTTGATTTAGCAATCTCTATTTGGGGGCCATCTACGACATCTCTAGAGCAGGAGATTTCAATGATAAAAGGATTCATTTTTCCCATATACTGACACAGGTCTGAGGCAGGTTAAGTGATATTGCCTTGCAGAATAAGGTTAAAGACTTTTGAATGGGATCAGATGTAGGGTGATGAATAGGGATTCAGAGCTTTTCATTGCATGGATCCCCCCATGCTACAGCTGGAACAGTTGGTTTTAATTAATCCAAATAAATGGTGGACTCTGACAAAGAAAATAATAACCTTCAAATTAAACAGCTTTCTGGATAGAAAACCTTCTGAAGTGGCAGTTTTACCTGTGGGCTTTTGAGGGATTATATTTAATAAGCTGTTCATTGCATTTCTAAGGAAAGAGTGGGGGAATAAAGTACATGTGTTAAGGCAGGGGGAAAGGATTTGACTTACCAAAAAATTGCAGAAATGTGGGAATCATAGAATTTGGGAGCTGAATGGGACTGTGATAATCGCATAAACCATCCATCCCTTATTATGTCCGAAGAAGAAAGAAAGAAAATTGAATTGCAGAGACAGAGCCAGAGTACAGCAAGACTGAGTGAAACAGAGAGCAGAGAAAACTTGCCTAGGGTATTATTTCATATTCGTAAGAATGAGAGGTTTCAGGGGTAGGGAAAATCGATACTCAGTGCATTTTAATTACTAAAAAAGAGATTTAAGTAATAACTTTAAAAATCATAGTAACAAGGTTATGACACTTCAAATCATTGTAAATTCCACTTATGCATCACACCTATGATATCCCCAGAGGTTTGCAATAATGAAACACCCTGGCCCATGTCATGCAATGGGCAAGATCACAGCCACATGTGTTCTTCTAGGAGCTTCCAAACGCATCCTGATTGAACACTCATGCTCATATTTCACATCTCGCTGTTCTGAAGGGGGGCATTACCAATGTTTGAGCACCACTCTCCACCTGAGGACTTCTAGATAGTATGACCAAAATGGACATTTCAGTAATACTGGTAAAAACCACGTTAGCCTATTATGACAATGTCAACCATGACTGTTCCCTCTGGTCTCTATACAGAAACAGGGCAAAAAGGGCCCACTGTATTTTCTTTAGAGAGCTCCTTCAATCCAGAGATGAAGGGTCGAAAAACAATGAAAATAAAACTGCTAACCAGTATTCAAGTGAAAAATGTCTAAAGTTATGTTGAAACAAAGCCTCAATGTAGACTGAAAGTTCCAGGGAATAAACTTTCCCAAGTGTGCGTACCTGGCTTACACCCAGATAATATCGCTTAGAAATCTGCTTCTTTCCTCCCTGCTTGCTTCAAAATGCAAAATGTACCCCTGATTAGACAATAAATATCCTGTTGCCTAATTGCTCCAGGCTCAGAATTTAGAGAACTATCTCCTCTGGACCTGCGGGGATAAATAAAGATCTTCCCTCCTCCTCCCTGAGTGTTGCCTGGTTCCCTGACAGAATTCTGCCATAACAGGATTTCCCCTCCTTCAGCCACCTTCCAAACTCCACACTTCCCTTTGTCATTCTGGTGGCTTCAATGGCAACATTATTAAGCTATGAGCAAGTACAAGGATAGATTCTCAAGTGTAGTGTAAGATCTCCGCAAAGTTAAGCATCCTGTAAAGATGCCACACTTTTTTTCCCCCCTAATCACAAGAAAATATTTTTCAAGTAGGAAGAACAGTGTGGAGGGGGATCGAGGAGTGCAGAGAAACTAGACAGGATCCTGGAAGCCTAGAGGACAGGCAGCCCTAGGGGAAGAAAGCAACTCAGGAAAGCATCTTTGGTGGGCACCCTCTTTTCCATAAATAGCCTCTGCTTCTTTCCTCCCTGCTTGCTTCAAAATGCAAAATGTACCCTACCCATTGAACAATGTATGCTACCCATTGTACACAGATTGTGGGAGCACACATGCACACATGCACACACACACTTATTCACCAAAGAGCCATCCATATATATCTCCATAACAACATCTCAAATTTCTTATCTTCTAGAGATAAAACATTTCATTGAAACTGACATCCAAAACGCCAATCCTATTCTTTAGTACTAGGGTCGAAATGGGACACCCCAAACTCCTGGGTTTGAGGCAGCTGGACCGTCTTTCTTCCTCACACTGCCCAGTAAAGGACATCCCTGGGGAGAGTTTAAAATCTGTGCTGACAGCAAGCAGAAAATTTGATTCTGACAGATTATCAGACTAGACTCTTGGAGACGGTATGTGTGATTGTGTATGTGTGTGACACCTTCCCCCATTGTAGAGAAAAGGTAGAAATTTCCACTGAGAAAGTTTTCACCAAGGTTTAAGCAATAATAGTAAAATGAATAGTATCCTCTCACTTGAAGACAGTGGGATAATTCTTCACCAAGAGTTCGCAATTGATTTGCAAAATGCAATGAGAAATTGCAATATATACTTTTTTCCTTCCCATAAAAATACAAAACGAAGGACAAGGATTAAGAAAATTGAGGGAGGTCAGGAGATGAATTAAAAAGAATTGTACTTCGTATTTCTCTAACATCTAGTACATTTGGTAAGCTCTTATCTATTGTACTTCTCAGTGAACCATATAAAACAGGCCAGGGTTTCACAGAGCTGGGTCAGTCTGGTTCTGTCACTCAAGTTGTCCTCACTGTACTGTTAATAGCTCTCTGGAAAGTATTTTTTTTAAAAAAAAACTCAGTCGTGTCAGAGACACTGGGGATTTATAAACAGAAGATTTCCCATATATCAATGCTTCTCAAGTAAATATTTTGTTCTTTACACAAAATGTTGATTTAGGATGAATATGAGGATTATATGTGAGAAAAAGATAAATGTGCCCAAAGGGAACTTTCTGACCTTCAAGCTGGTCAGCCAAGGAGACAGTGGTGGAAAACAGGAGAGGACACCTGGACCAGGATTCTATACCAAAATGTCTGTGTTTGTGGGAGAAATTGGGTGATGGCCCACCCATGCGATCCCCAAAACTCATTTTAAGTCATTATTCAGGGGGGCCTCCCTGGTGGTACAGAGATTGGATACCGCACTGTGAGGCATCCACAGCCATTGTAGCACAATTCAACCCCCGGCTAGGGAGGTAGCCCACATGGCGCAGCAGACCTCTCCTGTCTCACCTGCTGCTCCTCTTAGCAGTGTGTTTCAGTCAATCTGCCTGTTCTATTCTCCACTCTGTCTCTGGTGAATCCTCTCACCCTCCACATCTCTGGCCTGTGCCCCAGTTTTTGTATACATAAATAAATAAATCTTTAAAAATTTTTAAATAAAAATAAAGTCAATGCTCAGGTCAGCAGTAGCCACAGGTGACTGAAAAAAGCCACTTGAAAACTTTCTGGGAAAGTCCAATTTTAATCCAGGCAGACAGCAACCATAAGATACTTGATTTGAAGGAACATGCTAATTTCTGAAAAATTAACATGTAAGAAATGTATGCATATTTTGGCAGTGAAAATGTGGAACATCTATTACTTCATTTACTCTCGCATTAAAGAGTCTCTAGACAGTGACTTTTCTTTACAGTGGACTTTGATGCTATAGAGAAACTGGGCATATTATGGTATGAGTATGATTAAATAATAATGATTTATTATGTGCATTTAGAGTGCTAACGGAACCTTAGAAAAAGATCATTTCAAAGCTGTATTCTAATCACTCACTGGCATTGAACTCACCTGGCTCACAAAGAAAGGCTTTCCTTTTGTTGACTTGTCATCCATCTTCTCTAATGGAAAAGAGCTCTCTTTGGAGAGCAAGCCTCTGTGAAACCTCTTATAAAAATTAAGTTCTTTCAGGTTCATCCTTTGATTCTCAGTAGATCTCCAGCAGATGTTTCTATGCTTCTGAAGTACAGTTGTTAGAGTTTTAAGTTGATTAAGCTGTCATTCAAAATTGTTGTTCATATCATCGATCCAACATCAAAAAGCCACCATCCTGTGGATTCGATGTCAGAAAGTTTCAGAGTGAGAGAAGCAGATGGAGTATTACATCTTGGATGTTCATCTCTGCATCACTTTGAGATGCCTCCACTAGAAATGAATAGGGGCTCAGTCAGGGAAACTCAGAGGCTCAGATAAGCCCCAGGACCCACACAGAACAAACTGAATAAGTTGTTTCAGTTGGGAGATATTTTGAACTGGTAGGTTTACACCCTTGCATTTGAGAAATAATAACTGCATTTTTCTGTCATAAACTATTTCATTTTCTAATCATGTTAGATTCAGAGAAAGATTGCAAATACAGACTTCCCCTTAATTCCTGGCCTGATTCACCTAATGTTAATATTTTATGTTACCATGGTACATTTGTTAAGACTAAGAAACCAACATGGATATATTCAGAGCCTTTTTAAAATGTCATTTTTTTCTTTTTTATTAATATAAACTATTTTTTAAAAATTTACATATACTTGCCATCAATTGTAATCCCCATGTATTCCCCATCACCATCTCACCAGTGCACCATCACCCCAGTCCCCCGCGCTCCCATCTTCCCTCAACCCTCCTCCTCCCCTCCCCACCAAGTGTCATTTTTTAAAAAAGCCTTTCAAAATACACTGTGAAGCTTTAGATATTATATGAATTCACACAAGATTATATGTATATATGTGTGTGTGTGTGTACGAAGCAAAGTTAAATGTACCTTTCACTTTGTGTATAATATCCCTACCCCCACCACCACCCACTGAAAATTTAGATGAAGAACCTCTTTAATCTGCCAAGGTCCAACTGAAGACTCAGTTCTTCCATGCTCTGTTCCCACTTCACAGACTTATCCATCTCACCCAGCGCTTATTGCATAGTGTGGGTGCTACAGAAATCTACATTCAGTCATTTCTATTTAATATAAAAAAAGTTTTCACCCTAAAATGTGATCAAAGTGTAGGGATTATATATTTTCCATCTTTCATTGTCATATGACCTTAAGCAAGTGGACTATATTGACACCTGTGTGATAAGAGAAATGAGTATTACAGTCCTTTACCTAAAGTGCTTAGCGTTAACTATGTATTGATCAATCCTTTCTCATTTTCAAGTGATTCATCGGGGACTAACTGATAGAAAATAATTGTTTCTTATATTAAATAAAGTGACTTGTTTTTTGTTTTATCCTGATTACACACCAGAGACACTTGCCTCTTTGAACTCTATGCAGAGAGTTTTTATTTGGAAATATGCTTTTATTATTTGGAAACATTTATTAAGCACAATATTAGGCAGAGCACTATATGTAGAAAGTCGACTAATGAGCCCAAATAACATTTGGTGTTGTGGGAAAACAGTACTGTCAACATGTTACATATGGGCACATGATTCCATCAGGGATGTAACTGAAGGATATGGTGGTGCTGAAGAGGCTGCAGGAGGGTAGATTTAGAATCGAAAGAGCTTTTTATAGAAAGTCCTTCTGGTAGGAGGGAGGACTAAATACACGGAAGATGTCAGCTGGGAAACTTGACATCAGTGACTTCATTGATTGTAGATAGAACTCAGCAGGTAGCTAGGAATGGGGTCAAAGAGTAACTTGATCAATTATTAGATTATGCTTTATTAATATGAACTGATATTGATATATTGCCATCACCTTGAGTGATTCTGTTCTCAAGCAAGAAACATATTTCCTAAGTGTTTGAGAAATGCCTACTATGTTTCCAGCATGGTTGTAGACAGTAAAGTTACAACAGTTAAAGAAAAGCATAAGAATCCTTACAGTCCAGGAACTAACATTTTAGTGGATTCCTACTCTAACCTTAGGAGAATATGACAGAATACTTGTCATTTTTTTTTTATACTCTCCCTATACATGCACTCCCATACACATACCTGCCCCACCCCCATAACTCTCTAGACTTTTTTTAATCTATTTGCCTCCTCCATGACATCTTTACACCACCACCTTGTCCTTTATCTGTTGAGGTGCTGTATGTGTACTTGTGCTTTATGCATGAAACAAGTAATGCATTTCACTTCCAAAATCTAATATTTACCCCTTTGGAGAAAATACCACTTTTATTGAGAAATCACGCTATCTATGTATAGACTTTTAATCTAAATAGATATTTCAATTTGGGAATAGCTGTCCAGGTCTTTCTGTGATGTACCTGTGCAAATACTAATTTTTCACATGTGTCATTATGATGATTAAAATCGGTATGTTGGTAAATCTGTGTTTGCTCTATGTCAACTGGTTTTCATGAGGTATTTCCCTATTCTGTATGTGTCTATTAGCCCAGAGAACTTCTTGAACCCTCCCACTATCTTATCTCCTTGGTTGAAAGAACTGTTCTTTGCTCTATTGACTTGAAGGCCCAATTTCTTTTTTTAAAAAGTATGCTTGAGTCTTTCTGGTAGCCTGTGGGTTAAGTCTCAGCACAATGGCCACAATGGCTGAGTTTGATCCCCAGCCAGGGAGCTGACACACACGGCGCAGCAGACTTCTCCTGTCTTGCCCACTGCTCCCCTCAGCAGTGTATTTCAGTAGATCTGACTATCCTGCTCCCTACTTGCAGATAAATCCTCTCACCTGTGCACCTCTGGCCTATGCCCCATTTCTTCTAAGCAATAAATAAATTCCGCCCCCCAAAAAACTAATTATTTTCTTAGAAATTTAAGATTTACTTATTTTAAACATGCATATCACCAGTCTAACTCTATACCTAATATGTCTATTCATTTCAAAACTAAATAACATTATTATTACAGAAAAGAACATATAAACACCCTGGCTACGGTGGTTTAAGTGGAAAAGAAAAGTTCAAGAATGGGGGCAGTTTATTTGTATGCAAATAAAATAGTTTCTGTGAATATTTCACAGATAGAATTAGTAAATGACTTCATTAAATGCAATATAATTGAGAAACACCAAAATCAAGTGAATTCTAAATTGTTTTGCAAGTTCTGTATAGACTTGCTGAACAAATCATATTTTAGGTTGTCAGTGTTTAGTGCTATAAAATGCATTACAAAGTGCCAGTCATATATCTTGGATTTTGTTTTCTCTGTGTAGAATTAAATTCTAGATTTGCTTTGATCTCACTCTTGTATTTACATCTTGCTCTATTGTTTAAACTGTCTTCTTTTATTTACAGTATACAGAGAGGGAAGCAGGTTTAAGTCCAATTACCATAATTTCTGCTTGATTTATGAACACTTATGTGGTTTAAATCTTGCCTTGGTGACAGGAGATTTTTTCCTTTAGGATCACTTAATAAATCGTTCCAAACCAATGAATAACTTGATTCATAATCAGTCCTTCAGTGTACAAAATACTTAGGTTCTTGGGTATCTATCACTAAGTTTAAGGATCAAGCCTGTGTCTGGAACACAAACCAATAGCAGGAATATAACTTGGCTGTGTCATAATCTGTCAACAATAGTCTGTTTCTAAGAAAAGACCATAGATTCTCAGCTACTGAATTCAATGCACTCTTTGGTAAGGACCTACTTAAGATGCTCCATGAAGTGTCCATTTCTCCTCTCCTATTACCTCAAATCAAACATTTGGGATCATTCTCTGTTCCATATTTATGCTTTTGTTTGTTCCAGGTTCTGTATCTGGATCATCACTTTATATACCCCTCTGAAAAATCCTAGTTGTCTAGAGGAAGACAAGCTTGAAAACTAACCCTTGAAAGTTGACTACAGAACTGAAACATCCAGAGGGAAGAGTGGATGGGAGAGGGGTAAGAATTAAGAGGGAAGGGAGCACAAGGTGGTGAAGACAGGTAATTTGGTATTGGGTGCACTATGGTGGTGATTCCTATTGGAGGTAGTATCCTAATATTACCTCAATTAAAAATAAATTTACAAGAAATAAAAATAACACAAATAAAAATCAACACACAAACAAAAAAAATAAAATTTTAGTTGTTATTCAAAGCCTCAAATTTACATCTCCCTTGGTAACTCTTCAGTATGGGTCTATAAATACAATCAATGCCACTGAGTGAGCTTGAATCCTGAAAGTCACTTGCAGTAGTTATAAAATAGAAATAGATACACAATTCTTTAACACTTACTTTTTCAAAAGGTGATTTTTAATTCCTTCCCTTTTATGTTGGTTGGTGACAATGTGTTACTTCTAAGGCTCATGAAAGGCATTGTGACCTCTAATTTGCTCCTTCTCTAAGGCAACTTATTCTGAGGAGGGTCAGCAGCCATCTTGTGAGGACACTCAATAAATCCTATGGAGAGGGGTTGATTGAGATTGACATGTGAACACAGACCCTTCGGTCACAGCAAACCCTCAGATGCCTGCTGCCTCCAATGACATCTTGATTGCAACCTAACTGAGCTGTACCCGAACTCCTAACCCATAGGAACTGGGAGGTAATATAATTTGCTTTCTTTTGTTTTAAGCTGATACATTTAGGGGAACATGTTATGCAATAACAGACAATAACACAACATCATCTACTCTTCATCTCTTTTTTTTTCTACATCCAATCCAACACTAAGGTATGAATTTTTCTTTCAATATATATGCAAATTCATCTATTTTTTCTTTAACTGCCACCACCTCTGCGAACTATCACTGTCTCTCTGTATGCATTTCTGTTGTTCCTGATTTCATTATTTATTTCCCCCTCACCTCACTTGACCACCCCACGCCCAGCAAATCCTGCACACTAGAGTCAGAGAGCCCTTTGCACCTTCAGTTATGCGCTGCAGGGCTATAAGGTGGGCAGACATCGCGGGTGGCCCCACGCCTTCTTGTCCTGGGTAGACAAGCCGTGTGTAATCCCTGCTCTTCCAGGGTGGGCAGGACAGTGACTGTACTGGATCTCACCACTATGATTAAATTAAAACAATGGTAAAGATATCTGCAAATGACAGTAAGGTCTCAAATCAGTTGCTTTTGAGTTAACAAAGAGATGATTATCTTCGGTTGAACAGACTAAATTAGATGAATCCTTAAAGGGGCTGGATTCTTTCTGACAGGAGAAATTTGCAGTATGAGTGAAATTCCTCTGCTTATTTCAAAGAGGTATAAACTTTATTCTAGAGAGGGCTGTGTGACTGCAAGTGGTGTGTGGCTTCTGGTACTTGAGGGCCTCTGTTCCTGCAACTATAAGACTCTGAATTCTGCTAACAATCAGTGAGCTCAAACCATAATATTATGCTTCTGATGAAGCACAGCTCTGGGTGACCCTCGATAGCAGCTTTGTGAGATCTGAGCAAAGAGCCTAGCTATGCTGTGTTTAGTCTGCTGACCAAAGAAACTCTGAGACAGCACGTTTGTCCTGTTTGGTCAATAAATCTGCAACAATTTGTTATACAGCAAAAAAAAACTAATCCATGCACAGATCCCCCCTCACTACCCAAAAGTGCTCTAGTAATACATTGGAATATTTTTTGATTTATATTTTGGACTCAACAAAATTTCTTCTTCAGCCTGCTGGGTCTGAATACAATTTGACATACTGGTTATTATTTTCCAGGCACTATTAAAGTGATTTAGAAATATTAACTCATTTAATACCTCTAACAATCCTAGGAGGATGAGACTATTATTATCCTCATCTCATAAAGAAGGAGGCTGCTTGGCAGGGCTTACTTCCAGCCACAGAGTGCTGTGATGACAAGAGACTCCCATTTTCTGGAACCATCACTCCTATTCTAGGGAATAAGTAGAGCGCTCCTCTCTGGTTGTCAGAATAAGACAAAATAGGGCCTCCCTAGTGGCCTAGAGGTTAAGTCTCAGCGCTATCACCTCTATGGCCTGAGTTCGATCCCTGGCCAGAGAGTTGACCACATATGGCACTGTGCTCCAAGCAGCAGACTCTCATATGGTGCAACAGACCTCTGCTGTCTCACCCACTGCTCCCCTCAGAAGTGTATTTCAGCAGAGTTGCTTGTTCTGATCCCCACTCTATCTCTGGTGAATCCCTCACCCCCCACATCCCTGGTCTACACCCCAGTTCGTATATACACAATAAATCTTAAAAAAAAAAAAGAATGTGGTCAAAATAACAAAATGAAGCAATGTAAAAGTCTGAAAAATGTTAATCTCATCACTTTCTTACTTGAAATCTTTGAATTTTTCCCCAATATATTTAATAAAACCTGAAATCTTCACTTTGACTCTGAATGATGCATGACCTGGTCTTGTCCTCTCTTTCCAAATTTATTCCATGATATAGAATTGATAGCTTGTGACCCCCAAATTCAAGTCATCAAACATATAGCAAATGTCTAGGAGGTTTTTAAACCTCAGTTATAGTTACAAATCTCAGTCTACAGAGCAGGTATGTACTGAATACTTATCATGTGCTGGGACAAAGAAATTCAAGAATAATGTAACCTAACCCCAGTCTCAAGCTGATAAAGAGGATGAACATTTAAATGCTTAGAGTGCAGTGACAAGTACAGGCTGGAGAATCCCTGCAGAAACATCTTTGGCATTTAGTTTGCTTACCTGCTTCGAGGCAAAAAGACGAAGCTGTAATAATTTCTTTTAATCAGGCTTTCACAAAATCAGGGGAAAAAGATGGCGACGGAGAGACAATAGGCTCAGAAAGCTCCTGGAAGATACAGGAAAAAGGGAAAAAATACAGCAGGCCCCAGTAGGAACTGT
>JAGFMF010011658.1:1010442-1102239 GCA_019455555.1 Galemys pyrenaicus | reverse complement strand
TCAACCCTCCCCCTCCCCTCCCCACCAGGTGTCCCCAGTCTGTCCTTGACTCCTCATTTTTGGTTTCTGTGTCTTTATTGCTGTTATTGTTATTATTGTGTTCATTTTGAAGTTGTAAAAACAGAGACTGCAAAGTTTGAGAGAATTACCAAGGTCAAACAGCAACTGAGAAGCAGAATTGTGAATCAGTCTCATTGTATTTTAATGCTGAGAATAATTCCCCTTGAGAATCTGCAAATTGTAATAGCACAGCTAGATTCCAAGTGGATGAGCTCATTTCTCTTGTATGCTGCCCCTGTTGTTTTAGGTGGCAAAGGCTTACATGAACCTTAGGAATAGATGCTAGGAAATTCTAGGAAAGGACAGTTGGAATAATTTATAAAATAAATAAACATTTACAACAACAAAGCTCAGAACATTTAAAGCACCCTGCCTGCTATGAGATGTTTGTTAAGACCATAAAATCCATATGGGTTATGAAATTTGGACTTTGACTTATAACCCCAATATTTAGTACATCTCAAGGTACTTTAAATTGTTTGTTGATTGGATGCATCCATCTTAAGCACCATAATTAGGAAATTAGAAACTGAAATGGTAATAGGAAGCCCAGATTGATATTCAGAGATCACATTTTCTATCTGGGAAACCTCATATTGAGGTTGTGTTGGCCTTCTTCTCCCTTTCTCATACACTCAGGCAGTTTGCTGCCACATCATGAATGGGATCCACATACAGTTGTTCATAAAATTGTGAATTTATATTCAGGTTTCTGTAAAAGGCCAAGCAATCAATTTTATTTCTTGACTCAGAGCATCAGGGGTTTCTCTTGGGATATCCTTTGCTCAAACGGCTGTCTTCTTGACACTCTCAGGCCAATCGTGCAAAAAGGATGAACTTTTCCCATGTCTTTTTATCCACAATCATTTTCCAACATTTCCTTCTGTGCTCCACTGGGCAGTAGGAATAAAACGGTGGAAAGACAGCTTCTACTTCACAAAGTACAGCTACTCACAGGACAGTGAGCTCATTCACAGATGCGAACCGTTACTGATGCAGATATTATCTACTATCGTGTGCGTGGACCAGGGGAGGAAACTGTGGAGGACTTGAGAGAGGAGGACAAACTGGGATTTTGTGTTTTGAAGGAGCACATAAAACAGAAACCTGTCTTCTATGCCTGAGATAAAATGTAAAAAAATCAGGAAGATGAGAATGTTAAAGATGTTTAATAACAAAAACTCCTAAAACTAGAGGTCTAAACACTCCATTTACAGCTCAGCATTAAAGTGGAGAGAGAAGAGCAGATGGGTGATTTCTTCAGACAGGTAAGTCTTTTTTTTAAATTTATTTTAATTTATTTATTCATTTTATACTGTTTGCTTTCTTCTCTAGGTGTAGTCCCCATAGAGTTTCCACCACCGATCCACCTGTGCACCATCACCAAAGTCCCTTGTGCTCGTTCCATCCCAGCCTTGATCCCAATCCTCCTCTTCCCTGCAAATGATGCTGATTTGTAGTTGTCTGTTTATGTTTGCTTTGTTTTGTTGTGGTTTTGTTTTGTTTTTACTTTGATCCCCAATAATCCTCCTATAAGTGAGACCATCTGGTATTTTTGTTTTTCCTTCTGACTTATTCCACTGAGCATAATCCCTTCAAGTTCCATCCATGTTTCTGCAAATGACTCTAGTTTATCTTTTTTGATTGCTGAATAATGTTCTATTGTGTCTACATACCACAGAAAATTTTATTTTCTTATGTTGGAAAATATCAGATTTTCCAGAGTTAAAACTAACTTTCAAGTCTGATGATCAAAAAATAAAATAAAATTCAGAAATTAGTTTTATAATTTTTTCTGTTGCACCTTTATTACAAAGAGTAACTCATCAGGATCTTGGAAAAGTGACTTTTCTGGGTTGCCTCCTATCTCCTATAACTCTTCTGCTGTTCCATGAACTGTGTAACCAAATTGATGTCTTCAACTTTCTTTGAAAAAATTTTTTCTAGTGGCACCTGTTTTAATGACTGAACCCTGTTGAAGGTTGAGGTTTAAGTACAGAGCTGTCCCCATAAAACAAAAACAAAACAAACAAAAACTTTAGGTTGGGTCAGAAAAAGACAACAAGAACATCTAAAAGGAGAGTGAAAATCTTGAGTGTTTGGTTTCATGGAAACTAAGAGGAAGTACTGTTTCAATAAGAGAACGGGCAAATGTATTAAAAGCTGGTGATGAACAAAAGTCTGAAGTTAGAACCTGGGATGGTGCTGGTGATTTCAGCACTGGCAAATCTAATGCAATCATGGCAGTGAATGCAGGAGTCAGGTTGAGGGTACAAAGAACCAGGGTGTGGAGAAAAGGGGATAGTAGGGAGGGAAAGAGTAAACCATTTGAGGTGACTGGGAAGACTTCTTTGGCTCCATTTGTGTAAGTTATTTTTTTAGATGTATTTTTATTTATAAATGCATATAAGAACTGGAGTGTAGGCCAGAGGTATTTATGCATGTGTACAAGAAGTAGGGATAGAGGGCTTACCAGAGAGCGAGTGGAGAGCAGAACAGGTAGATCTACTTAAATATGCTGCTGAAGGGAGAAATGGGTGAGACAAGATTGTTGTGCTGCATCATGTGGGTCACGTCCCTGGCTGGGGATCGAACTCATACTACAGTGGCTGGTGATAGCTTGATAGTGTTGAGATTTAACACCTGCACCACCAGGGAGGCCCCTTCTTTGGCTATATTTGTGTTTGGTTCGCTTCATTTAGTTTGTTTTATTGGTTTGATGGTTGATTAATTTTCTGTTTGCTGAAAAATCACCACACTTACTTAACTACAACAAACTTTAACAAATTACCACCACCTTCTTAAACAATGCAAATTTAATTTGTTACAGTTCTATCAGTCAGATGTCCAACATGGGTCTCACTAGGCTCGAGTGAAGGTGTGGCAGGGATCTACTACTTTTTGAAGGCTCTAGAAAGAACGTGTGTCTTGCCTTTTCTGTTTTGAGCCTGCCCACATTCCTTGGCTCATGTGCCTTCCCCCCTCTTCCACATTACAAACAAGTTGAGTTCTCACAGTGCCATCACCCTGACCTTCTTGTGCCTTCTTTGTCCATTCTCTGGAACTCCTGTGATTACAACAGGCCCTCCAGGTAATCTTCCCACTTTTAAATGGACTGATAGAATTTTAATTCCTCATTTAATTCCTCAACTATCATGCAATCTAATGTAGCCAAAGGTTTCAGGAATAAGGATTTAGACATTTAGGGGAAGGGATTAGTCTGCCTACCACGTTTTTTGTTTTTTTTTGTTTTTGTTTTTGTTTTTGTTTTCCCATGTTACAAACACAAAAAAATATAAACGCTGTTGAATCATTAGAAAGGAAGAGGTGAAGGGTTTGAGAAATGAGCTCATAGAGCAGGGTCCTCTTTATCTTCTAAAAAAGGTGACCCGACACCTATTGGGACACGTTTTCCATGCATGGAGACTGGGCTCCCTCCTTGATTTCTCCTTCTTTCTGAAATGTGAAGTCACATCATGACTAAAGTCGAGGGGCTCAAGAAAGGGAACTGGGCAAGATTCTGAACTTCCACTGAGGAGCACAGGAGCCAGAGTGACAGGAGGAGGAAAGTTCGCTAATGTCAAGTCGAGATTCCAATCAACCACAACCAGAGTAAGAATTTCATGAATCCCCCCCCACTTTTTCAGTTCAACATTTGCTTTTCATACAGACAAAGATAAGAGTTCATTGCAACTATGAGATTTGCTGATTTCAATAAAATTACCTAATTGTAGAAGAAGGAACATCAGTGGGTCAGGCGTAGAAAATAAATATGAGCGTGTTACCTGTCTAGATGAAGGTAACTGACACTAGAGACATAAATGACACCACTTATTTATATAAGCAAAACAAACATAGACGCATGCAGGGAGAAACCAGGGAAAGGGGAAAGATTTGGGCTTCATTTTTAATTTTTACTATGAGCAACTTATGATCCAGAGATCTGAGTAGCCAGTAATAGTAGAAAATTATTTTCTTTGTTAATCTAAGAAAAGGTGTCAGCACAGAAGCTTCCTGGGTTCCCTTATTTGCCCTGCTTCTACTGTCAGTGCACCAGCTCTACTCTTCACTTTCAGGGGTGACCGTGCCCTGTTAACCAGAAGGACTTGAAAAAGCAAGGACTGTTGTTCCTGGTCACGGAAATGGGCTTTGCCGAAAAATCCAAATCTGTAAAACAGGTTTGGTCTCAAATCCTCATAACTGTCATTGAACCACATCCACTGAATGCCACAGAATCTTTTTTCCCAAGAGAGAATAAATTGTTTCAATGCCAGGAACCTGAGAAAGGGAAGGAAAAAAGGAGGCCTTTGAACAGAAGGCCAACAAAAGTTCCTTTGATGAAGTTCCTGCTGACACCCTGGGCGAGATGTTCCTTGTGTAAGATAGATCACAAAATGCATTAAGAGATATTACGCTGTACACTCCAATTAGCATCACTGATATCCCTTTGCTCGTTCACTGTCCAAAAAATTAATTTTATTGCTTCTAGAACTTTGAACAACTCATATAATCCTTCAAGCAGATGTACGAGGCATTAAAAACCACAATTACATTACTTCAAAGCCGTAATTAAAAAGTTTGCTCCTAGTTCCAGGCCTACCATTGATTTCTAAGAGAAACACACTTCAGATCTGATGTAAGCCCTAATAAATTACCAGCTTTGAGCAAAATAAGTTTAGCTTCCCATAAAGAATAAAACAGGGCTTTATTGTGGGAAAGGGGGAAGACTAAATGATTGTAAACTTGTACTGCATTTTTATAACCACTTGGGTTCAAAGTCAAATATAATTTGACATTTTATTGATATTTCTAGTGTTTAAAGCTGACAAGAAGTACATTAAATTTTGCCATGTAAATCTGATATGACAATAAAAAAACCTTTCATCCTTTCATACTTCTCTTTGGAATTGTTGCAATAAAATGAAATAAGGAGTACTATCAAGAAAATGAATTTTTTCCTTCTCTAAAACTTTATTTAAGCTCTGAGCTGTGAAGAACTAAGATATTCTCTTTTCTGTAGGAATAAGCTTTTTTCCCAACTGGTGATTTTCTCCCAACACTTACAAATAGACCTCCATATATGTCTTCAACTTGGAGTTTTAGTGTTCTGATCAGATCAATAAGTGATAATCATACTCTGTGAGTGTCCTAGGACTATTATAACAAAATACCGCAGACTGGGCAGATTAAAACAACAGCAACAGGGCCCGCCCCGGTGGCGCAGTGGGTTAAGCAACACACTGTGAAGCAAACCGCAGCCACTGCAGCACAAGTTCGATCCCTGCCGCCGGTCAGGGAGGGGACCCACATGGCATAGCAGACCACTCCTGCCTCGCCCGCAGCTCCCCTCAGCAGTGTGTTTCTGTCAATCTGCCTGTTCTGCATCCTGCTCTGTCTGGTGGATTCTCTCACCACCCCCACACCTCTGGCCTGTACCCCAGTGCTTGTATGCATAAATAAATAAATCTTTAAAAAAAAAAAACAGCAACAACTGGGCCTCCCTTATGGTGCAAGGGACTGAGTGCCGCACTGTGGGGATTCTTCATCTAATAACCATATTCTCATAAGGATACTAGTAGCACTGGATTTGTGCTCCATCTCATCCTAGTTTGGTCTCATTTCTACTTAACTAGAAGCATCTACAATGACTCCATCTCCAAGCAAGCAAACAAGAATACATCCTGATCTCAGCATTTTTTTTTTTTTTTTTTTTTTTGCTGAGGGGGATACAAGTCAGTTATGCATGATCATCATTGAAATCTGACAAGGCAGACACATCACCCATCACCCACCACAAGAACACACAATTTGAGTTTACACAGAAGTCTCTTAACTAATTATGGGTGATTGTCAAGAATTTCCAGATAATTATGTTCATTAAAAGTAGCCCCTCTGTTTTATTTTGCAAGATGTTCACATCCTATCATATAACCTCCATCTGACACCACACCAAAAAACATAATTTGACACTGATGAGATTAAACATGTTCTTAAATAAATAAAAGAAAAATTAAAAAAAAAAGAAATTAAACATGTTCTTTCCCTAGTATATACATGGAACATTAGTACAGAGAACGAACACATAGAGGACTAAGCATCTATACACATGTTATAAGTTTTACTCCAAAGGCTCAGATGTTACATATTTACCTGGAGGATAGAAATATGTGTGTGCAATGTGTGTATATGTACAGCGTACATATATTAATATACATATGTGTATATGTGTATATATTTTGAAAATGCACTCACATACATATGGCATTTATGTGGTATATGTATGTTGTGTTCCAAATTGTCCCCCAATCCCAATTCATACATTGGCACCCTACACCCCAATGTGACTGTATTAGGAAGGAGGTCTTTAAGAATGCAATTAAGGCTAAGTGAATTCACGCCTAATCCCATTGGATTGGTGTCCTTAGAGGGAGAGACACTCAGGAGTTCTTTCTACGCACACAGAGGAAAGATCAGGTGAGAATATGCTGAGGAAACAGACCTCACATCCAGGTAGCATCATTTCACCAGAAATCCATGCTGATGGCACCCCATTATTGGACTCTCAATGTTCAGACATGAGAAAATAGATGTCTACTGCTGAAATCATCCAATCTGGAAGCTCAGGTGATTATCTGTCTATCTGTCTATCTTTTTACCTATCTGTCTGTCTGTCTGTATACCTAAGTATGAATGTACATATCCATGTAGATGTATACACAATGATTATATGTATACACAAATGTGATATGTGTTTTAATACCTGTGTATGTGCACATATAAATGTGTGTGTGTGATCATTTAAGTATGAGTGGCCAGGAGAAAGTTCATGATCCTCTGAATTAAAGGCATAGATAGTACCTATATTCTTTTTAGCATTAGTCGTATCCATCCAAAAGACAGTTCTGAATTTTTTTTGCAAAAATTAGCTCTAAATACAATACCTCAGTCATAATTAGAGCTTATTGACACTCAACAGCATTAGTTTCTGATGTTTACTTGGAATTATCCTTTTTCTGTATGGATATTTCATTGAAGACTTTACTTTTTGAATGAATTAGAATATAGGGTATCTATCCACCTGTTTATCTCTTACATTTTACAAAGGTATATATATCTCCTTACAAAATTTGAATTATATTCAATAATTTTGTCTCCTTATAGTGAATTTTGTATTTATTTCTTATGTGATATCTGTTACAAGATGCATTCAATAGAAGGTACATAGGAATAAATTAAAGAAGGATTTATGTGAACGTTTAACTGCAAAGACAAAGTATTAGAGAATATTTGACTCAGCAACTCTATGTAGCAGCAATAAGTACATTTCTACCAGCCTCCTCCTGGTCATAATTAAATGGCTTTTAACAATTCCTGTAAGCAAAGGCTGATTCTTTTATAACCCTCACAAGAGATGGTTCCTCGAGCTTTCTGAAGAGTGAGGTAACTTTCTTTCCTAAAAGACTTCAACAAACTTCACTTAAATCTTAATAGTCCATCCTTTTATACTTGCCCTTGAGTGAACCAAAAAATGTGTTGACTGACATGATTATCTGATGTGAGTCAAGTTCTAGTCTTTCAATTCTAGACCCAGAAAAGCATTCAGCTTTGCTCAAATGCAAGAGCTACAGGGGTTAATTATGTGTCCTGGTAATTCATGGCATTCCCAAGGAGACATGTTCCATTATTTTATCTCCCAATATTTTATTACAGATTTTTTTTCAAGTATAAAGAAACTTTGAAAGGTTTATATAATGAACAGCCATAGACCCACGTTGTGAATTCTACAATTGACAATTTGCTATATTTTATCACATATCTAGTCAACTATTCTGCATTAGGTTTTGAGGATCATATAAAGGTATTGGTGCTTACAAAATACAACATATTTTCTAAAGTCAATTACATTTGTATGAGTTTATAATGCATTTGTTCTCAAACTCCTTTCACAAGCTAAGTGAAATTTGATCATCAAGCTACACATTTTGCACTCAAAATTTAGAATTTTAAATCTCTAGGGGAGTAGTTTTTAGCCCTGAACGTTCTGATGCTGAGAGTGATTCATGTTTGGATAATTTTCCTGCAAATCAAAAGACCTATTGTAGACCTTGCCATTTACATCAATTTTCTTTGATTGTGAACTCAATATATCCATGTTAAAAGGTATCTAAACCTATTACAGCTTCCAATTTCCTAAAGTTCTGCTTCTACAAAACTTGATCACCTTCACTGATTTCAGTGAGTTTCAAACATTTGTTCTTTCAAAGCTCAATTCAATTATCTCCTCCCCTCATAGTGTTCCCTGACACCCACGTTTAGACTTAGGCTAATCTGTAGACCCTGATGTAATTGTACATTTCTTTATGATAGTATGTATCATGTCATAATTGCAGCTATTTGTTTTTGAGTCAATCTCCTTGACCAGAGTACTTTATTATCAAAATAACTGAGATTGCTGTCACATGGTAGATAGTCCATAAAGGTTAGAATTCAGTTTTAATAAAGCTATATATTGGTCTTGGGCCTTTTCAACATCTAAAAAGTATACAAGGAAACTTCATATGTAAGGATTCTTTTTAAATCCCCAATAGATACTACAGTAATTAAAATCAGCTTGGGACCATAATAGATTGTTTATTTTAAACAGTGTTCTTCCTATAATCATCTTATAGAAAATCACCCTAGTTATCTTACTAAACCACACATATTTAGAATGACTAGTCAAGATGTAAAGTGGGCACTAAGATAAAGCGTCTGTCTTTTTCTAGCTGTAAAACCTAGATGAACTACTAAAAATGTTACTATTCAGTTTCCTTATTTATAAAATTAAGATAATAGGAACAGCTATTTCCTAAGTTTGTTGTTGGCATTAAGTAACTCAATTCAGATAAAATTCACAGGACCCAAATAGTAAATTACAAATAGTATGTTCCCAGTAGATGTTGGGTTTAAAAGGAAAAGTTGCAGTAATGTCAAATGCTTAAACAAGATCCAAATTCCACTATTTTAATTTTCCTTCTTTATCAAAATCCAGATTTATAGAGGAGGCTACAGAAATTCCTTGATCTCAGGGTATAGGGCTCCACCATGCCCCAGAGAACAAGGCAGGATGCTTCCTAATCCAGTTATCCTGCTCTCCTAATATTTGTTTTATAATGGATTGGCCAGTGAAGTCAGATGAACTCCAGGTGAGGCATTCAGATTAGGTTTTACTAACTACTAAAATGCCCTGATCTGTCTGGGCTGCCCCTCTCTCTTTTCCCTTTTCCCTGCCTATGTCGTCAAGGAGAGAAGTGATACGGGATCTCACCAGATGTAAGAAAGAGGACAGCTGTCAACCTGTTAAGGTGGAGATGACACACAGTTTTAGTATATGATGACTTCACTGGACCACTGTAATAACATTGGTCCGTCTATCTCTAGATCTTTTTAATATATGAAAAATGTCTGTTCCTATTTAATAGCCATTCTAGAGTTTTCCAATACTTCCAGTCAGTACAATTCAACTGGAACAATACAATTTCACATAACTTGACCTTGTGTGTAGTAAACTTATTTGTGATAAACTTATTTTTACATAATAAAATTCTCAGTGATAAGAAAATACAAGTTACAATAGTAAATACCATGTTTTAAAGTTTTATTTTGTTAGAGGTTAGTCCCTGGATGGGTCTGTTAGCTTTCTCTCTTCTACAGATGTAAGTCGTATCATCAATTTTTAAAAAAACTGTTTTTTCTTAGCTTGGCCTTTGATTATAATAAGCTAAGGAGGTCAGAGAAAACAGATAACTTAAAACAGTCTTTTGCTGAAAAAACAAATCAAATAAATAGCCTACTGTTCGAACATGTAATAACGACTCATTTAGACCACAGGAAGTACATTTCTAAAATGAAATAGTTTTAACAGTGGAGAATTTAGGAAATTAACATATATGCTAGCCAAAAAAAAGGGCCATAAAACAAGTTCTGAGAATATTCAAATTTGGAACTGATTCATGTATCCAACAAATATTAAGTGTGCATCATTTGCAAGACACTGTGAACAAGACAACAGCGTATTTATGCTCACTCACTTTATTATTTAATAGAAGGAAAAATGCTTTTGAGGGTTCTTAAGGTAAAGGGGAGAAAAACTGACTAGACTATGAGTTATTTGGGAAGCCTCAGTAAGATTAGAGATCAGCTTCTTTCCACACACATGAAACATAATCAGAAGACAGGTTGTTAATTACAATGCTAATTGCAGGAAAGAAGTCTGAATTTCTGGCAGGGATCAACTGTTAAAAATGACTCCACTTATAGAAACAAAAGGCCTTTATAAAATTTGTTCTCTACCTGCCCCAGTTACATATATTTCCTCTTCCTTTTAGTTGATTCTTTTGAGGTCAGAAGTATAAATTCTCATCAGATCTTGAGCCAAACCTTTAAAGAATCCCCACCTTAAACTGTAGGAGTTACTAAATATTGCATTGTCCTACATTGCCCTAAGGGAGGCGAAGAGTCTTCAGTTTTCCAATATTAGCATAAACTGCAACTGCATAATTTGTTTGCTTTTTCCTTGCTTTATTTTCCTTTGCTTTATTTTCCTTGCTTACATTTTGTAAGATTTTTCAAAGAAAAACTGTACCCAAACAGTTAAAAAAAACAAGGAATATTTTATTGAAGACTATTTCAGTAGGGGAGAGAGTGAACCCAACTCCAAGTCTTCATCATTGAGGTGAGCTAGTGGAAAAGTACTTGAGGATACTTTTCTGTGGGTCTTTTCTTATCGTCATAACTGGAGATGGTAACAAAAACATGACCCAGTGAAGGAACAAGAAGATACTTTTCATTTGGCCACTGCTGCAAATGATTTTTTAACCTTATGCATTTATTTTTAAATGCCACATCTTTTATGTGTTGAAAAGCCCCCATTTCACTTTTTCTGTTTCCTTTTAAAAGAGAAATTTGAAATGATGCTGAGTCAGAATGGGACAAGAGATATTACTGCATATTTAAGTGTCCCAAAATGAAAAAGCAGGTGGGAAAATCCAGCCAATCTCCATTAAAAGTCACCCCCTAAAACTGCTAAACTTCTTCCTATCTCACTTCCATTCTCTCCAGGTCTCTTCAGTAGAAGTAATTCTCATTTATATTCATTGGCAACATTTATAGCAAGTGAATTCATGCTTCACAATGGCAATAGTTAGCTTATATCAGGCCACAAATACTAAACTACTAAAGTAATGTCATTTCTATCAGGTCCTTCATGCAGGATTTCGTATTAAGCAGTTTCTTAACAAGTTTATTCAGTGACCATTCATTCTAACTTATCTTCTCTCCTCTGTGGCTTTGTTTTACCTGTTTCCTTTTTATACCTCACTTTCCTCCTGATTATGTTCTGTTCTGGAAAGATACTTGACTGTAGCATGACTGACAGTTATAAATGTAACTATTATGAACCTCTCCATAAACTGGAGGAGTTGAAGAGTGTGATGAAAGGATATTTTTACCAGTCTGAAGAGATTTCCTACTACCCCTCTCTCAGAAAAGAGACAAGTCACGAATGTAACCTCTGGCAGGGAACATACAGCATACCCATACTTCATTTCTTACAACATCTGCCTTCTGGCAATGCGATTCTCATTTGCATTTCTAAAGCAACTCCTATTGGCTTCTACTATATTTCTAAAAATACTTCAGCTCTGTCTCCATTTATTTTTGAGCCCAGATAACTCTGCTTATCCTGTCTAGGGTTGTTTTAGGAAGATAATGAAGGGCATATACTTTTACAAGATAGTGGACAAAACATATATCATGTTTCTGTAAAAACATACAGACGTGCAGCCATAGCTGCCTAGAGATCACTTTCTGGAGAAATGTTTTAAATGTTTAAAAAGGGTCTGCAGGGGGTGTGTGAGTTGCATAAAAGATTCCCAAGAATTGTACTGATCAGAAGAAACAAAGACATTTTCTTCTGGTCTCATAATGAGATGTATTTCACAAAAGCCAGCCAATTGCTCAGAAAGATGGAACTGTTAAAGGAAATATAAAAATAGAGTTGAAGCTAGGAACTTGTAAAAGTGAACATATGATAATGAAGATTTAACATTTGGCATGTCCTCGTCATTTCTCCAGAGGATTCTCATCTAGTCACAGAGGTGCTGATTCCTCTGGTACCCTCCAACAGACCTGCTCAAGAATGTAATTAAAGTGTGTGGCATTAACTTTCTGACTAAAATCAGAAGTTCTCTGTGAAAGCATGTGAAATCAGTGTTGCCATCAGTTCTTAAATGGTTGATGATTTTATATTACGAATATTTTATTGAAGCATCACATACACAGAAAGGTGATGAATAGTAAGTGTGAGGCCATGAATTTTCAGAGTAGGTATCAGGTAACCATCACTGTCACCAAGAAATAGAACATTCCACGCATATTGGAATGGACATTATCCACACCACCTTAATTAAGGTAAATACTGCAATACTGCTATCCTGACCTCTTGTATCACAAATGGATTTGTGTCTATGTAAATGGAGCCAGGCAATATATGTCCTTCTTTGGTATTTTCCCCCCTCAGTGTGATATATGTGAGTTTTCTCCACAGTGTTATTTAAGGCAGTAACTCATTCATTCTCATTGTTCATGGCCTATTATAAAATGGAGGGTCTACCCATCTATACTACTAATATAAACATTTGGGTTTTCCTCAGTGTGGGCTGTTAAATTATTTATGCTATACATATACCTGAATACAGTCTTTAGGGTGTGTACACACACACACACACGCACGCATGCACACACGCAGGCTTGCAGTCAACGTCAGGGGATTAACACCTTGGATAGTAGTCTTTAAGCAATGATTGAGCTAATCCTCCCAATGAAATCGTTGAGTGTTCTGGCAAGCTTCTCAATTTCTTAGCAGCTGCCTTCATCTTGATTTCTCAGCCTCTTGGTTCCATTTCCTCTGGAGATCTGAGTCCTTCAAGCCTTGGATTCCTTTTAGGTTCTCAGATGTTTTGATCCACATGCATAATTCTAAACGTTCAATCCAGATTTTCTAATTGATTTTGGAAAAACAATCACTATGCTGCAAACTCCTCTGTCATGGCTTACAGCAGAATTTTCTTTTTGCTCTATAATATTAATTCCAAAAAGACTACAAACTCAAGAGGAATAGTTATCTTACATTTCAAACCTTTATATCCTATACCTAGATCAATGGCACATCCCCAGATCTCAGAAGTCCTCTTTGGTCTTCTTTCTTTTCACAACCTTCATCAAAGAACAATTGCCCTAACATTGAATTCTGTCATTAAGTTATTCCTGATTTTGAGATCTATATGAATAGTGTTATAGACTCTGTGTCCTTCTGTTTCTGACTTCTTTTCCTCAACATTAGGTCTATGAGATCACTCTGTAATGTAGACTATCCATTTTCACTACTGAGTAGTATTCCATTTTATGTTCATACTGTAATTTATATATCCATTCTGTTCTAGGTAGACATTTGTGAATTTCTAGTTTTGGGCTGGTACTAGGAGTGACTCTATGTATATTATAGTGTACTTATTTGGTGGATGTAAGTATATATTCCCTTTGGTGATATAACTCTAAACTGGATGTAGAGAAATATTCCTAGGTCATCTGTATTTATGTAGTCTAGGAATGCTTTGGTATCTGCTGTTTCAGATGGCTTCACAATGATCCTATTACATAACATAGTAGTTCTTTGTATATCCCTGCAAAAATCACATGAACATACACACATGTTGCCTGGTCTACTTCATTTCCATCTTAGTACCAAGGGTACAGGTGATTACAGAGCCAACAAATGACCACACCCCATCCTCCTGCTTCAGCCTGAGAACTGACTGCACTGTGACCCATCTAAAGCCTTCCCCAACTTTATCCTGAGTCTCACAACCCTAATGACTCTTTTGGTAGCATCATAATCTCAAAGTTTCTTGATTATTCCTTTATACCCATGTAAACACTCTGGAATTTATTATCACTGAGAATGGGAACATCTGAGAAAGTCTTGTCTTAGTCTACGAGCAGCACAACCTCTAGTTTTTCCATTTCTCTGCATTTTTTATTTTACTATTATTAAATAAAGCTTTCTTGTGCTTCTTAGAGACCATATACTTCTTGATATCTCAATGTTCTCAGTCCACTGGACCCATTAGAATCATTGTTTTTGTCACCCTTGAATAATACCCGTATATGCTCTGGTCTTTGCATTTCCTTCTTGCTCCTGTTCTTTCAGTAGGTACCCCCACAGTACCCTTCCACACACACACATAATCCACATCTAGTGCAGTCCTACAGAGGATCATGGGCACATCCACAAAGATAATGACTACTTCAATAATTACATAATTCCATGTCTCTTCAGATTGCTGATGTGGCCACAACATGAGCCAAGACCCTGACAGTGCTCAGTAATTCACAAAATGGTCAGTTTCCTCTTTCTGTCACTCAATGACTTTTTAAAATTTTATCACTCTTTACAACATCCTACTGGAGACCTGATCTTCTCACTGTCACCAAAATCTTTTCAATATACAATTGAAAAGGTGTTTGAGAAAAACAGGAATAGATTTTTTCATTTCATTCACGATATTTTATTTTATTTTTATCCAGACTCTCATTTAATCTCAGCAGTTATGGTATTATGCTTCTAATTCAAAGCCAGCATTAAACTTGATCTAATTCCATCTTAATTCTCCACACATTTCATCTTCTGTTTCTGCCATATTCCCCCCATTATATTGCTAACATTTGTTATTTGTTAGTCTACTAGCCAACAAAAAAGTTCATATCAGATGAATAACACTTTCAAATGGCTTTCCGAATTTTTCCTCTCACTTTAATTCTGCCTGCTATTTTTCTCATTCATTTTATAGCCAAACTTCTTTAAAACTAGGTTTATGCTAAGTATTAGTGCTTCCTTTCCTCTATACATGCTTCAGTACATAGCATTTTGTTTTCTTTCCCTACATATTTCATTGAGACTTTCTTATCTATAAAAATGTCTTCCTTAAAATCCTCAACATTCTGAGGTTCTATAAAAATGTATGATTTTAATTAATTTTCTAGCATTCTAATATTCTCAGTGCCTCTTTCCTGGGCCATCTTTCCTTCATGCATGTCGTAAATTATTATGTTTCCTAAGGTTTGCTATTGGCCAAGTAATTTTCACAATTGATGCATTCTCTCTTAAACAACTAATCTAGTCTAGCATCAGATTTTAAAAAAATAAAATAATAGCTACTTATCATAGAAAACAGGATATAATAAAAAGTTAAAAAGAACAAATTGATCACCTACATTTACATTATGAAAAATATCTGTGATTATTATTATGATAGGAGTTTTTCTAGTATTTATATGTTCTTTACATGTTTTGGGTTGGTTAGGTGTAGAAGTTGAACTGCAATGCTGTCTTAAGGGCCTCAGCAGACTCTGGTCATAATTCTAAAGCTTCACCTTCAGAGTTATTTTGAGTGGGTAAGGGGACAATTCGAGTTTATTCTCCAATCATTCAGTCATTGAGTGTGGGTCACCCCAAGAATGGTCATGATCTTACATGAGCCAGCTGCAAAGGCAGGCTCTGTAGAGGTCAACTGCAGAAGGATAGGTCCACACACCTGTCATTACAGAAGGGAGGGCTGGGGGATGTGCACTGCAATATTAAGCACACAATATATGTATAGACAGCGTGCCATGTTTTTTGGCTACTGCTACCATCAAGTTTAGAATTGTCCAAGTGACAAAGTGAAATTTTCCAAGATAGAGTTCTAATACAGTTAAGTACCTAGCATTCATTTTAGAAATGGTAGTCCCAGGTGCCTCAGTAACAACTGAATCTTATTTTAACAATAAAAGTTTTCCTGCTGTGATGGATATTTCACATTACTCAGCATTTTCAAGTCATTTATAGAATAACTCAATTGTCCTATTGGTAAATGGAATTCAGGAGCCCATGCAATTGTACCAGGGCAAAAAAACATCTGTTCTTCCTGGATTAAAATGTATAAGACTTCTTGCAAAATCTTGTCTATATATTCCCAAGAGTTCCAAAAAGGTTTTTGGTACCTTATATACATTTGTGCAAAGAAATATGTATGGAATTTTACACCCTAATTGGTGGGAACATGGAAAAATTCTTCCCATTTTTTTGTGTTTAGGGTTAAAAATGCAACAACATGGCCTCATTGTCTAAGTGTTTTCACTTTTCTTTATTTTTTATTATTATTAAAGGAGGGAACAGAAAGTCAAGTGAAATTGGGAACACAGTCTTAACATAGATAACCCTAGATCACATACATTGTTCACTGTGCATGCAAGTGAGAGTCATATAAATAAAGCTGATATCCCAAACACTCATAGCACTTAAACATCAACAATAATTTGTCAAGACCATTGCATATGTAGCTGTACACTTTGGCTTTACCCAACTAAATCACATCATTAGTGTTGACTTTGGTCACAAATTAAGTTATAGGAAAAGACCAAATTCATTCTGGGGCAGCAAAAACATAGCCCCCAAAAGACTTTAAAAGGATGACTTAAACCAGACAGCAGTAACTTACTTGTAAGTCTGTTCTCTTCTGCTCAAATTCAACAAATCAAGGCGATTCCCACTGAGGCATGCAGAAAGCTCATTCTAACAGATGTAGACAAGTACATTAATAAATCATGACCATCATTAAAATTCTTAAACCAATATTTTGCCATCAGGCGTGCTTCTCACTAACAGTTCTGGAGTTAGATAGAAATATGGCCTATATGGAACATTAATTAATGGAATCGTTATAGTTGACTAGTTGCAAAAGATCACTAGCAACACAATCCTTGTTTAGAAAACAGTCAAGAAATTGACTTGCAAAGTGTCTGCAGAGACATGTGGCTAATAAAAGTCTGCAGCTTGTGCTCATGCGTGCTACCCATGGGCAGAGCTCATGGTCTTTGTTTTTGTATTGTTATTTGTATTGGTGCCTATGCTCTTTTCCCCACTCTAATGCGTTTCATACATGCTCGTGAATTCTTACGCTTATATTTTCAGGTAGGACACAGTAAAGTTACTTAGTCACAATATCACTGCGATTTGAGAAACAAGACAAAATTGTTTCTTACTAAGAACTATCTCCTTTATAGTATATGCCAAGAGTTGAACTTTTCACCCAAATAGCATTAGAAAATTAGTAATATTCACAAATAGAAAACAAATTACATCAACAAGCTTTACAACTGCAAATGGAAGTCTCCTCTATGAGATTTTTAAAATAGGGACACCACCGGATCCATTCAACGAATGTTTTATCTCTTTTGAATTCTTTAGTTCATGAAATCCTTCTAAACTGAGGTAAAAAATATTACTTACTTGACATTTTGATTTTAATTCCTATTTTAAATTATATTTAAGATATATAAATGTTTTATATTTTCCCATCTCAGGAAGATATTTTTATCTATTCTAGGGGGACATAGGTTTAAGGAAAATGTATCAACATTTTACAAAGGGAAAATGATATGGGAAAAAAGAAACAGGCAGCATACAGAAGCCACTCATTCTCACCCATTCTACTCTAACTGAATTTCTTTTTCTAAATTTTAGTTAATTTAAAGGTTTTGATTGTACAAATACCTATTTTTAAATATTTATGACAAGCACTTAAAATATGAAGGGATTATTTGTTTCAATGCATTTTTCCCTGGCCAAATGGTGTCTTTGAAGGCTCTTAACAAAATACTGTTTTTCAGCACCTCTGTGCCTCCAACTACATGTCAAATGAACATATAGTTAGAACCAGGGTAAAGTAGGCGTTATTTACCCAATAAACCTTAAAAGCTTTATGGAAAAGCTCTAGAAATCGCTGTTACAAAAGAAAGGGTGTTTGAAGCATGGAGGCTCACTGAAATTTGTTTTTCTTGACATTGTTCTAACAAAATTCAAATTTCTGTCTCTAGGAAAATACCATTTCTGAAATAATTGGTTCATAAGCATAAATTGTCACTGGTTTTCCAACTATTTAAGGAAGGTGAGGAGGAGATGTAATTTTTGCTTTAATTTTAGAGTGAGTCCTTGTCATGGTAGGCTACATTTTGGCAGTTCTTGAAGTAAGATATTCTGGTCCTTTCAGAATATCCTTTTCATATTAAAAAAAAAATTCCCATTTTCTTAGAATAGAGCATGATGAAGTGCCAATTCTTTTATCTTAAGCCAGCAGAAGCTCAATACAGAGAAGATCCTTCCAGTCTTTGTAAATAGAGTCACAACTACTCTACACTAGAGCAGCCCTGTCCTGACAGTGAGACCATTAGCTACTGTTCAGAGACCCTGGTTGGAATTAGTCAAAAATATTAAAATCATAAATAATTACTTTGTCTTGGGTCTCAAAAACTTGATTCTAGTCTCCTGTGTGAAGAGTTGCTAAATCTAGAATCACAATCCACACCTCCTTGCTAGGTGACCTGGTCCTTTTTCTGTAATTTGTGCCTCATTCTTCCTCTTTTTCCACTGTGCAAAAATAAAAGAACACAATCTTCAAGTAAAAGTAGATGAAATGTTGAGCTGTCCTAACCTTGCTAACAGTCTATCTTCCTCTTTTAATAGTCACCCCTTTAAAACAAATTGAGAGCAGAGGGGACTGTGAATCACTGAGGGGCACTGATGGAGAGATTACAGTAGAGACTGCCAAGAGCACAAAAATGTGAGGGCCATTAGTGATTACCAAAATAAGCTAAGTAGTATTTGAACTTTACTTTCTCTCCTACAGTTGTTTCACTGGAAATAAAGTTTCAGTGATACTTAGAGTTTATTAGATGGTGAAAATGAGGATTCAAACCCGGAAGCAGTCCAACAGATTTCACTCTGTGAGAATTGTTCCAACAAACACAAATTTGATTTTGTTTATATAGGTAGGAACAGTGAGCTATTCATGTTAAAGATGTAGTATTTTTTCATAGGGGTTTTTCTAGTTTTAAGTTGTTTTGACCTAAATACATGTTGATACTATCTATGTGCTGAGGAAAGCAATGAGGATTTAATCTGTTCCTTTCTGAAGAATATAATATGGAGACACAAATCTGCATTCCCACTGTTAAATCTTTATCCCCTCCTAGGTCAGAATGGGGGTGAAAAGACTGGCTTACCTGCAGGCATCAGATTTTGCATTTCAGATTTTGCTATTTCAGACTTTCAGTCTATGAAGATGGATTTGCTCTCCCATTTGCTAGGGCAGGGAGGGGCGGTGGTATTTTGAGAACATTTTATAGTATGCTAACATGGTGAAACAGAGAAAAGGAAAATCTAAATTTAATGTTGGGAAATAGTTCAGAAGATACATTTTCAATGATGAATACTGAAATAATCACCTAATGGAAGAATTTTGACTCATATGATTAATGTTATACTTTGCTAGATAATAAAAAAGGTAAGTGTTAGAATGATGTAGGGACTCTACTTTCATCTCCTACTAAGCAAAATTTTGTTATACGGGTCCACTTTACTGATTCATTCATCATTCACTCATTCAAGAACATTTTTGTTGAGTACCTACCATCTGCTAAGATTATTCTGGACACAGAATAATAACAGGTAAGGGCGCAAAAGGAAATCTTCCTCTACTCCTTTGGGTTCTTCTAGGTAGGCAAATAATCAAGTAGGAATCAGACCCATAAGAGACAATAAAAAGATGTTTAATATTAATTAATTTAATTAATATTAAAATGTATGCCTCCTGTCTACCTGAGAGAAATTTTGTAAGACTGATCAACCATATTGAAAGGTCACCCAGGTTCCCTCTGGGCAGCAGTTTCGAGAAGGGGGCATGTGGAAGATAGCGGGCCACAATTATAATCTGATGCCTGGTAGCCACTTCCCAGGTGAAATAGTAACCTAGAGCAAACAACAACCCCTAACCAAGACTGGGCATATGACTCTCTGGTACTTGGTACTTTTCCATTGTGACCCCTGACCACAGGGCAACACATGACTTGCCAGTATTTTTTCACTCAAGCCTGGCAGAGAGAGGGCATATAAAAGACCCCTAGCTTGTATGCTGGGCGTGACTTCTCTGATCCCCAATTTTGGGATCAGAGAGCTTCACCCTGGGGCTCAATAAAGGTTCCCTCTGGTCAGAAACATGGCCTGGCTCTTTCTCTCTTTCTTTCTCCCTCTCTCCTGCTCTCTCTTGCTCTCTCAATCAACTGCACTGAAACCTTTCACATATGACTTCAGTCACCACCTTAAATAATTTCACTTACAGAGGATTTGGGGGAGGGGCACACGGTCCAGGAAGGCCCACAAGAAAGGTTCAGCAAGGAAGAGCACAGCCACTATGCAGATTTAAGTTCTGCCTTCTCCACTGATAAGCTTCAAAGAGACTGGTTTCCTTACACAGTGAGAAAGAAGCCCTTACAAAGGAGACAAGTAGATGTCTTTTACAAAGAGGCAACCCCAGCCTGGCCTTCAGGGTCTTTACTATGAAGTAATCCTTATGCCAGTGGGACATTCTTGGGAGTAGCAAGTTTTGCCCCCCTGTATGGCCAAATGTTTCCATGTTTTCTGCCTTCAATTCATTTTTGGCTTTGTGAAGAATAACCTATTGACAAATAGATTATTATTTTTTTTATGATACTGGTAGGTCATGTGAAGAATATCAGCTGGAATTATGGACCAGAATCCTATTGGAATATGAGGAAAAATCTGTGAGTGACTGTAACCTTGGTATCAGTTTGAATATGACAAAACGGTGAAGACCTGGGCGATAGTGATCAAAGAAGCAGAGGATGTGGGTTGGGACAGAACAAACTCATGTGTCTGAGGTTAGAAACATGATTATGTAGTTAATTTATGGTCAGAAAAGGAAGAGATATTGTAGCTGGATCCTCTCTATCTTGCAACAGCAACAAAAACTCCTGTAGACTAAATATTAGGAAAAGTGGAATAAATCTCTGACCTTTGTTCTCTCTGACCCAATCTCCTATTGATGATTGATTAAATATCAAAGCGCGCTAAGTGCATTCTTGGGACTTGGAAAATGGATTGTGCTACATCCCTAAACATTTCTCAACCCCTCTGAGGTTCACAGTGGCATCAGAAACAAAGGTTTGCTGATTGTTGACAAAATACCCTGCTGGGACAGGCAAAGTCTTTGACATACAGGGCCTAGACTCGCAGGCATATTCTAGACCCTGAAATGAGAAGCTCTGCACTTTCCTCACATCCCTCCCACTACTACCTTCACAGCACAGAGCCTGCCATTTGGGGGAGCTGCTTTTTGCTTTTTGTTTTTGTTTGGAGCCTATCCAGTTGACATCCTTGATGGCCATCTTGAAGAAAGTCCTCTGTGTAAAGACTTTTCTCATCGTTCAGAGTTTGGCTTTCTGGACACAAGTCAGAGACCCACTTTGGTCATTTACAGCACAAAATAAACACAGGGCGGCAGGCAGCAACCAAGACATAAAGCTCCTTGAATGCATGGTAAGCAATGTAGATTTCATTGAAACTGATATCATTTTGATGATGCCATTTGATGAGAGGTGAAGTTTGGTGAACTGGATCCCTCTAAGAAAAGTTTCCGCAGAGTTCCCCTTTCAGTGCTCACCGCAAGTTTACCCAGGAGACAAAGATGTTCACATAGACAGAGGCAGGCAAAGGTTACATTATAAAACACAGGTTAATTAGAAAAGGAGAAAGAAAGAAGAGAGGTACCTGCATAGTCACAGGTGGGCAGGTGGCAAGCTGCATCTTGCCAGGACAGAATTGTAGTATCTAGTGTTCTTCCTCTTGGAAGGAGTTCATTCCTTTGTAGAATTATTATTTATTGTTAAATTAATTAATTCTAGGGTGTGATTAGTTTCACTTGTAAGAACCTGTGATTCTTATCTCCATATCCCTAGCTCTGGTCTGCATCTCTGTACTTTCTATAGCAGTATGACATTTGCTTAGCAGTTGGCATATAAGGGTTTTTCATTTCTATATCTGCTTTAACAACTATGTTAATCATTTCTATTCCCAACTTCCAGTGTCTGGTTTTGTGATACCTCAATCCTAAATTTTATCCTTAGACTCCATCAGAAACCACTGAAGATTCTCACTTATTCTTTAAAAAGATCACATTAACTGCTGTGTAGACAATAGAAAACTGTAGGAGTGTAATATTTGAAGCAGCAAGACCATTTATGTCAGTACTTTTGAAGTCTAGGAGAGAGAGAACCATGGTTTGCAATAAGGTGACCGTATAGGAGATAGTAAAAAGCAGACATATTCAAGATGAGTGGTGGAATTAAACCCAATGGGAAATCCTAGGTTAAATGCGGGACATGAGGGAAAAGGGAACAATCCAATATAATTTGTAGGCTTTAGGTCTGTACATAAATCAAAGTTGGAATGATATCATACAAAGGAAAGACTGATGGCCAGAAACGTAGCCAAAAACCTTACTAAAAATCTCACTGCTAGCTAATTTTGTAGCTGCCACTAGTATACTCTGAAACCCAGTCCAGGTCACCTTCTGCCATTCAGGTGCCTCCCCAGTGAATGCTATTTCTGTGTGGTCCCTCTTTTTTGCTTCCTCTATCTAGAAAGAAGAGTTGTTCTAGTACTTGAGTGATAATGTGTGTTCATTCCCCCTCCGTTTATGATTTGTTCAATTTCCTATAGTAAAATTAATCATTTTATAGAATTTAATCGTATCTAAATAGGAGAAGAAAGTATTAGTATCAGCTTTATGTACATTTCCACCCTTTTTTTTTTTTTTTTTTTTTTTTTTCNTATTAGTATCAGCTTTATGTACATTTCCACCCTTTTTTTTTTTTTTTTTTTTTTTTTGCCAGTGCTGTTGTATCCCCTTTTGGCTTAGTCAAGGTCTCAAATGCTCAGAGGCATAAAATTTGTAAACACACACAAACAAACATATGGAGCTTTTATAGCATTTATGTAGTTTTTGTGCTTACAAACACAAAATTTTAGTTATATTTCATGTGGTTCCAATAAAAGGTAATAAATATGGTGTTTATCATTGCATATTGTTTGCATTATTCAATATATGTCTCATAAGTATAGACTTGATTGTCAATGAAAGACAAATTCATCATTTATACTTTAACATGTCTAAAGATTAAAAGAATGTTCCACAGTTGCAGGCAACAAAATCGAACAAAACTCAGCTGCATTTCCATACACAAACAACAAACTAACAAAAAGAGAAATTTAGAAAACTATATCATAGACAAAAATGGGGAATGTTTCATAGATTAATTTCTGATCTTTTCATATTAAATCTCACTTCTCTTCCACAATGCATGTGCTTCTAGAGCCTGACATCAAAATACACCTGCATATTACTATATAACCTCCAGCATACATTGTTAAGTCTCAACACCAGGGAACTGATACAATGCGTCATAGGAGTATTCCTAGAACTTGTATATATTGTGAGAGTGTAAAGTGATACAAATACTTGGACTTTTAAAAATCTGATAGTTTCTAATACCTACATAACTTATGAGCTGGTCTCTCTAGTACTAGATTTACACAAGAATGTTCAATTTACATAAAAAGACTTGCACAAGAATGTTCAAAAATACCTTTTCTATAAATAACCAACAGCTACAAACCCGAATAGCCACCACTGAGACAAAAGATAAACACAGTTTGATGCAATCATATAATTGGTTACAATTTGACAATAGAAATGAATAAACTACTGACTCTCACAACACAACTCTACAAAGCCAGTCTGTTGACTGAAAGAAGCCAGATACAAGAGTCTCTGAGACCTATCTCAAAAAGGTTTATGCATAAATAAGGCCATCATGTTGGAAATAAAAACAGGAATTGTCATGGAAGTGGTGGAGGTGATGGTTGATAAGAAAATGGTAGGGGGGAACTTCCTGGTTTGATGGGAATTTGTTATACTTGCATTTGGGCAGTGTGTAACAAGGATGAATAAATTTTTCAACATTTATCAAACTGTGCACTTAAGATTTGTGCTGTTTATTACAAATATATCGTATGCTTCAGTAAAGAAAAAGTGCATTTGTGGACGACCAGCCTAAATAGTTCTTAGTCTACTTGAATTCACCAACAAATGCAGAGATATTTTAGACTACTAGTCTACAGGAAAGCTTTTGTTTATAGTTCTATAGGCACAGAAATGGTAAGCAGGAGTCTATTTTTTATTTCATTTTGCAAGCTTCAATTTGTAACTGTGTAATATTTTTCCTCTGAACTATGAGATCCAGAGTGACAATTATCAATAACACTTGAGTTCTTCTCTAATAACTTTTCTAATGCTTAGGAAAATAAAATAGCCTCTATAACACAGCATTCTGAATAAGAACCTGGTCCAATCTCTAAAAAATGTAGTGAGGAAGAACAAAAACAGATAAAGTCACTCACACCTTTAAGTAAATGACAAAAAAACCAAAACACTATCTAAGTCCTATACAACAATGCTATCTCAATAGCCAGAATTACTTTTGAGTAGAGATTCTTCTAATTGAAGATTTGTTCCTTTTTTGAGAAAGATGTTAATGTTGGTTTCTCTCTGTTGTCAATCAGCTCTCTATTACTTAGGACATTTTACCTTCTAAGAGAGTCTGTATTGCTAGGAAACCTGTATTAGAAAATGGCATATGAACTATAAGTAAAATCAGAATGCCTCTGTAAAAGCAGGTATTTATGAGCACCATATTTTCCATTTATGCTTGGGGTAGGAAAATCTAATTTTAATAAGCAATCGAAATCCTTGACTTAGAAGCTATTAGTGAAAGTCTGAAAGAGTGGGGAATTGTTAGCACAGGTGCTTAGAGAAGCAACCCTAAGGTACTGCTATATCTTGTTATATCAACAGAGGAAATGTTGACATATATTTACGTATCTGTTACCATAGTGTTTCATATAAAATTTTACTTCTTTCATATCTTGTATACATAAGTTTTATTTGTTACATAAGTAACATCTGTGACTGTTAAGAAACACAAAGATCTTGGTTTTTTTGAACAGACGAAAATACCCTAAAACCATGATTTACGAATGCTAGGTTAAAATTTGTCATCAAAAGTTTATTAAAATGTTTATGCAAAAAGGTAGTCATTTAAGTTAGTAATCTATGACTGCCAAAGAAGTTGGTTTTACTAACCAAAACTTCAGTAATAATTAAATTTCCATAACCTCATTTTCTAGCTCTAATTAACTCAAATGTATGTAAAAAAGAGTGCTTATTAGTGCCTTAGAATTGGGAGCATTAACTAAAGACACTTTCCTTTTCTGCAAGTGTAGTTTATAAAAGAATGTAGTGACTCAAATATGGAATTTCAATTTGCTTTGACATACTGTAGCTCAAATATTGAAACCAATTCAAGGTAAGAATTGGTTGGTTGGTTTTATAGAGGTGATCATATTCACCCACTAGCACAGGCTTAGAGGTGGAAAACTGCACTAACTTCCAAAGCAGCTCAGACTCTGCCATCAGCACTACCCCTACCACCTCAAAGGGGACAATTTACTGTGGGGAAGTTGTTACCCAAACAGACTGATCCAGAAGCACGTGGTAAAGGGGTTTCTGACATTGCTCACATCCCTTCCCCTCTCTTACCTACCTCCTAAGTCTTTCTTCCCTTCCTGAGCAAACATGAGTCATGGAGAATGAAAGAAACAAGATTTTCAACGCTTCCTACATGGCAGAGCTCCAATTTCATGGATCGGGATAGAATAATGGAGAAAGTGCTCAATTGTTTCCCTCCAAATATATCTTCCTTGGGTTTGTTGCAGAAAATCTTTGCCTAACTCTAAAATAGAAATCAATGGAAAACAGACTTACTTCAAAACTGACAGTGGGGGTGAGAAGTTACTTATGTTCTCTAAAATGTGGATTTGTGCATATTTTACTCATATTTATATTGCAAATTACTTTTCACTTAAGATCATTGAGTCTGCTCTTCCCCTAAAAATTCAAAGTGGGCAGCAAACAAGTTAGCCTAAGCCATTCTGATTTAATATAAAATTTTTATGGAGCGAGCATCTACTATGAAAATAAGAGACATATTCGATTATTCAAGATTATGCAAAATATCTCCTGGATTGCTTGAAATACTGCATGTTAGATTCCTTTTAATTCTAGGATTCTAGAAAGGGGTCACTCACAGCGAGGAATCTAGGTGTTGGCTCCTGCTTAGGGGCACAACATCACAAATTATGTTTCCAACATGGTTAACCATTTTGCCTCCAAAAGCAGAGGCAATTGTTTAGGTCTTAAAATAGAAATATAAATTTGAATCAAATCAGGAGTTATTGGTGATGGTTAGGTGTTAGAGATTTATTCTCAAGCTGAGATAAATCTATCAAGGATTTTGCAGCAAGGAATAACATTAGCAGAATGTTGGAAGATACACTTGGCAGTAATATACAGATGGGTAGAGCTTAGAGTTACAAAGATTATAAAGCTAGCTTTTGGATTAGTGCGGCATTGAGGCATCCAGATCCTGAGTTAGAACTCAATGTGTGATAAATATTTTTTTAAATCTTTCATTGATTTCAAACAAACGTGTTTCCAGTGAGCTATTTTATATTCCAGACATGATGCAAACTATTACGGCACCCCAAGTCGTGCTCCAGATTTCACTGAAATAAATATATTTTGATCTGGAGGTAATTGTTTATACTGAGATAATTTTAAAAAGTAGTAATCCTTTATTCCTCAGTGTGTAAATCTGCCATTCAAATTATATTTATTTAGAAGTAAATATATAATCACCTCTACCCCTGACTCCCTTACATTCATTCTCTACTAAGAAGAGCCACTGTTCTACTTTAATACTAAATGGTGGGGATTGGAGATAGCATTTAGACACTGAAAATTCATGCCACATTTCTATGTCTGTGCCTATGGTCATATATCAAGCAATTTTAAAGGTCACCTTTCTCAAAAGGCATATTAGTTTTAACATAAGAAAGCAATAAATAAGTGGACAAATATTAGCTCCGGGTTTCTGGAGTTTCTAAATTGCTTCCATTTTTTAGTATAATTGATGCTGGACTCAAACTACAAATGTTTATGGAGGTAAATGGAGAGGCCAATCAATAAACGGCAAGAGAAGAAAACAGAGTTTTACAGAAATGTGCTTACCCATGCCTTAAAATAATCAAGTAATTTGCTCTCTTGGTTGTTGAGTGATTCATTTTGCTGTGGTGTAAAGTCCATAGTCATTGGTACCAGTTGACTTTAGGTCTGAAAGTCCTTTAACTCACCATCTCCACAACTCCTTTGACATTTGATCCCATGCAGAAATGACTTAACACCTGAGCGTGAGCCTGCTATCCTTACAAGAGGCTTCCTTGTAAGGTTCATCCTTGGCTGGACCTGAGAACATTCCAGGATGTATCCAATCAAGAGATAAACCGATAAGATCACATCACTGCACCAGACTGTGGAAACAATATAATTTATGCCGAACATGTGTGTGATTTCTGGGAATTTGGAATACCGGTACCTGCTAAGCAGATGCTGCTTAGGTGACGAGTCTCCAAGAAAAATCTAGGGTGGCTATGCTTTAATGGGACTTCCCAAGCAGAAATGTTATACACATTGGTACCTTTTTCTTGTTGGGCAAGAATGTGCTCTTTATGGGAAGAAGAGATTTATGAAGTCCACAGATGGGTTCTTCCAGATGCCATTTGTGTCTACCCCCTCGTGTATGTCTGAGTACTTTACCTCTACATGGCTGCAATGAATCTTAACCATGAGAACAGTGACGTGCTGAGTGCAAGAGTTCTTTTCAACCACTCTCAAGGTTGGTCTGCTCTTGGAAACCCCAATAAAACCCCATACTTTGCCCATAGATTTAAAAAATTTGGGAAACAGCATTTGCTCATGTGTTTAAGTGAGAAAAGGGGCACTTTTGGTATCCAGTTTCATACCAGCTATTTTTGCCAAGTGAGAAGGTAGACTGCTCTCAAAGAAGACAGGTATTTTTGTAACTATTTAGGTTATAGTGGTGGCAACAAAGGGGCACAGAGCAGGTTCTGGATGATTCTAGCTAAAGGGGTAAAGGAAGAGTCCTGGAGCCCTCGGTGACTTTTATGCTTTTACTTACAGAGGCCGCCAGGTTCATGGCAGGCATCGGTGCCCCGGCGCATCTCACCCTCTCTGCCTCTTTGCTGCTTCTGCTATTCTCTCAACCTGCTGCTGTCGCTCTTCTTGTTCTCTGCTCTCATTCTGCTGCACTTGCCAGCGTCCTCATGACACCGCCCTTATACGCTCCTGTCCAAACCCAAGTGCGCCCGCTTGCGCATGCCCACTTAGGCATGAGTGCAGCACCACAGGTGTCCATTACTATACCAATGGCGGGAGGGCGGAAAAGCCTGAAAACTTTTCTCTGACCCTACAGTTTTATAATGCTATCATTACTATTTGCGCACAACGTCTAATTGCTTTGGTAACCTTCTCTGAAATCTTTAACCAGTGTCTGAAGTTCATTATAGGCTGTGAAATTTCCTTTCATTTGTTTTAAATGTGCTGCTTTTGACTTCTCCAATTGAATGAGTGCCCTCTTGTTGTTCTGTTATAGGAAAGGGTAAATAAAAATGCCAACTGGCTGTCCCCAAACCATCCATCATGCTTTACTACCTGTGTCATAATTCTTTCTTATTTTCAGTACTGCTGAATGGCTCTCAATTCCCTGCCCTGAAAAATCTACATTCCTCTTCTTCCCTAAGTGTGACGGGACACGCTGCCAGCTCTTACCAGGTCACCCTTAGGTGGCTCTACTGCATGCTTCTAGAATAAGCATAGGGCGTGACTGGCAACCCAACACAATGTGAGTATGAAAGGCACCTAATAAGGTTGAAAACACTTAAACCTTGCTCTTTTCACCCTCCCCCACACACAGAATTGCAATCAATATATTTACCATGGACACAGCAGCTATAAAATAACCACCAAAAAAATAGAAGTCCTTCATCTCCAGTTTATAGTGCTACTTTAGATTACCCCAAACCCATCAGTGAAAGCTTAGCACATTGTCTAAGCACTGTCTTGTGAGTCTATGTCCGTAATTGTCACGTATCTAGAGTCATCACAAACTGCTACTAAATTGTAAAACTATATGTTTCTGTGTCACATGCCTCTGAGATTCTGCTTTTATAGATCTAAGGAGCGACCCAGGAATTTATATTTTTAAAAAGATTCCCCTGATAATGCTTTCTGCAGAGGAATGTGATGGAGACGTGAAAAGTTTTTACTATTTGAAAAAAAAAAATGTTACAAGGAACAATATTTCAATGCATATCTCTCCCTATTACATGATTATCTTAAAGACATGGAAAAAGACATCGAGCCAGATGACTAACCTTGATTTTTAAACAAGCACTTTTAACAATATACATGCAGCAAGAAGACACAGAAAAATGCACTGACCTCTTTGACTCATCTTTTCTTCCTCTTCCCTCCCATTCTTCTGTGAGTTTGCATAGATTTTCATAATCTCTCAGCCTCTAAAGGGAACTGTCGCTTTTTTCTTGTAAGCAACATGAGTGCACACAGTTTGGTGAGGCTTGCTGGCAAGGATCTGGAGCAGCTGAGTCCTCTGAAGACTAAACCAAAGACATAAAGAGGCACAGAGAAATTAAAGCAATTTGCCTGCTGGTTTGGGGGCTTTTAGATTAAGGGGAACATGCAATACACCAAACCACCATGTTTTTATGCATAAAAACAGATCAGATTAATCCATTGTAGACCACACATGATCTTATGAGCACTTTTTAGAAGCTGATTTGAGACTCTCAAGACATCAACCCTTTAGGAAGTGGCGGTAGTTCTTTAAATGAGGAAATCTGTTTTTTCACTTTTCCACCTGGCTGCCTAATGCATCAAGACAGCTGCAGAGGATACACCTCATTTAATTGCAATTGTTGCAGGGAAGTTTACAATTCTCTCTGTAATGTGGAGCCATCATTTAGAGCCTGATTTGCTCATCCTGTCTCTTGGACACTCTTGGTGACCTTTACTTAAGTTGTATTCATTTACTTTTCTCCTTATGCCCCAGAGGCATTTTTCCTTCTCTTTCTCTCTTTTGCTAACTCACACCTTTATTCTTCCCTACTCATCACCAATCCTCTGACTTTTCAAATAATCATAGCATAAAGGAATAGCATAAAGGAAGGGTTGCCTCAAGTTTTACCGCTCACTAAGAATCTAGTCTAGAGACTTGTTTCATACCACCTCTATAGATTTTCTTCCAGGATCTATCTTGGTATTTCCTGGATCAGGGAGCTTACTGCCTTTCAAGGAACCCAGCTCTACTATTGGGCAAGTCTAACGCTTTTCTGTACATCAAGCTGAAATAAAACTCCTTAAACTAGAGTCTTGGCCTAGATTGTTCCTATAGAAGAGAGTTTGGAAAGGTAACTAATTAAATAAATGATTTTGCTTAGGTAGGTATAAAAATAATAAATTGGAATTAAAATAAGGAATTGTTGAATTGTAATATACATTTACCTTCTAAAAGAACCATCAGCCCCAATAATTATTAGATAATGTAAGGCAGCAATTCCTCAAGAAAAGCTAGTTTATATTTTAAAATCTCTAAGTTTTTCAGTGTGAACAATGAAATAAAACTTAAAACATTTTATATGCTAACACTACTGTCCAAATAAAATAGAATGAATTAATGATAGGATTTAACCACTGCCCTTTGCCTTAAATTCTGCACCTTGTTTCACTGTGTAACTTGCAAATATTTGGAGAAACAATTCTTAGACTTTTTTTAGGCTAAATATCTATTCATGTTATCTACATATGCTCTAACTTCTAGATCATTCATTTTTCTCCATGGCCCCTTTCATTCCATTTCTTACAGGCCAATATTTCTCAAAATGAACTAGGGAAGACTCACTCCTAGTGAGGAATGGAAAGGTAAGCTTCCTAACAGATCTGACACCCAATTTGACGGAACATCTAAAATAATTAGCACTCCTCCATGGTGTGTGTGTGCATTCTTAAATATACATACATAGACACTGGCATGCAACACACAGGCATGCAAAAGTAAATACATATCTATCTATGTATGTATGTAAATGTAATATACAACTTCACAACTGTCACTTCCATTGTGAATATGACCTTTAATTGTAGCCTATCAAATTCATATTAACTCTGATTCTTTCATGCTCTGTACTTAACAATAGGTTTACGATATCCATAAATTCACTAAGGAAATTCTATGTTTTTATTGAAGAAACTATTAAAAGTCGACTATGCCAAGTGCAAGGATAGAGAGTGGAGGTGGGATATTAATGACTAACTTACTTGTGATTGAGCTATTAATCAGACACTTTAGGGCATAGTAATGCAATCACTTGGAATTGGCCTGTCATATTGAGCTCTTCTTTAGGATATCAGGTTTTGCCTAAATCTTACTATTTTTAAATTCCTACCCCCTTATCCCAGTATCCACATCTCTGAAAAATAACATGACTATTTCCAGAGCCTATCTCCCTGTTCTCCCGTGGTCCTAGAGAACCCCATGCCACATGGGAAAGACCAGGATATTTTTCAGAATTTCATTCAAGAAGAATCATAACCTCCCCAAATTCTCCAGCAGAGTACATTTTGATGAAGAAAGTGCCAGAAACCATTCCACACTGCGCTTTGAGTTCCACACAAAGAAATCTATAGCTGCTATCTTATTTGGTATCTTCTTTCATGTGGCTCAGTTCAAATGTCACCTTCTCAAGAGACTATTGCTCAGTCCCCATCTCTGACTTTTACCAGCTGTGGGGACTCAGAAAGGAACATAATGTCTCCAGACTTCAGTTTCATCCTTTATAACAGAAAGGGGACACGCTACCTATTTCACTGAGGCTTTGTGAGGATTAAATTATTTAATACATGTAATTTTCCCTGAACAGTAACTTTGCATATTAAATTATATCATTACCTTTATTATGAATATTTGAGTATTTGTTTCCTTTCCTCAGGGTAATTCTAACACACTGACCAAATTCTTGCAAAGCATTTTTATTATCTCAAGTCACCTTGTTCATTATGGACATGTTAATTTTCACTAATCTTCAGCCTTACAGGTAAATGCCACGAGGACACACTCCTTGTTCCCATGCCACTGCATCTCCATTGATTAGAATGGCACCTGGCACACTCATCTCTCAACACCTATAAATGGAAGTTGGTGTCTTCCGGGGTAATATCACTTCCCTTGAATTTCTTCCTGGCACTGAAAGCATTAAATATACTTCTAGTTTTTTGAAATTGGGAAACCGCCTGTAATAGCAGATCTCCTAGACTTAACCTGTAGGAGAGCTGTGTTCCTAAATTTGGTCTGAGCGTTCCTCATAATATTCATATCGAATTATGAAACAGTCACATTCATAACTGATGACCATCAAGTTTATTGTAAAACAACTCAAAAACTCCCACAAAGAACATGGGACACCATCGTACAAATCTAAAAAACTGGGCTATTTCAGGCATTTGGCTGAAGAAAATCATCTCATCCTGATTCACACATAATGTAGAAGATAGGCTTTGAAATGTTAGGACTAATTGTGGTATTTTATATAAATTAATATTCTGCAGACCTTAGAGGAAGAAGAAGGTAGATCATTATCTATGTCTTGGGAAACATCTGTTAATATTTTTGAAAGAATATATTCAGGATAGCTATTAAATATATGGCTGTTTTGTGTAATGAAAATTCACTCAAAATATTAATATTTATTTTCTCCACTTATTTATATGCATGTGTATGTGTGTGCATATAAATAACTAAGAAACAGTCTGGAAGAAGCACACAGATTTATAAGGGTGGTCATTTGGAGGGAGAAATAGGACAACAGACATGCTTGAGGTAGTCTAAGAAGCCTCGAGCCTTAATTCTTTTACAAGGAAAATATATTCATGTCTTGTTTGATTGTTATATTGATTTAAATTAAAAATAAGAGAAAAAAGCACATTTTCCACATGTGTGGAAATTGTCCTCAAATTCTCTTTGCAAATTAGCCTTGTGTATGGTTAGTATCACTGTAATACTTATCACTATGAGTTAACCGAAACGAAGATAGTTGCACAAATATTATCTTGGATAGAGTTATGCTATATGGAAATGAGCGTGGCTTTCTTTTACAAGTGCATGTAAACATCTGTTCTTAAGTTCTAAAATTCAATAGGAATCTGTTAGCAAACTGAGTGCTTCTTACATACAATCTATTTTTCTGCTCCTTTAAAAATGAATATCCTTTTGGCTTTCTACTTTCAATTTGTGACTGCACTTCTGATTCCTAAAGCCCTTCAAAAGTCACTAATGGTTTCATCTCTATTAATTTTTCTCCAGACCCTTAAAATAACATTGTCTGGGTTTGCAGACATATGTTGATTTACTGTGGCTGAGAACAAAATAATTCCCTTTCTCTGTCGGATTTTTGTTTATTTTCGAAAACAAAAGAGCAATGCTTATTCTATCTTCTCCAATTGGGGCCAATGATATTTGGGAAAGGCTGGCAGAACTGGAATTTACAGGTCTGTCTCTGCTCTGTGCTGGAAAATAAGCTGCTGCCTACCCTGCACGGCTGCTCTGGCTGCTGCTGCTTTTCAGTTTTGCTATAGTTAGTTGCCCTTCCTTGTTGCAAAAGTCTCAATGAAGTCAACCTTTTCCATCGCTATTTTCTCAGATCAGTATCTATGTTTAGGTTTGGTACTTCTATTTCAGACAGTTCTTATATTTTGTGCCATCGTCAACAGTACCCCCTTCTGTGACACTAGTTCCCTTAGTCAATTTTCTTTTCTTGGAGAGCTTGGAATGGAGTGTATGGTTAGATTTTCAGTGTTTAATCTTCCCTTCTTTGGGCTCACATCCTTTCAGAGCCATGAGTACAAAATCCTTTCCTCTGAATTGTGTGATATCTGCTTTTCATTCCCCTGTTGCCTATTATAAAATCCTCACTGATATGGTCACCTTCTCCAAGGGTTCTTGTGCCTTCCAGAGCACCATTACATTCTTCTTTGCTGCCCATAATTGTATCCAGAGGAGCAGTTACGCTCACTGCTCTCTGACCACTGACACTGTCAGATGCTCAGCCCACCTCGAATGCGATTTCCAGCTGGTGTCTGAGTATGTGATGCTGCCAGCACCACAATATTTGGAAATGTTCACACTTTATTTTCTGGCCAGAAAGTCCCTTTGTAATCATCATTAGTGGTTTTGTTCTTTGTTTCTTACTAATAACAACCTCATAGAAATATCACACCATGAGAGGGGATGGAGAATTCTAATACAGTTACATGGAAAGATTTTCCCTCAAACAGGAAAGCCAACGGGGGAAAAAAATAACCTGGTTGTTTCTATTATTTTCAAGAAGGAAACTGTTTTATCCTCTCCTAAAAAATGTGTACCAAAGGAAAGAGAGTATACAATGGTTTAAAATTCCCTGTGTTTCTTATACATAGAAATAAGGTCTGATTTTTTATTCTCTATTTCTATAAAAGAATAAGTGTCAATAACAGACTAAATTTTGTTCAGTATTTCTTGCATATAGTTAATAGAATTGCAATACATATTTTGGGGAATGTGCCCTCTTCTCTTTCTCTCTCTCTCTCTTTCTCTCCCACTCCCTCTCTTTCCAACAAAATTTCCCACAGACCAGACCTCACTTCATCAATTTTCTCCATTCTTGAATATTTGGCATTACCTATGTGGTTCTTATCTTACCTCTCCAAAGATTCTATTAGCTCTTCTTTCAGTATGGATATTCATGAAGCTCCACATGATCTACTGCCCTAGTAGTTAATTCCACTTGTATGCTTTGTTTTTTTTTCTTTCTTCCTATTTTTCTTTCTTTATATATATATATATATTTGACATAAATTGTGGTCCCCATGGATTTCCCATCATTTCACCAGTGCACCATCACCTCAGTCCCTTGTGCTTTCTGCCCTCGTCCCAATCCCTACCCCCCTCCATAAAGTATTTCTGATTTGTCCTTGTTATTTAAAAAAAAATATTATTGTTATTATTCTTTTCCTTGGTCTCTTATTTTGTTCCCTTATATCCCTCCTAGGAGTAAAACCATCTAGTATTTTTCTTTTGCTTTCTCACTTATTTCACTGAGCATAATCCCTTCCAGTTCCATCCATGTTTCTACAAATGACTCTAGTTTATCTTTTTTGATTGCTGTATAGTATTCCATCATGTCTATATACCACATCTTCTTGTTCCACTAATCTGTTTTTGGGCATTTAGGTTGTTTCCAGATCTTTCCTAGTGTAAATAGTGCTGCAATAAACATAGGGGTACAGGTATTCTTTTGAATCAGGGTTCTTGTGTCTTTTGGGTATATTTCTAGGAGTGTGATTGCTGGATCATATGGGAGTTCCATTTTGAGTAGTTTAAGGAACCACCACATTGCTTTCCATAGTGGTTGAACCAGTTTGCATTCCCACCAGCAGTATGTAGAGTTCCCTTTTCTCCACATCCTCACCAACATTTTTTGTTGCCATTTTTATCTGTGCCATTCTCACTGGTATGAAGTGGCATCTGAGGTGCTAAAAAAGTAATGCAATTCTACTTTTTTAAGTCCTTGGTATGTGCTAGGCTCTGTGCTCAAGGCCTAACATTCATTATCTTTATAGTTTGAGGGGGTTAGTTACAAATGAGAAAAAGAGGTCCAGGAAAATGATATCAATGGACTCAAATAGGAAGCCCAGAAATAAACCCACAGACATGAACAAGTAATCTTTGACAAAGGAGCAAGGAATATGCAATGGAATAAAGACAGCTTGATCAATAAATGGTGCTGGGCAAACTGGACTACTACATGCAAAAGAATGAAACTATGCCTTTCACCATGCACAAAAACCAACTCAAAATAGATTAAGGAATTAGACATAAGACCTGAAGCCATAAAACACATAGAAGAAAAAGTAAGCAAAATTCTACATAACATATATCTCAGTAACATCTTTAAAGACACAGCACCCAAAGCAAAGATAGTGAAGGAAAAGATAAACAGCTGGGACCATATCAAACTTAAAAGCTTTTGTACAGCAGAACACTGACCAAAATGAAGTGACACCTCACCGACTGGGAGAAAATATTTGCCTACAACACTACTGACAAGGGACATAGCACCAACATCTACTAAGAGCTCACCAGACTACACTTCTGTGCTTTTTAACTAACCACTAATAGCCCATCTCAAAATGTAACCATAGCTTTTTTTCCAATTTCATGTCTGTACTCACATGCTCCCCTGAGCTAGGGTGACAGTGGACAAGTTACCCATCCACAGACATGCTGCTCCACTGCGTACTCGCTTTTTACATCCAAGTTCCTCTGGCTTTTATTATGAACTGCCTATTTTCTTCCCAAGGAAATCAATCATCACTATTTCTCAGAATCCTTTCTGTCCCTCCTGGGCAGAATCACAACAAACAGTTTGTTGTGATCTAACTGTAACTTTCATTTATTTCCATTAAGACGTACCAAGCTTACTTTTACATGTTTATGCAGCCACCAGGACAGTGAATGTTCAAAGACAGGTTTCATATTTTATTCTCCTTCGTGTACCCCATTTTTCAGCAAAGTGTCTACCATAAGAACAAACCTTCACCAAGGTTAGTTGAAAACTTATGAAATGAAACCATAGCTTACTAAAACTCTCTTTCAGTATATGCCAAAATTAGGAAATTCCTTTCCTTTCCTTTCCTGTGTTACCTCCAGTAATATGTTAATAACTCACCCAGTCTTTTGTTCTGACAAAAATACCAAGGAAGGCCTCCCTGGTGGCACAGTAGGTTAAGCAACACACTATGAAGCAAACCGCAGCCACTGCAGCACGAGTTCGATCCCTGCTGCTGGCCAGGGAGGCGATCCACATGGTGCAGCAGACATCTCCTGCTGTGCCCGCTGCTCCCCTCAGCAGTGTACTTCCGTTGATCTTCCTGTTCTGCTCCCTGCTCTCTGTGTTGAATCCTCTCAACCCCCCACACCTCTGGCCTGTACCCCAGTGCTTGTATGCATAAATAAATAAACCTTTAAAAAAAATACCAAGGAAGAATTACTTTGTTAGTCTGAGATAATGTGACTTGACTGTGGTCAAATACAGGGGGGTTGTTTCCAGTCTGCCCTGGAAGGACAACTGTATGTCACAAAGTGTTTGACTGTTCAGCCATTTTTATATTACCAGAATTCTTATTGGCACAAAATTTGATTTGTATAGTTTTCTTATTTCACTTGTGAATCTAAGACTGGGATATTCCTCAGAGAAGGCAGATATGCTAACCAAAAAACAAAACAAAACAAAAAAAAAAAATCCCATCCCCAAAAGTTCTTTATGCATTAAAAAATACATATATCTTTTATCCTTAAATCTGGGAAGTGTTGACTGGGAACTTGAGAGAGAAACGCAAGGCTTACACTGAATGAAGGAGAATAAAACTAGAGAAGTTCTAGTTTATTCCCCTAAATTACCACCCTCTACTTTTTTAAGGGTTGGTAAATCTTTTTTTTTAAAGATTTATTTACTTTTGCATACAAGAGCTGGGGTACAGTCCAGAGTCATGAGAGGAGAGGTGAGAGGAGTCACCAGAGACAGAGTGGGAACAGGACAGATGGACCGAAATACACTGCTGAGAGGAGCAGCGGGCGAGGCAGGAGAGGTCTGCTGCGCCATGTGGGTCCCCTCCCTGGCCGGGGATCGAACTCATGTGCTGCTGTGCCTCAGATGCTTCACAGTGCGGTGCTCAAACTGCTGCGCCACCAGGGAGACCCTAAGGGTTGGTAAATCTTAAGAATTAGGAGGAATGTAAAGGAACAACAACAACAAAAATAATAATAAGAGAGAGCTCAAGGAAATGAACAATTGCAACCAAAACCAAACAAACAAAAAAACACAACAAGAACAAAAGGACAAAGACAAACCAAAGGGATGGTTGGGGAGGTGGAGGGGGGTTTAGGGGGTAGAGACCAGGAGGGCACAAGGGGCTGAGGTGATGGTGCACGGGTGAAATGGTGGTGGGGACTCCCTGGGGACTCCAATTGTGTCAAACATAATTAAGTAAATCTTAAAATAAAAAGAATTATTCCCAGTAATAGTGGATCATTAAGAGAAATTCCAAGTTAAAAAAGACAATAGTAGTATTCATGTTTTCACAGATGGACAGGAGGAGGTGCATCACAATATGAAATAAAAACAGCCAAATCAACCAACAATTTTGGCAATACTGATATTAACCATGTTAAGAAGAGAACTATCCCAAATGTCTCCTCTTCCATGAAGTCTTCCTTGATTCTTCCCAATCAAAAACAAATGTTCCTCTTCTGAGCTCAGTGTGTTTGTATTCTGCTACCTCAGTGATAACACTACAGTGTATCTTAGGTTGCCAGATCCCCTAACCTCCAAGCCACTCAGTAAACCTTTGAGTTCAGAACAGCATCTAACTTTACATATGTATATGTTCGGTGGCAGCTAGAATGGTATCTGGTGCACTCTGGTATTCACCAAGCAATTATTGAACTCATAATAAGTAACAAATTCTTCATTGGTTAGGTCAGAACAAAGCCTGTGAAGAAAATGGCTCTCACTTCTTCCTCAACACACATACATTCCAGCAAGAAAACTTAAGTCCATTTATCCTATGCACCTCCATGGGTGGAAAGAAATTTCCAGCTGATTTCTGCCAGAATTCAACATTTATTCAATCCCCAGTGGAATGAAGAATTTAAGGAGAATGGTGTTTGGAGTTAGTTTTTCATAGATTTAGAGACTGGCCTCAGACAAGGATGAAATCCCTTTGGCTTCTAACTCTTGGTTATGAGCTTGCAATGGTGAAGATAATTTCCATGGTTAGGTGTGACAATAGGTGTGTTCTAGTGAAATTCAGAGAGAAAAAATGGATTTTAAGAAGATCTAGAATCCCTCCGGAGACAAAAAGTGTGTTTTGTCTCCTTTCCAGTTAATTCAAACAAATGTTGAGTAGAAACAGGTAGTTGGTTTGCTATCACTGAACATCAGTGATAATGACTTTGGAATCAATATCTGCTGAATCTTTTTTCCTTCTCCCTAAACATACAGATGCTGCTTGATCAAAGGTAGGACAGCTACAAAAGGATTGATTTCCCATATCCAAACACATGTGGCTTAACTTACAGCCAATTTGTAAGCTATCTTAAACCCTTTTCTAAAAGGAAAGTGGCTGTAAATAAATGACTAAGGGGGCTGTATTTTCCTGCCTTCGTGAGAATGGATTTCTGGGTTCTCCTCACCTCAAGAAAATGATGTGGTGTGTTCTGCCGTTAGGCCCACACTATAAATAGCATTTGGTTTTGGGTATCCTGGTGAAATATAGTTATAATAAATCAGATGGGACACTAGGCATAGATAAATTTGGAAGTGGGTACCTGCTATGACTTTGCACGCTGTTTCCACAGGACTCTGCAGCCTGAACTATACTCCACTGTAAGCCATAAAAAAATAGAAATGTGTATTTGCAAATTATTTTGTAGATTATTTTCCATCACTACTTATGCATGGCTTTCCTGGGGATGTCAGTATAGTGGGTGACCTAAAGAAAGACAGATGCCAAGGAAACAGCTCTGAACATCATCATCATCATTATATTATTATATCATTATTGCCGTGCAACTACTACAGACACAACTTTCCACATTCTTAACTAGAGACTTTGCCTTAGTACTCTTTTGCTCTCCCTAGAGTCAGTTGCCATCCCTTGCTCTCAGAAGAGCAAGATTTTTTAATAGGGGTCTTCCTGGTGGTGCAGCAGCTTAAGCGCGGCACTGTGAAGCATCCGCAGTACAGCAGCATGAGTTCGATCCAGCGGGAGGGACCCACATGGTGCAGCAGACCTCTCCTGCCTCGCCCACTGCTGCCCTCAGCAGGGTACTTTGGTTGATCTGCCTGTTCTGCTCCCCATTCTGTCTCTAGTGAATCCTCTCACCTCCCTTGCCTCTGGCTTGTTCCCCAGCTCTTATACGCATAAATATTTTTTTAAAATATATTTTTAATAGTGGGTTGGTTAAGCACTTTGATCTGGGTTATGCTCTTCATAATTTTAGAGAAATGAAAGCAAACTAGGTACCAAATGGCAGGGAGGAACCATGGTTCCAGAATAACTGCTGTGGAAAGTGATTGCAAAACAACCTTAATTTGCTGCCCCTCTCTGTATACTAATTTCCTTTGCAATGTGAACTTCACAGCTTTCTTCATCAAAATAATCTATTCTCCAGTTTTTGAGTCTTGGGTTTGGGACTAACTGTATGCAGTAGACAGGATGGGGAACCAGCTATTCCCACCAGGTGTTGTGGACTCTGTCCTCTACCAGAAACACTGCCTTTTGCACACGTCAGGGCTGGTTCGTTGCATATGAAAGATGGCATGGAAGGTAACCCAGTTGCTCCAGCTAAGGCTGTTTCAAGCAGCCTTAAAACATCTGTCAGCCTCGGGACCTCAGTGGTGGCGCAGTGGGTTGAGCACCGCACTATGAAGCAAACCACAGCCACTGCAGCACGAGTTTGATCCCTGCCGCGGGCCAGCGGGGGGACCCACATGGCGCAGCACCCCTCTTCTGCCTCGCCTGCTGCTGCCCTCAGCAGTGTGTTTCGTTCAGTCTGCCTGTTCTGCTCCCTGCTCTGTCTCTGGTGAATCCTCTCACTACCCTGGACTCTGGCCTGTACATCAGCTCTTGTATGCATAAATAAATAAATATTAAAAAAAAATCTGTCAGCCTCAAAACATCTGAGCCCATTCATAATTAGCACAAAAACCTTTGAACACAGAGCTAGCATTCAGCATGGCTTGTAAAAGTTAAGTTTAACCTCAATTAAAAATTAGTAATGATGATAATAATAATAATACCTATGTGTACACTGTGCCCAAGGGACAAAAATTACACACTTGAAGCATTTGACCCTAAGGAAATGGTATTAAAGGCAAAGGAAAAAAAATTGGGGATAGCATAACTAAAAAATTGACAAATGCTAACAGTATCACTTTTAGAATACTTGAAGGTACAAAATGATACATGCATAAAGTTGCTTATTACAGCATCCATTATAGTGGCAAAGGATTGGAAACATGTTTAACCGTTGATTATTAGTCAGTTACATTAAGTTTCCACCATAGTTTGGAAAATGCAGTTGAAAAATTCATAAGAATATGCAGTGATCTCTAAGACATAACATAGAAAAAAACAGTGTCCAAAAAATATTTTCAGCATGATAGTGCTTATATAAAAAGGAATGTTTATTCATTATGCATAGAAATCTTAAAGAAATATAAACAAGAACTTACTAATTGTAGTTATTTGTGGGGCACAGAGGACTCATGGCAATTGAGTTATAGAGTACATGATGGAAGAAACAATTTACAATTGATCTTTAATAGAATTTTCTTTTATCTATGTGAGTAAAAATTTCATTCAAGAAAAAATAGGGAAGAAAAAGTCACAGGAGAATAAATAATTGAGGTAAAAAAAGAAAAGAGTGCAAGAATGAGGGAAATGAGAGAACAGGTGAAAGAGAAGAGGGAGAACAGAACATTTTGTGAGTTTGGAAGGCTGTTTTTGGCTCCTTCCTTAATGGATTTTATAGTTGCTATCTGTGTGCATATAAAATAGTATTGGATTAGTAACAACAAAAGTGGTTATCATTTACTGAACCCATAATATGGCATAGAGATGCTGCTAAGGCCTTCAGGAATATTTCATTTGATCTTCACAATCTTTTTGTTAGGTAGTTGGGATTGTTATCGCCAGAGTGCAAATGAGAAACCGAGGCTTAGCGGGCTCAAGAATGTGTCGAAGGCCACAGAGACAGTGAGGGAGAGGTCCAAGAGATAAGACCATGTGACATGGAGTACACCTTTTCCCTAGGAAGGCTGCATTTAGTAGGTAATCTGAGTTTTACACACCTGCCATTGCAGACCAAGACAAGACATCCCTCTAATAACAAAAGCTTTGTAAATCTATCTTAAGTGCACTTTAAGCCTCATAAATCAGACACATCCTTGAAAATGCATTAAGCAAGATGTTAGGTTCATCTTTTAAACATCAGGGAACCTGGAGCTTAGTTGGTTCCTAGTGACAATCCCTTGTCTTCATCCTTCTTTTTCAAGAAAAAAATTGAGACCTTTGCATCAGAGCCAGAATTGTGTAAGTTGACCAGGTTCAGATTTTGGTCCCATTATTGCAGGAACTAAAATTCTATACCAGCCTACTTAAGAGCATAACTTTAAATCAAAACTTAGAAGCCAGTTACGTGACACTTTAACAACACATTTGCTGCTTGACAGCTTTCCCCAACTCTAAGAAAGGTAATCTGAAAGAAATTCAGAAAACCCAAGGAACTTTGCTCTTTCACGTTGAAAATACAAAGGAAGGACTGAATGTCTTCTGTGTCTGAGCCTTGACTGAGTCCCACAGCCTGGCTCCACTCAACACGTGACTTTCTACATGATTACACAATTCACTGAAGATATTTGTGACTCAAAACTTGTGTTGTAAAAGAACATACGATGTTATAACACCAGACTGCTGAAGTTTCCAGGATACATGCTTGCCAGGAATTTAAAGACTATATAAGAAGTCATTATTTGGAAATTTCATCCTCAGTGCCTTCCGAATGTCAATGAGACACTACAGTTTCCAACAGATGAAGGAGAAATCTTGTGCAAGGCAAAGTTGCAAGTGACCCATCTCAGACAAAATAGAATGGGCTTACAGAATTATCTTCCAAAGCTTTTATGCATATACAAGAATGCTTCTCTTGGAGAGAAAGAACTTCTAATCACAGCAGGGTCTGAATCAATGGCAGGACCATTTCACAGGAGATTGTGGCAGAGCCAAAGGAAAAGCATCTTTGTGTTTTTTAAAACTCAGAATTCAAATGCAGAAACTCAAGAATGTTCCAATCACTTTTGCATTTTTATCTTAGGATAGTCTCCACATGACTTAACCAAATACTCCTCGATATTCAAAGCACTGCAAACTTAAATTCACTATCTTCCTTGCAGAAAGATCGGTCGGCCGCTTCGTTCTTAGGTGTTGTGATTTTGCACATGATCTTAGCCAAGGGGCCGGGAAGCAATGGGTATTATTTTAAAATCCACTTTGCAACTAAGAAATTCTTTTTCAAATGGGGACTTCTGAAGAGCCTCAGCCTGATTCCTGCCCCTTTAGCTGATGCTAACAATCTCCCACTGCATAGGGCATCGCCATCACCACGTAGGCCCAAGATGGACAGAAGTCACTTACTTACATGTCTGTGGTGCTCAGGAGGTGCTGGCATGGGGATGGCTGCCCTTACCCACCTGGCTCCTGACTCCTGCTCCTTCCCCAGGGTGGGGGGCGCCTTTCCGAGCTGTATATGGTACTCAAGATCCCTTTCTCCCTTCAGAACTTGAGAAGTGATGTGAACGGAGTAACCTAATACTTGCTTATTTCTCATAGTTCTGCTAAAAGAACGTGCTTTATCCCCTCTTTCTTGTACTATTCTATCCTTTTGTCCTTGTTATTTCAATAACCCTCATTTTCATGTTGCCTGGATCTCTTCTCTTCTAAAAAAAAAAATTGCAATCCCTCTGTGTGAGCAACCTTCCCACAGCTTCCCGAAGCCCCCGAGTTTTACCTGTCACTTCTGAAGCGAGATAACAACCCAGTGACTATGTAAATGGCCGTGTACACAAAACAAACCCAGAAAACCAGTGAACCGTGAATAAACCAGAACAGCAAAGAAGCTCAGAACTGCAGTTATTAGTTCACACCATCAGGACTATTGCTTTTTGTAAAGGTATTTTTAATGAGGGAAGATAAACAAAGCTTTTAAATATATATGCCACTGTAACCCTGGATCATTGATTTTTAGTGATTTCCCTGGGTGATAGGCCTGCTTATAATAATATTATGGTGGAGTAAGGAGTCTACCTCATATACACTCATAGGGGCAAAGAATCTGCTTTCTCTGAGAGAAGAGGTGGTTAGAAATTATGCATTTTCACTATGTAACTGTTTTTCCAAACTTTCCCAAAAAGGTATACACAAGTATGTATATTTTTAACTACTCTAAATATTCTAATGTGGAGGGAAACTTTCTGAATTTAATGTGCCACATGCAACTGTTGTGTGTATGTGTGTGTGTGTGTGTGTGAAATGCTCCTTGAAGATTTGCATTTCAGTTTGTACAATGCTCAATGTGCTTATCAGACCAAGCGAGTCCTCTGAGAGTTTATAAGAACAGAAGCCTGAGGTACACTAGTCTTTAATCTTTCTTGTGAAATGAGCGAGTGTACTGTACTCCTGGCCTCCTTGGGGCATGCTTGTTTTAAAATATAACAACTCATTTATGAACACAGCCCTTCATATTTTGCAAATATGATCAGGACAAGCATCTGTGTGTAACTAGGAGGCGAGATAACCTGTTCCTGTTCTCAATGGAAATAAGATTCCTAATGAGGTCTGACTCCAAATGGCACAATCTTCCATTGCTCTGAACCAGAACTCGAACAAACACAAGTACACAGGGTATTCGAAAGAGATTCTTAAGTAGCTGGGAAATACTCTACCCTTAGATAGCGGAAATCCTTGATTTGGCCTATATGCACTAAAGATTCAGTCTATATGTCTCCATAAGATTTGGGATCCCATCTGGTTTGTTCCCTACTGAATCTTAGCATTTAGGGCAATATCTAGGACATGGCTGTTATTGTTTTTAAAATGTTGCTCTTATTATCACAGCATGTCCTCAAATAACACTGTTCTAGTCAAAGTCATTTCATTATAATGTTGATGAGGGGAAAAATTTCACCTCCAGCTGGTGACACTGTGTGTGTGTATGTGTGTGTGTGTGTGTGTGTAGTTTGCACATTCTCCCACATATATATGGGTTTCCTTTGGGTACTTGGTCTTGTCCCAAATCCCAAAGATGTGCACTTTAGGTTCATCGCTGTGTCTAAACCATCCCAGTCAGAGTGAGTGTGGGTGTGTGTGTGCCCTGCAGTGGAGGCTGGATTCTGCCCGGAGGCTTGAGCTGCTGAAATGGGATCAGGACCACCTAGACCCTAAACTGGAATAAGCTGGCTAGAAAATAAATGAAATTTATTGTTTGTTGTTTATGTTAGGAATGTTCTGGGGTCTTTATTTAGAATATTAGTGATGTTTTGTAATAAGAAATAGGCCTAAATACTCATTTCTCATTTATATCAATTGGCCTATGGTGTATGGTTGAATTTGTTTTGTCATACATTATTTTACTTAAAATCACAGTTTCCAAGACCCTATCGATAGCATTAAATAGGTACTTACTGTACTGGGGATGGTGTCAAGAACAGGAAACAACAGTTACCGAAGAGATAGTCTCTTCTTATGCGCCCAAGAGAAGGGGGCAGTATCAGGCCCACTGCATACAAGGCCACCAGGGGAAACTCCAAGGGAAATTCCAGGGTTGACCAGGAGGCAGAGGAGTAAGAAGAAACTCTAGGCAAAAGCCTTCATGATGATTTTCTGGCAAAAATTAGTTAGATAATGTAAGCAGTTTTAGTTTTGGTTAATTTGAATAACTTCAGCAGGTCCTTTAAGCCAAATGCTGTCTCCAGTAGTCTGGGACCTGACCCGGAATTGGTTAGGAGGGTATTAGGACAGGATGATAATAACCTGGCACATGAGAGCCTGATGAAGGAGGTGACTGAGGGGTGTGAACTTTGCACTGGTTGATTTGCATGTTCAAAGGGAAATAGTTTATTATATTGAAATTTTAGCAGGTTTTTACTTGGGAAGCCTTGTATTGTTTTTCTTTCTTTCTCAAAAGAAGTATTTTTTATTCTACTCAAAAAAAGTATTTTCTATTGAGTTTGGTATATAAGTCCGTATAACATCATATATGACTCAGAGGTATAGGCTCACTCCTTTCCAGACACATGCTAGCATACTATATACACCACTGAGACACCCATAGAGTCTTCCACCATAGTGTACAGGCCCTTCTCATGCTCTGCTCCCCACTGCTCCCCTTCCCCTATGGTAGCCTCGATTCTACAGTCATATTTCTCAGGTTTGTTTTGGCTTGGATCTGTCTGTTCCTTAGCTCTATTTCTCTATATAGCACACATGAACAAAACCATCTACTACTTGTGTTTCGCTTTTGGACTTAATGCACTTGGCATAATCTCCACCAGTTCTGTCTACATTGTCACAAATGTTAAGAGCCCATCGTTTTTTTATAGCTGAGTAGCATCCCATTATGCATATGCACAATCTCTTCCTAATCCACTGCTCTGTGTTTAGGTACTTAGGTTGTTTCCATGTCTTAACTATTTCCACATCTAAGTTGTAAATAGAGCTGCAATGATTATAGGTGTGCTTAGTGCTTTTTACATCCTTCAGTTGGATACACAATAGTCTGCTTTCTCTAGAAATTAGCCCAGGAAAGGTTGATAATCCCTACTCAGCAAGGCTTTGAGATGTCCAAGCATCATAAAATACAGAGTTTAAAAAAAAAAAAGATGAATACAGTCAGACAATGCAAATATCTTAAGTGAATGAAAGAATAGCTGTTGCTACAACTCTGGGTGATAATCTTTGTTTGGTAAATAAATAGCATCTTCTCTGACCCTTGTACACATGAATAAATTATTTCATAGTAAGCTGAGTACAAATTTGTTTCAAGCATGAGCCTACAAATGTCAGAGATTATTTTCTGTCTAAAATATAACACAAAGAATTCGGGCATGGCTGCATTTAAAGCTCATTGTTCCTCAGGCTAAGTTATATGTAGGTATTATATTAAACTTGAGGTATTCCTTTTCCTTGAATCTCATATTCCCATCTATAAAATGACATATTGGTGGACAAAAACATGGCCAACTCATGATGTAAGTTTTTTGCAGATTAATATAAAGTGAATAGTTAAAGAAATAAATGAAAGGGAAAAGTACTTACTTTAATTTCTAGAGGCCTTTAATGACTGTATGATACACATTGAAACAACCACACAGCAGCACTGTTATGGGAACTTTAGTCACATAAATAAATTCACAAGGACAGTTTAATAACATTTGCAATTGAAATTATTCTCTGGCACTGGAAGGACGGCTTTCAATTACATGTAGATCACTGGGTTCATTTAATTCATATGACTTGTAAATTTGAGAGTCTGCTTCTAAAAATAAAGCCATGAAATCCTTCCTGAATATACACAACTCCATTAAAAACTTCCTTAATTAAAATTATCAACAGTAAATACGTTTGATTACAGTTGCTATATATCATGCCTTATTTAATGTTCCATCGATTTTACATACTATCATAGAGGATTTCCAACTATTGCCTTCATTTTCATATATTCAGGCTTAATATAATTTTGAGTTTAGTTTCCTCTTTTAAAGGAAAAAAAAAACTGATGCTCTGTATTTTACTCATAGTAGTTACATGAAACAGAATCTTTACCTTGCATGCTGCTTTCTTTGTACCAAGTGAAGAGCGTTTATCAAGTGGATTTGTCAGCTCTTTGAAGCCCACCTTGCACAAAGAGAACTTGCCCTGTCTCACAGAAAGTCAGGGTGGGCACTTCTAGGGTGTCTGGAGGATCTTACCTATTATCAAAAGTCAGGGGTGCTGAAATCTATGAAATAGACAACACTGAAAAGTCATCAAGAAACCAAAACTAACAGCGATCAGGTGGTCGATTAACCCACTTCAGTAAGGTTAACCAAGACGGGAAGGATCAAGAAATGCCAGATGTCCAAAGAGACAGGTCCAGAGTTTAAGAGGAAGATGCAGAAGGAGCAGCATTAGCAAATTAAAATGAGCTTTCTAAGGGGTTTCCCTGGTGGTGCAGTGGGTTAACCAACACACTATGAAGCAAACCACCTCTAGAGACCAAGTTCAATCCTTGCTGCCAGCCAGGGAGATGACCCACATGGCACAGCACACCTCTCCTGCCTCACTGACTGCTCCCCCTCAGCTGTGTATTTCAGTCAGTCTTGCCTGTTCTGTTCCCACCCTGTCTCTGGTGGATGCTCTCACCCCCCACACCTCTGGCTTGTACTCCAGTTCTTGTATGCAATAAATAAATAAAATAAGCCTTTTGAAACTCTCAGAGGGACAGAGGATATGTAAGGTGGATACCTTTGTTCTGACAGAGAGAGAAAATAAGGTTAATCTCATAGAAAAATTCTTACTGTTCTTTTGCAGCATTGCCAAATAGACACATTGGCACATACCTGAGGCAGAATAGCTAGGTTTGCAATAAATAGAGTCCTTTGCTCAAATCCAATGATTTCATACACACATGGATTTTACTACTCTAAATTGTATATGTGGTCATGGCCCATTGGCAGAAACAGACTTTCTGGATAACTGGCAAATGAAACCTGAACTTTAAAATGACTAAATTCATTAGGGGAGGGAATGAGGGCAGAAAGAGCACAAGAGATTGAGGTGACAGTGCCCTGGTGAAATGGTGGTGGGAAATCATGGAGACCACAACTGATGTGAAATATATATAAAAAGAGAAAAAAATCATTTCCTAATTAAAAAAAAGCTTATTAGATATTCAATATGTTCCTGTCAAGTAAACAATTCAGTCAATCAGCAAGAGTCCTTCTTGAGATTAGTCAAGGATGATCCTGGGATTTGGACAGGGTCACAAGGTCACAGTCATGAAATGTCTTTTCACATGAGGCCCAAGATTTCCAGGCAGTACTCTGCCTAGGACAAGTGACCTGTAGTTACTACCTTAAGTTAATAACAGCAGGTGGTCTGGAGTTCAGCAAAGGGCTTGTTATACCTTTTGCTTTGCTATCTATCCACTGAGGAAATTCATCCAGGTAAAGAAAAAAGGAAGAGATAAAAGCAAATGCTGAAAGAATATTTCTCCAAATGTGCATGGGTCATTGATTTTAGCCTAATGTTAACAACTGGCATTGCAGCAGCAGCGGCATTTTTGGATGGGTTATTGACCAGCAGGCCAAAAAATAGTCCATCATATACTAAACTCAGAAAAACTTGAAACAAAAATCAAGAAGACACAGAATGATGGAAATGGGACCTAAGCAAAACATGAAAGAAAGCTGTCATGAAACAAAAAGACAAATTAAAAAAATTAATTAACAAAATGACAATGAACATTTATGTGTCATTAATCACCTTAACTATAAATGGCTTGAATTCATAAATTAAACAGTATAGAGTGGCTGAGTGAATTTCTAAAAATTCTAAACATCTGATGTTCAATAGAAACTCCTTTTCCCACCAAACACAAGACAGACCTTAAGTTAAAGATTGAAGATAATTTTGCAAACAAATGGAAATATTAAAGATGAACAGCCATACTTATATGAAATAAAATGATCTCCTATTTGAAAAGGTGGTAAGAAATAGAAATGGACATTACCATTTTGACTAAGGGCCTAACACAGTAAGAAATAAGACACACATCTGTGTGTCTATCGTGCCTAATGATGTTATGCCTAGACATATAAGGCAATCATTAATCGATCTAAAGAGAGAGATTGACAACAACATAGTGATACTGGGAGATTTCAATACTCTACTCACAAGAAAAGACAGAAAGAGCATAAAGAGCATAAATTAGGAAACAATAACCCTAAATGATGATGTAGGCTAAATAGCCTGAACATACACCTATAGAATATTCTACCCAAAACCACTGCTTGTGGAACAATTTAGGAATAGATCATACATTGGGAACAAGTCAATTGTCAATAAAATTACAAAAACTGAAATTAAACCAAGTACTCTTTCTAACCATAATGGCTTAAAATGAGGCATTATCTATTAAAAAAATAAACACAGGGAGACTAAGTAATATGCTGCATAATAACTATTAGACTAAAAAGTAAATTGAAGCAGTTATGAAAAAATATCTTGATATTAATGGAAATGAGAACACAAAACATCAGAATCTATGAGATGAAACAAAAGTAATCTTAAGAGAGAAGATAATTATAATGCAGGCCCAGATTAAGAAGCAGGAAAATATGTGAAATAAACAATTTTATAATACACTTAAAGAATTAATACACATAATTTTTAGAGTAATTTGAAAAAGAGTCACTTTAGTAAAGGAAGAATTAAAACAAGAATGAAAATAAATAGAAATGTAAAAGGATATACAAAAGATCAATGAAACTGACTTGTTTCTTTGGGAAGATAAACAAAAATGATAAACCTCTAGCTATGGAAACAAAGATAAGAGTGAAGACATTAATAATTAAAGTGAATTAAAAATGAAAGTGGAGAAATTACCACATTGGCCTAGAAATACTAATGTTAATACAAAATTATTATGAACAGCTATATACCAATAAATTTGATAAGCTTGAATAAACTGACAAATTTATAAAACAATATCAAGACTATATCAGAAAATAACAGAAGAGTTGAATAGTTAATCATAATCAGAGAAATTCAAACAATAACCAAAATATTAACCCCAAAACAAAAACATAGGTTCAGATGGCTTTACAATTTAATTCTATCAATCTTTTAAGGAAGACCTTATCTTTACCTTGCTCAAATTATTTCTAAAGATTCAATAAGAGGGATAGATCCTTAATATATTTTATGCTGCCAGCATTACCCTTTTACCAAAACCAGATAAAGATTGCACAAGAAAAGGAAACCACAGATCAAATACCCCTGATAAATTTTGATGTGAAAACATTCAACAGAATACAAATAAATAGAATTCAACAATACATAATACAAGCATTATACATCATGATCAAGTGGGACTTATCTTAGGGATGCAAGAATGGTTTAATATATGCAAATCAATGTAATACATTACAGCAGCAAAAGAAAAGGTAAAAGCAAATGATGTTATCAATAAATATGGAGAAATCATCTGATAAAGTGCTTTTATCATAAAACTTTTATCATAACAACTTTAAGCAAGATGGGAATACAAGGAACATGCTTCAACATAATAAAGACCATATGTGACAAACCTACAGGCTCACATAATACTTACTGGTGAATAAGTGAAAACTTTCCTTTTAAGAGAAAGAACAAGACAAGCAAACCTACTATCACCACTTATCTTTAACTTAGTATTAAAGCTTTTAGTTACAGCAACAAGACAACAACAGGAAATCAAACGAACTCAGGTTAGAAGAGAAATTATTATTCACAGTTGATATGATACAATCTATAGAAAACCCTAAAGACTCTACCAAAAAGCAAACAATAAATGAATATTGCTAAGCGGCAGCTTACACAATGAACATAATCTGTGGCATTTTTATATACAATGAATGTGAAGAAAAAGACATTAAGAAAATAACTCCATTCACAGTGACTTCAAAATGACTAAAGAATCTAAGAATTAACCTAACCAAAGAGGTAAGAATTTATATATATATATATATATATAGAATACTACAAGATGTTATTAAAGGATAACACCATATGGAGAGACATTCCATATACTTTCATGGGAAAAGTCAATAGAGTTAAAATGACTATTCTACCAAAAGTGTTATATAAATTCTGCCCAATCCCTGTTAAAATACCAACAATAGTCTTCCTAGAAATTGAAGAAAAATATTAAAATTCCTATACACCAGAAATGGCCTTAAAAACAAAGACAATCCTTAGGAAAAGGAGAGCAATGGAGACATGGAGGCATTGTTACCTTACTTTAAAATACAGTATGAAACAATTGTAATTAAAGCAACATCATATTAGAATGAAAACAGACTCTTGCAGTAATGGAATAGAACCCAAAACTCAGAAATAAATCTATGTATATATAAATGCTTAACTCATGATAAAGGAGTAATGACCATGGAATGGGGACAGGAGAGTTTAACAAACGCTGCTAGAAAAACTGGATGACCATAGGAAAAACAAAGCTGTATCACTCAAAATCCATTCACAAAAATAAGTTCAAAATAGACTAAAGATTTGAATATAAGACCTGCAACAATAAAATATATAGATGAGAACATGGCAGCATATTTCATGACATTAATGATAAAGATGTTTCTCAAGACTCAACCCCTATAGCAAAGGAAATGAAAATAAATGACTGAGATGACCTCAATTTAAAAAGCTTTCACACAGTGAAAGAAAATATATGTAGATTTGAAAGACATCCTACTGAATTGGAGAATATATGCATACATTACACAAAGAACTGGGGCAGCTATCCAAGTTCACCAAAATCCTGCTCCATTTAACTACAAAAGCACACAGCTCAAATAAAAATGGGCAGCAAGTTTGAACAGATAATTCACCAAAGAGGATTCCAAAGGGCTGACAGATGCACGAGAAAATATTATAACCCTTAATAAGGTACATGCAGGTCAAAAATTCCAAAGAGATATCATCTCACATTCATGATTGATACACTTAAAAATAGTCCCCAAAAGCAAATGCTGGGGACGTGGCAAAGAAAGAGGAACCCCACTTCACTGTTGATGGGAATGTAAAGTAGTGCAGCCATTTTTGAAAGCAACCTAGATTTACCCTAAAAAACTGGAAATGCGGTATGAACCAGCAATTCTACTCCTGGGTTGGTTGTCTATCTGAAGAACCAAAAGCCATCAATTCAAAAAATTTTACATCCTACAATTTCTAGAGCAGCATTGTTTACAATAGCTAGGACATGGAAACAAAATAAGTACCCACTAATAGAGGACTGGGTGACGAAGACACCACATATCCACACAGTGGAATAGTATTCAGCAATAAAGATTACACAGTGCCATTCAGAGCAAAATGGATGGAGTGTGAAGGAATTGTGTATAGTAAAGCAGTCAAAGTGACAAAGACAAATACTGGATGTTTACATAACAGATGATGACAAAGCAAAAAACTTATAAAAACTAATAAAGGAGGTGAGGCTTCTGAGGTAAGAAAGACTAGGGAGGGAGAGAGTTAAAGGGGTTGGTGATGGGAAAAAGGTATAATATTTTGGGTGTAAATGTTTTTAAATAATTTTTCAGGTCACTAATGCTAGTGGCACATTAAAAACTTTGATAAGGTTCTTGCACTAAAGATTTGGGGTTAAACATATATGAAAATAAAAACAGTTACTAAGGGTTACAGAAAGACATGAGATATCCAGTACTGTAGCCAACAAACTATTTTTTTAAGGAGGTTTTTTCATTCATTTAATATTATATGCATCTTTTATAATTACACATAACATGTTTGAATACAAATCTATGTCTTGTATACAACTTACATGATCTCTCTCTCTCTCTCTCTCACACACACACACACACACACACTACTAACAGGTCAGATAATATGTACATATATGTAGGATTGCTATATTGGAGAATAGATTGAGAGCCACTGTCTATATTGTAACAGTAAGAAAGAGACAGAGCGTGCCTGCAAGATTAAAATATACTAGGAGAAATATTCAGCTTTAATCAAATCTCAAATTATAAAATGTAGCCAGGAGACCCTAGAGCTTTTTAAGTTATAAATACATATTCTGAATTGGAGACAATATTTTCAAGAAAGGAGATGACAAATAAAACTGACTTTTTTAAAAAAGAAATTTTATTTAATATAATTTTATTGATTTACCATTTTTATTTTTCTTATGATCTTGTTTTTAAGCATGCATAGTCTGTTCTTCCTACCTAGGGGGCAGAATGTCTTAATTTACTAAGTAACAGTAGCATTATTATATATTATACATTATCTTGTCAGGTGGGAATTAATTCTGAAAATTCACTGAGGAATTTTTTAGTTTCGGATACTAAAGGAAATCAAGGTATGCTATGTCTATAAATTTTAGATGAATATAATATTTTACAAATACAGAATTTGTTAAAAGAAAATTTATTTGCTGAAAGAAGTTACTTCCTGATATTTATAAAATGTAGAAGAAATTACTCAGGTCTACTACCAAGTAAGTATTCCTTAAGGACATTTCTCGATATTAAGAGTAATCAAAGTGTAAATTTCATAATTTTTTATCCTTAATTCTTTTTTTAAAGATTTTATTTATTTATGCATACAAGAGCAGGGGTACAAACCAGAGGCATGGGGGGCACAAGGATACAGAGGGGGGTTGGTGAGAGGATTCACCAGAGACAGAGTGGGGAGCAGAACAGGCAGATGGACAGAAACACACTGCTGAGGGCAGCAGCAAGCGAGACGGAAGAGGTCTGTTGCATCATGTATGTCCCCTCCCTGGCTGGAGATTGAACATGTGCTGCAGTGACTGTGAAAGCCCCATAGCACAGTGCTCAACCCTCTGCGCCACCAGGGAGGCCCTCTCCTTAATTCTTGAATTTACTCTGAGGCAGTGGCATACATTCCTAGAGTTGACGGATAGTTTACAATAGTAGATGTTAGTGAGTACTATGTTCACACAGAAATCACTTTCAAGGGGCTTATTAGTCTGAGATAAGTAACTAGGTAAGCAAACATAGATGGAGATTTAGAAACAAAATTTGATATAGTTTATATTGATAAGTTTAAAGGTTTTAGTGCTAGAATAATCATCAAAAATCAAATAATTAAGGGTCTCAGGTTTCTGCATGAATTTTTAAATCAGTTTGTCAATTTCTACAGAGAAGTCAGTTGCGGTTTGAACAGGAATTTTGTTGAACCTGCAAATCATTCCTGTCTTAACAACCTTTAAGTTTTCTGATTCGAGAATGCGGGGTAGTTCACCCTTTATTTAGATCTTTAAATTTTTCTTTTTTTAACGATTTATTTATTTATGCATACAAGAACTGGGGCGCAGGCCAGAGGTGAGAGGATTTACCAGAAACAGAGCGGGGACAGAACAGGCAGATCTATGGAAACACACTGCTGAGGGGAGCAGCGGGCAAAGCCGGAGAGGTCTGCTGTGCCATGTGGGCCCCCTCCCTGACCGGAGATTGAACTGGCATTGCTGTGCCTCAGATGCTTCAGAGTGCAGTGCTCTACCTGCTGCGCCACCAGGGAGGCCCGATCTTTAAATTTTTCAACAATTGTTTTGAGAATATAAATTTTGTCTATTTCTATTAATTTTTCCTTCTATATATTATTGTGAATGGCGTTAGCTTCTCACTTTCCTTTCTAGATTGTTCATTGGCAGTGCATGAAAATACAATTGATCTTGTAAACTTAGCCTTGTTTAATTTATTCACTAGTTGAAAAAAAATTTAGTGGATTTCTTAGAATTGTAGCTATATAGGATTATGCCATCTGCAAATATGTATTTACTTCTTCCAACCTAGCTTCCCTTTATTTCTTTAATTTTTTTGTCCAATTTCCAGGATACAATATTCAGTACACTTTTTAATGAAAGTGGTAAGAGGGAAGAAACTGAGTGGTGAGAACAGATGTCCTTATTCCTTCTCTTAGGGAGAAAGAATTTGGTGTTTTACCATTAAATATGGTACTAGTTGCTGTTTTACACAGATGCCCTTTATCAAATTGAGGATATTTCCTTCAATTTCTAATTTGTTGAGTACTTTTTATGAGATAAAGCATTGGGTTTTGGCTTTCATGCATCTATTGAGACGATCACGTAATTTATTGTTTGTCATTCTATTCATATGATATATCACATTAATTGATTTTTCAGATGTTGAAATCAATTTCTTGTTCCTGGGATGAATACCTCCTGGTCATTGTATGTATTTTTTTCTATATTTCTGAATTCAGTTTGCTAGTGTTTTATTGTAGAATTTTCATTCATATTCATAAACAATATTGGCCTGTGATTTTCTATAATTGTAATATCTTTGTTTGTGCTATCAGGATAAGAGTAACCTTCTAAAATAAACTGGGAAGTATTCCCTCCCCTACTACTTTTCAGAAGAATTTAGGAAAAATTGACATTAGTTCTTTGAAAGCTTGTTAATATTATGCCATCATATCATCTGGACCTAAGATTTTGTTTTAGACTATATTAATTTGAAACTATATTAATTCAACTCTTTATTAGTTACTTATCTATTTCACTGGTGTCCTCTTGCATCAGCTTTGGCAGTTTGTCTCTTTGTAAGAATCTGTCCGCTTTATCATACAATTTGTTGACTTACACTTGTTCATGGTATTCCTTAATAATCCTTCTTATAGCCACAAGTTGGGACTCAAGTTCTCTCTCTACTTCATGCAGACTGGATGACCTAAACAATCAGTTGTCATAGTTCTGAGGCCTGGAAATCCAAGATCAAGGTGCTGGAAGGGTTAGTTTCACAGGTGAGGCCTTGCTTCTTGACTCACTAGACTCATCTTTTATGGCCTCTCTTCTGTGCACACATATTCTTGACATCTCTTTGAGGTACACAGTTTTGCTTCTATAAAATAATGTTGGAGCTCAGCTTTTCCACCAGATTCCTCTCCTTGTTAAAGGCAAACCAGACATGAGGGAATTTAGGAAGCGTAGAAGTAAATGGACATGGGTCGTCAGAGGAGGTTGAGTTGGAACAGGAGGGAGATGGGAACATGCATGTGATACTCTCAGCGTATCAGATTTTCACTGTATTTGTTTTTCTCTATAAGGAGTAGCTGGAGATTAGGGAAGGCTGTGAGATGTCTTTATGTCAGTTTAAGAGGTTAGTGCAATATTTTGAAAGGAACAGAGAAGCTATAGCCCAGAAGCACAAACGTTAAGGAAGTTTTTCAATTATCAAAATTCAACCACTGTAATAAAATCTTGTGAACACAACTGGTTCAGTAAAATCTTGTGAACATCATAACAGTGGGTGTCATTTCAACTTTCTATCCTAATCCTTTAATAGTGAGAGATCATAAGCAAGTCATTCCCAATGCACTTACATGTGTACACCAGCTATCTATTATATGTTATCTTCAAATAATATTCTTCTCATTCATGGCAGTGATCAGAGTAATAATTTCAAATTTATTATGTGATTATTTTAAAAAGTTTTACATTTTTCAATAGTGCTAATTTTTTACTTTTTTGCTGAGAAATATTAGTTCACAACACTATAAATAATTTAGGGGTATAAATTCACACCTCTTTAGATGTATGTTACAATTTGTTTCTGTCCATTTCCTCACCCGTATTAGCATAGGGCAGAGCCACATATATGTTAAATTACACCTCCAGTGCCCCAGGCCTGTGTCTGCAGAGACTGAGACTCACTATAAGCTCAAAACACATGCCTTAAATAAGTGGATGGATCGAAGATGGATGAATTAGAGGATGGATGAATAAATGGATTGATGAGTAGAAATTTATGACTTAACAACCCATCAACTTACTTTGCTAAATGCTAAATTTGAGATGTTTAATGTTTTTATTCTAATTGCAAAATATAGAGGAGAAAAAAAAAAAGACCTATATTCCGAGTCTAAAATTACAAAAATATCAGTCTTCCTTTGAGGTAGTGTAACTACCCAGAGCTTAGTGAGGCTCACTAAATGAGAGGCCGCTTTGGAAACAAGTTAAGGTTTAAGCTAAGAGTTCAAAGAACTTACACCATTAAATAACCATTTAATGCTTAATAAAATACAGATAACTTCCCTAATGTAAAACTGCTGAGCACTGTTTTTCAAATTTATTAAAGTGTAAAGGTAGTCTATACACAAACTGATTTGGGGGTATGCAGAGGGGAGGAAAGGAGACCACCCGGATAAAAATATCCATTAAAAGTGCAAAGTGCAGTCACAATTAGAAGTCTATACAAACTCAACCCTCATGAATGGCGGCAACCAGATTTCTGAGTAATCCTCCCTAGAGTAGGTAGGTCCAGGCAGAAGGGATTAGTCAAAGGTTAGTGGACAATAATGTAGCCTGATCAATTGCCCTCAGTATCTCTCAGATGTTTCATGGTGCCAAAATAACCAGCTCTGATTGGCTCAAGTGAGGGTTGTCTTGTCAAAAATTCAGTTCACATAAGTGGCAAAACCAAACAAACTTAAACTTCTCAAGGGCAAGCTTTGTTCAGAAACAGGAAGCAGGTACTCTTTAGGCTTCAAACAATGTCCATGGGATACATCTTAATAAAAATAACCCCAATCCATTTGCATAAAAAGACTCTCACTTAACACCACATCCCCACACTCTATCCTTCAATCCAGTTTATGTGGGTTTCATCTTATATGACTTTGACAGTTAAGGTTTCTTTTTTTTTTAATTTTGTGAGGTCAAGTTAGATGGTTGTTACCAAATTTTGGGTCTCGGTCACCATAACCAGGGTATTTCTAGAAGCTCAGACTAAGCAGACTAGTACCTGACATGACACTAAAACATGCCTGGAATTCGCACGGCTTCCTGGGAAGAACAGCTTCAGATAGCACTGAGGGAGGACTTACTTTGGCAGGTTATCCCAGAGCAAGGGTAATGACACAAAGTGAAGCAGTCCTCGCATGAGCCCTCTGCCCCAGAGAGGAGGTAGCATAAAAATGTGATCCAGTAGAAAATACTTTTCTGAATCCCAAAAAGTAGGCAATTAACATCAAAATTGGCAGTCCTGGGCAAAACCACTGTCCTGATAAGCATTTACCTTCTCTTCCTTCTTTCCTCCCTCCCTATTTCTCTTTCTTCCAAACATAATGCTCCGCAGATAGCCAGTACCTGACAGGCACTTGGAATATAATGAGTTAAACAATAGCTGTCCTTGCCCTCATAGTTCTTATTTTCTAGCGAGGAAGACAGATATTCATATAAGGGACACGCATAGAGATGTATTACCATAACTGGTTAATTCTAAGTACCAAAAGCTCATGACTATAATAATGAGAGTCCTGAAGTAGCCTGGGGGGAATGCTGGGGTGAAGGCTCCTTTCCCTTAGGAGGAGATGTGTGAATAGAGATCTGAATAATTAGCAAGAAAGTGGGGGTGTAGAGACATTCAAATTTCTCCGGTGAGAGATAGTTATACCTTAGAGGGATGATAAGATGGCCAGTACACATGAATCACAGAAAACAAGAGGGAGATTGGCAAAAGGGGCTGAACAGGAAAGAAACAGTCATTCAAGACCTTGCAATTCATATGAAGGATTTGGCTTTCATTCTAAAAACACTGGGAAGATATCGAGTGCTTTAAACAAAGTGACATAATTGGGTATGCTTTTAAATGATTGCTATGATTGAAACATAGAGGGGAAAAAAAAAAACACTGGTCATAAAGATGGAGGAAAAAGTGAGATAATGCTGGGGGATGACCACTGTGAAATCTGGGGGTGGGGGTTGTGCATAATTTCTGGATGAGTAATGGTGGCAGTCTGGATTAGGGTGTTGCATGGAGAGAGAGACTGATATAACAGGTAAGAGCAACAAGAGTAGTGACAGATGGGAATGAGATGTGTGGGTGGTTGATAGAGAGAAGTGACAGAATTACTCTTCAACCTCTCATTTTGGAAAGACCTGGATGATGGTACAATTTACTAAAATTATAAACATTGCAAGAAACAGGCTGGTATTGGATAGAGGAGAGCACTGAGTTCATCTTTGCACATTTTGCATTTAAATTCATTGGAGGCATCTTAGAAGAGGTGTAGAGAAAACATTGGGATGCATTGGTCTACAGCTCAGAGTGGAGCTGGGGCTAGCCACATTTAACCTGAGTCATCTGCACAAGGAAGCATTTGGTGGTTATTATATTGCCTAGGGAGAGAGTACAGGTGAGAAAAGAAAATCACAACCATAGGAAACTGGGAGTAAAAGGAAGAGGGGTAGAGAAGTGGTATGTGCTCTATATACAGCAAATAAGAGAAGAGACACTTTGAAGGTAAGGGGAATAACAAGATTGAATGCTGGTAAGAAATTAAGAAAGGTGAGGACTGAAAAATGTTCATTTAAATAGTGACATGGAGGCCACTGGTGACTACAAAGCTTTTTCAGTGGAACTTTTGTAGTTGTTATTGTTGTTTTCGCTCCAGATCAATGAACTTTCTCTCATGATCAATAAACCTATTGCCTCACTGATTACTGAATTAACTGGCATTTGCTGAATAAAGCAGGTCTTAAAGGGGAAGGTAGGAGACAGGTAAGGAATATTAGGAAGGTAATATATGGAGACACTTCGGGAAGCTTGTTAAAAATGCAGGAACCTCACCCAACTTCTAAAATTCCCAAGCAGTACATCTGTGGTGGGGGAAGGGAACCCCTCTATGGGAGGCAGTCTCTAGAATCATGACCTAGTAGAGCTCCCTCACACTGACTCAGGCAGGTGAATTTGATTGGCTTTGGCCAATGGAGCATTAATGTGAAACACACAAGACGTGGGCAGTCCTTACCTATAGGGGCTGTCATCTGAGCTCAAACCTTCTCCGAACCCAGTTGGCCGTTATAGAGAACCTCAGGTAGCCAGTAGCAACGCTCACTGGAGAACAGAGACTCCTAGCTGGAAATTGCTGCTGAGCTTGCACAGAGCAATGAGTACCAAGTGCAGAGGCTGCTGTGGCCTATTACACATGTCGACCAGGCCCCAGAAGAAATGCCAGTTCATCCTGTAGACTCATCACAAAATAATGACTTGGTTTTGTTAAATTTGGTAGGTTTTATAGTGGGATGTTATGCATCAAGAGGGACTGAAAGCATCCCCAAGTTAGCAAGTTCCCTAGGCTATTTCCATGCTACTATTTGGGAATGTAACATATTAAGCCATTTTGTTACTGCCACCATCTTCTGCTCTTCTTCCTCCTCTTCTGCAGCTTCTGCTCCCCACTGGGGTGTCGAAATGAAAGATTGAGAAGGCCCTGAAATCGTTCCTCACTGATGCTGATACTCTGGGTAGTGGACAATCCTACAAGCTTCAGCTTCCTCATCTCCAAGTACAGAGGACAATAACTATCACGGGGAAAAGTGAGGGTGTGTGTGTGGGATCCAGCATTTACGGGACAATAACTCCATTGCAGCTGTCACCTGTTCACCTGTTTTCCTTAAAGCAGTCCTTGGCACATATACCGAAGCTCTTACCACTGTTTCAGATCATATAACTTTATTGTCTTCACAGTGATCTGCGCTCATAAACAACAAAGTAAATCTTATAGATGTGTTCATACGTATTAATAGGACTTCTGGCATGTTTAAGAGTTCCGAAAACCCTCACTACTACCATGGTGTCTCGTCATATAGCAACCATTTGAAATGAAATCGGGGAACACAGGATGAGTGGCCACCACCCCCTTCCACTCTGCTGAGGGTTTCCAGCATGGCGGATTCTGCCTAATAGAAACTTCTGCCTTTAGAGGCACTGAAGGGAGACAAAGTTCCTATTATATTTCTAAGCTCTTCTTTTCTGCTTGAACAAGTCACAGCATCACTCATCTATACAAGCTATCAGTAGGAAATTTTGATACTTGCTCCCTCCGGACAAATCTAAAATAAACTGTCAGGAGCCGGTAATGGTAGTAGGCTCTCAAACAACTGGAGTCCCGGGGCATTTCTCAGGATGGATAAGGAACTTGTGAGATGCATTGTGTCCTCTTCTCTGAGCCCTCGGTGACCTGTTATTGTGGCCGATCACTGGCTGTTCTGCTTCAGAGTTGCTCGAGCAAGTGATTGGAGTCAGAGCACAGGTGAAGCCTAATCAAGCCAAGGGCTGCTGCGCTGGGAATTCACTTGACTTGCATGTGTGGCTGAGCTCAGTCATGCACAGCGCAGACATGTGGGACGCTCAGGGGTCGACATGGGGGATTTGGATTGTTAAAGACATGGAGGAAGGTGTTAGTTTTCTTTGAAACAAACAAACATTTATTTTGTAGAAGAACTGGGGCGTAGACCAGAGGTGGGGTGGCACTGAGAGGAGTCACCAGAGACAGAGCTGGGAGCAGAACAGGTGGATCTACTGAAATACACTGCTGAGGGGAGCAGCGGGCAAGACAGGAGGGGTCTGCTGTGCCACGTGGGTCCCCTCCCTGGCTTCAGGTCAAACCCAGGCCATAGTAATGATAATGCTGACACTTAACCCCTAGCACACCAGGGAGGCCCAGTGTTCATTGTCTTAATACCACTGAAGAGGGACTCGGCAGAATCTGCTACAACCTTTCTAGTTCATCATTTCACCCCACTCATTTGGCCCCTGCTCCTTTCACCGGCAAGAAGGTGACATGATGTTCTGAGTCCTAGAGAGAGAAGCTGTGCAGGACTTCCCTGAAGCCGGAAACACTTTTAACTACATTTTTTGGGGCCTCCCTGGTGGCGCAGTGTGTTAAGCAACACACTATGAAGCAAACCGCAGCCACTGCAGCACGAGTTCGATCCCTGCTGCCGGCCAGGGAGGGGATCCACATGGCGCGGCAGACCTCTCCTGCTGTGCCCGCTGCTGCCCTCAGCAGTGTACTTCAGTTGATCTGCCTGTTCTGCTCCCTGCCCTCTGTGGTGAATCCTCTCACCCCCCCCACACCTCTGGCCTGTACCCCAGTGCTTGTATGCATAAATAAATAAATCTTAAAAAAAAAGTAAACTACATTTTTTGGTGAAATTTCTTCTATATATTGATCAGTCCCTTATCCCCAAGTAGACCAAGATGCACTATGATAGAAATTCCACACTGAAGTAGAAATGTCCAAAAAGTCTGTCTTTGGGATACCCAGTGAGGATCGATAGGAGCATTCTATTCTCTGCTCTTCTCCTAACCTTCCAGCCACTGATAAATCATTCACACACACACATTAACTCATTCCTTTACCCAGAATCCATTGTGTGTAGACCCTGTCAGGTGTGCGGCTACAGACATGAATAGGACGGGGTCCCGATGAAACAGAAATCACCCATGTGACTAAAACAACACCATACCAACCAAGTCCATACTCAGTGTGGGGGGGCAACTACAGGACATGTAGCCCAGACCTCCCTGCTCAATGCTAGCAGATGGCCCTCTATAGCAAGACCCCACATAGGGATTACCAAGGCCAAAGTCATTTCCTTCTTGGAGTAGCCAGAATCCAGTGATAGTCAACATAGGGTACCATTTCCCAACAACTTCCCCCGAAATATGTACCCCTAGTCATCACAGATCACAATCCTTTAGGTTGGCTGAGACTGTCTGCTCATCTCTCTCTGCGCATCCTCTTTCCTCTATAGCTGCAACCACTGTCTCAGAGTGGGCTTCCTGGCGAATCCCACCTATGATAACTGGCATCCTCCCCGGCATCTAGGAACAAGTTGGTCCGGCACCATGGGCAGGCAGGCATGGTTTTTCCCCAAGGTCTCCAGGTAATCCCAAATGTGTCTCTCTGGTTAAAAACCGTTCCCCAGTCTTCCAAAACCAGATCTCGAGACTTCTTACAATGGAACCACCTTAAGCAGCCTTATTAAATGGAAATTCTAGGTGTACTCTTAGAGCCTTTGAATTAGAATTTCTGGACACGAAGATGAGGAATCTGTATTTTGAACCGGTTCCTCCAGGTTTTTCTATTCAAATGACTATTTCAATCCAACTAAGGCTAATCTCAAGCTTCCATGAATGCATTTGTCCTTCGATATCTAATAAAGGAATGTGACCTTCCCCCAACCACAGACTTTGTGCTCCCTACACCACATGTAGACACAAGTGAGTGTGATTCTGCATGGGGGATGCTGGCTACTCCAGAGCATGTTTGGCCACATATGCTCAACATCTCTTAACAATTCAGTGACCTCTGGTCACATAGCAGAAAAGAAGGACTTGTCCCTCAAGGAGATTCTCTGGCATCTGAACAATTTTGTTTGATATCTCTGGAGAGTGCGGTGATTCTGATGTGTGTGCTTCCCCTTGGCGTGCTGTCAACTTCAGGGATAAGGGAACATCATTCAATGTACCCTAAACCTTCAAAATGAAAGCCTCCAGTAACAATCAAGCACGACTCCTGGCAGCTCTTCCAGCCCTTTCTCTGCCTTTCTCCTTAATATGCTTTGCTAATCTATTTTAAAATTCTCCCCAGCAATGTTGCCTCAATAACCTTTCCTTGGCGGGCACTCCATTGTCTAAATGGGCTTCTAAGGCATTTTCTTCCTCACTTACATCTCTGCTCTCTCTGTCTTCTATTTAAAAAATAAGCACGGGATCTTGTGTCTTTATTCTCCTTTCTGTCTCATGTTGCTATAAAGAGAGTTTTAAAGAATTACAGTATTCTGGGGTGGTCCTGAGGAACGCCCCTGGAATCAAACTCCCTGCATTCTGACCCTGGTTCTGCAGCTTATTAGCTGTAAAATCTCTAGCAAGGTGCTTCATCTCCACTTTTTGGTTTTGATCTTTAAGTTTGAGATGCTAACACCCACCTCCGGGGGTACTGTGACAACCGTGTCCAGTCATGGAAGGGACTCTGAACAGTGCCAGGTGTGGACTAGGTGGCTTCTGGCCATACTCGTCCACTTCCTAACTTTTCCTCCTGTTGGTATCTTTGAAAATCAATTAAAACTCATCCAATCAGTGAGCAGTGGACAGAAAAAGTTTGGCCAGGAAGGCTTCTGGTCGAGACCGATGGGAACACAAAGGGTGAAGGCACTTAACACCAGGAACGACTCAGAGCATGTCGTGGCTCAGAGGTCTTAGACCATCAGACTCAGACCTGGCTCCCTTGCTGACAGTTTTCACCACAAACACTATGGATCCATGCAGGCTTGGATCCAGTTTTACAAAACAATATGGGTTGTCATGGATGAGTCATTTTACTTCTCTGAGCCTCAGTTTTATCTGTACATTCAAATTATTCATCCCCTCTTTTTTAAGATTTTATTTACTTATGCACACAAGAACTAGGGTGTCAGCCTGAGGTGCGGGGGCTGAGAGGATTCACCTGAGACAGAGCGGGGAGCAGAACAGGCAGACTGACTGAAATACACTGCTGAGGGGAGCAGCGGGTGAGGCAGGAGAGCTCTGCTGTGCCATGAATTTCCCCTCCCTGGCCAGGGATTGAACTCGTGCACTACAGTGGCTGCGAAAGCCCCACAGTGCAGCCGCTCAGGCCCTAGAGCCAGCAGGGAGGCCCAAATCATCTCCTCTTCATTGGATAACTATAAAGTAACAGGGTGTATACACCAGCACTGATCACGAACTTGGCATTGGTGAAGCATTAGAGAAATCATTGACTATTAAGATGGGGAGGAGGGAAAGGGTGTTGGCAAAGCCCCTGGGAGCCCTGCTCCTGCAAATCCCAGGAAGTGGGAACTTCCCTGCTGGGCCTCCCTGAGCTTGGAGCTGCAAAAGCAGTATGGTCTATTTAACTCCTCTCTGTTTTGATACTCCCAGTGGTCGCTCCCTCAGGAGTAAACACTGATGGCTACAAAATGTATTTGACAAGCTGCAAGTCAGTGACAGCCAGTCCCCCACATAGCAGGCAGCCCTGGAAACTGGCAACTTATTCCCTAGGCCACGGTCCCTGGAGGGAGTCACGGCAGATCTTATTTTTAAAGGTGAATTTGTGATTGTTCATTCCTGCCTTGAATTCTGCACACCACTGGACTTTAATGAACAAAGGGAATGAACTCAAGGTCTGGCACCCAGGACTCTGCGAATGGCCCAAATAGACACCAGAAGGCTGCAATTTGCCCCCAGACATGTGCCTCCCCAGGTTACAGACAGAAGCAGAACACTAGTCCCTGTTCTCGTCCAGTGTCCACCAGAACACTTCTCCCTCCTTCATTCCCTTCCACCGTCAAACTCAGAGAAAAAGGGCAAAGTGAAAAAATTAACATATATAAAAATAAAAACAATAAATGTTCACAGTTTCTACATTGTGTCAAGACTTTATGCTGGATCTTTAATTATTACTATAGCAACAACTTAATGTAGTCTATTTTCAATTTTTCAGATGATGATGCTATAAGGATGCTATAAATAGACTCAAATATGTATAATAATTTGTCCTAGGTCACACAGCTAGTAAGTAGTGATCTAAGATTCCAAGAATCATTTGCCTGGACTCAGGCTCATGTTCTTTCTAGCGTACTATGCTGCCCTTTTCTGGAAATCATTCAGGCTGATAATGATAATAAAGAGGAAAGAGAAAGAATGGAGTTTCCCTCATTACTAGCACAAAAGTCTTTCCGCTCATGTTAATTCTAGGGTTCACTCTTTCTACCTATGGTCCTCCAGAGAATCAAACATCAAAATCATTGCCCAGTGCCCATGCTTAGGATAGTTCTTCAGTGCTTCTCTGGTTATAGAGATCCAGAGGTCTCTAGTAATGAAATACGTGCTTTACTTGGGGGCAGGAGGTGGGGGGGAACAATAACAGATTTAAACTTCTTACTGCCTGGATATTTTGTTATTTTCATCTTTATTATCAAGAAGAAAGGAATTCATATATTAAACCAACCTTTATTGAGTGACTATTACACATCCGTTGTCATTCTAGCATTTAAGATAGATCGGTGACTATCTATCAGTAATAAATGCAATGAGTCATGTCACTAAATAAGACAGGTAAAATGTCTACCTTCCCAGAGCTTGTTTTGGCAGATGCTCATAAATCCCAAGAAATCGAGTCTCATAGGAAAGTTTTCAACTACTATTCCTAAATAAATTCCAGTTTATACAAAGGGTGACAAAACGTTCTGTTTTCTAAAAACGTTCTTTCTAAATTTGAGTGTCCGTGACATAGTGGGTCAATATCTCCTGGAGATTTGCCAATAGGGTCTTTTACTATCCCAAAGACACACTTCTGGCCATTGCATTATGTTCAGAGAACTTTCTGGCAATAAAGGGCAAGTTCAGTGGTGCCCAATGACAAACTCCGGGGTGGTTTCCCCCTTAGACAGGATGTGAGTGCACTTGCTCAGAGACCTGTGTTGACTATAAGGGAAGCGGATGGAAGTGCAGCTTCCAGCCCTGCCTGTCTGTGTTACCGCTGTGGACAGATCAATTGGCCTTAGTGAGCTGTTTTGTTGTTTTCATTTCCAAAGGAATTGTGTCTAAGCTACTTTGCCTTGTTGTGCAAATGCATTTTTTCTTTTAGAACACACTGAAAGAATGAATGTAATTTAACATTTGCATAATGCTTTATAGTTTACAAAGTAATTTTTTATCATTAGTGATATCAGGGTAAAGTTGCTGTCATTCTGCTATCGCCTTTCCTTCTCATAATAAGTCAATATTTCCTTTTATTCAGTTTCACATGTTTCCCTTTTCTCTTCTTGTATCAATAGTTTATGTCCTCATAGTGTTGTTCCTGAACTATTCTAACAGCTGCTAACTTCCTGGCTCTACATATTGCTTCTTTCAATCCAGCATTTTTTTTTTTGATGGATAAGTTTAAATGAAAATAGTTTTTCCATTGGAAATCTGACTTACATTCCTCGATGTCATTTATTATAAATAAAGATCAAAGTTTGCATTTTGGGTCATAGTTTATCTTCTAGACTTGTGAGTCTAATCAGCCTTTTCTCTTCATATTCCTGATTATGTCACATAATGTCTTACATCAGTCTTTGCTCAAACCACCCTCACTGAATAGCATCCTACTTTCTTTCCATAGCTATAAGTTATCCTTGGGTGGCTATAACCTGTCTACACATCCTCTACTGCCCAGAGCTCATGAAAGTTTGTCAAAGTAAAAACAAAATAAGATGTCAAAGTATATTTTACCTTGATTGAATTGATTCACTGTTATCCATAAAGTTATTCCTGATATTCTAGGAATTTCTGGAACTTCTTTTTCACTATTACATGAAAAGAGCTTCACTTCCATAATACTCACAGAACTCACTAAATCTTCAATGATATTATGAAAACCAATAAGATGAATTCAGTTACATTACTCCCTGGGTGGCATACTCCCTGTTGTTAAATACCTAACTTGTTGGGAACCAACAACAATACTCAACATTGTCTAATTCTCTCATTGACTAAAACACAATAAGCAATACATGATTTTACTTTCATTCAAGTATCATTTTATCCTTATTCACATATATAGAAAGTGAGCCTTGGTAATTAAAAAAAAAAAGTTGTTCAACACAGTGAAGCTTTTCTGAGGTGTCAAGATTTGAACTCATGGCTTTGTAATCTTCAGTTGACAGTATTGTCAGCATCTGACATAACAGTACACACATACCTGACATGAGTCCAGTTAGGTTAGACTGACCTCACCTCTTGCCTCCTGACACTGGCACTCCACAACGTAATCAGAAATAATTTTCAAACAACAAATGAGTGTACCACAATGAAAACCCTTTAAGGCCCTGCATAGCCGGCTCTGTGATATCCAGAATCCTTAGCATGAGACTTTATGTACTTCCTTTCTTGGATCCTTCCTGTCTGGCCATCTACTTCTCTCTCTTCACAATTATTCACTCCAAAATTTATGCCCCTATGATTCTGGCTTCCTCTGGATTCACTTGCCTTCAGGGCTTGCCTCAGCAACTGGACAGTTAGTCAGTCATTATGGATCAGAAGAGAGTACAACCTTGACACTAGTCTACAGGCCTAAGGGAGACAATTAAGAGTACAGCCTGATCAATGGGGTCCAATCCCTAGTATTTGAAGCAAATACTATGGTTGAAGAATATACAACCTGAAAATATCTTCATACATGCATAAGCATTTCACCACTGGGAGAAAGCCTTGGTTCTGTTTGACAGACATGCAGCACCTATCATGAAAGAGAAGCAATTGCTTGACAGGCTGTGAAATGGAAGGCAATACTGCCTCATTAGAGTTAATTTTAAGTTGGTTTTAAATGACGCTTTGTCATGCATCTAAATAACTTAAGTGGGTACCAGAAATGTGTTTATCACATTGCCTAGAACGTGTTTTCTTTTGCTCCCCTAAATATAACCATCCTCAGAATTGCAAGGGCAAAAAAAAAATCTCCTTCTCTACAGGAGGCTGTGAGTGCAATCAGTATTTTAATGACGTTTTCACCTCAGTGTCTGCTCTTGTCTATTACCAAGAGCAACTCAGAGCCAGGAAATGCAAGGGAAGTCCCATTCAGATGGTTTCCTCCTCCTCTTTTTCAGGCTTGTCTCTCTCGCTTGAAACTTTAAGAGGTAATGTGGGTACTGGTTACAAGTGTGGACCTTGAATGTCAGTCTTGAATGTCAGACTGCTTTGTTTTAATCCTAGCTCTGCCATCTAATTGATACATAACCTTGGACAAGATCAATGTTCTTTCTATAATAGACATTTTTAAAAAACATTTTTAAGATATAATTCACATCATACAATTTACCCATTTAAAGTGTACAACTCAATGTTTTTTACAATATTGACAGTTGTACAACAATTACCACAATCATTCTAAGAACATTTTCATTATTGCTCCCCCCAAAAATCCCTATATCCATTACTAGCCACTCCTCATTTCCACCTAGCCTGTGGCAGCCACCAATACACTTACTGTCTTATGGATTTACCTTTTCTGGAAGTTTCATAGAAACGAAATCCTTTGATAGATAGTCTTTTGTACTGACTTCTTTCACATAGTATTATGTTTTCAAGTTTCATTTATATTGCAGCATTATTAGTAGTTTATTTCTTTCTTATAACCAAGTAAGATCCCAATGTATGGGTATACTATATTTTGTTTATCCACTCATCAGTTGGACAGTTGGGTTGTTTCCACTTTTGATATTAGGAATAATGCTGCTATGAATTCTTGTGTAAGTTTTGGGTAGATATATGTTTTTAATTTTCTTAGATATATACCTGAAAATTAAATGCTGGGTCATATGGTTGGTCTATATTTAACTTCCAGAGGACCTGCCAAATTGTTTCCAAAACAGTTACCTCAATTTACATTCTAATCAGCAGTATGCAAGAGTCCCAACTGTGCCACATTCTTGCCAACACAATATTATCATTAATTTTGATTATAGCATTCTTGTTGGTGTGAAGTGATAATTCATTATCACATTTTGCTTGTTTTACTGGCTTGCTTTTTAAATACTAGGTCTCATATGTTCATTTTAGATATACAGAGTAACTGAGCAGCTAGTATAGAGTTACAGTATCAATCCCCCAGCACCACTGTTACTTCAAAAATTAACATATGAGTATTATACTATATTTGATTTCTACAGCTGCTGCAACAAATTACCACAAATCCAGTGGCTTATAAGAATAGAAAGTAATCCTCTCACAGTTCTTGAAGGTTGATGTCTGAATTTAAGACACACTTTGTAGTTTCTTTTTTTTTTTATTTACGCATACAAGAGCAGGGGTGCAGGGCAGAGTCGTGGGAAGTGAGAGGATTCACCAGAGACAGAGTGGGGAGCAGAACAGGCAGATAAACTGAAATACACTGCTGAGGGGAGCAGCAGGTGAGGCAGGAGAGGTCTGTCTCACCATGTGGGTCCCCTCCCTGACTGGGGACTGAACTTGCACTGCTGTGCCGTGGATGCTTCACAGTGAGTCACTCAACCCGCTGCACCATCAGGGAGGTCCCACACTTTGTAGTTTCTAAAGAAGAAAATTAAAAAAAGAAAATGCCCTTGCCTCTTTCTTGCTTCTATGCTTCTGTTGATCACTGAAGCCTTGGGTTTTCTTGACTTGTAGTAGAGTTACTCCTTTTTTACCGCCATCTACACAAATGTTAGATGTAGGGCCCACCCTAGTCTAGCATGGCCTCTTCTTAACTCGATTAAATGTGCAAAGATTCTATTTCCAAATAAGTTCACATTCTTAGGCAGCTGGAGTTAGGATTTCAACTTATATTTGAAGGATAGCTTTAAACTTACAACCTTTAAACAGCAACCTTAGGCATATATATGAAGCCAATTAATGAACCTATACCAGTGCATTATTACTATTATTATATTATTATTATTACCAGTGATTTATTTATATTTCCTTCGTTTCAGTGCCCTGTTTCATGACCCCATTTAGGACAGCACATGCACGTTTAGTTGCATGTTTCCTTACATGCCTCTTGATTGTGGCAGTTCCCTGTGACATTCCTTATTTTTGATGCCATTGGTAGTTCTGAGGAGTAATAGGCACTCCAAGATGCTCCTTCTTTGGAAGTTTTCTGAGGTTTTTCTCATAGACTTGGGGTATATGTTTGAGGGGAGAGCACACATTGTCACTTTCATCACGTCATATCAAGGGCATATACTATAGACATGACATCACTGTCGATATTGACCTCATCTCCTGGGTGAAGTGTCTGCCAGGTTTCTCCAATTACAAAATTACTCTTCCCCACTTTCCTTACTGTACACTTTAGAAGGGGTCATGATGTGCAGGTGCTCGCACTTAAGTGGGGACTTTTTCTTGCCCTCCATTTTTCCATCACCTACATTTTCATCTGTAAAGCAGGGATAACAATAGCGCCTACAATTCAGAAGGGTGTGGTGAAGGTTTATGAGCCAAATCATAGAATGTCCTAGAGATAATTACTTTCAGAGTATTCACTTAATAAACATTAATTATTAAAATCCTCATTATTATTAAGGGCTCTACCTACTTTTGACTTCTGTTATAAGACGTTTGCACATGTCTGCCCTCTCTTTGGTATGCAAAACTCTTTGACTTAACATATATCATCATCACCCATAATACCTAGCCTGGGACTATACTGCTACTACACACACACACACACGCACACACAAAACAGTTTAATTACCTATTACTGAATAAATTCTCTTCTTGCCTCCACTCTCTTTAGTGTGGTAGTTCTAAGAAGAGCAAATTGTAAGTTGATCATGGATAGGTGACCAAGCAAATAGGCATCTCTAGATAAGAGCCACTGCTACAAAATATTTTTTAAATGTCTATTGTTTCACTATCATTTATCTCCTTAGTGGATTGATGGCTTTTCATCTTCAGTTTCCTAGTTCACTTTACTATGCATTTCCTGTCCATCAGTGAGACTTGGGTGATACAAAGATGACTAACAAGTGGTCTTTGGTCCCTGCCCTCATCAACCTCATCCTCTAATTGTGGAGACCGAAATATATCACTCAGATATACATTAACACAGAAGTATAAGTAAAGCTTTCTGACAATGCACAAAAGGGAACAATTAATTATGACCATGATTATGCCAGAAGATTTCACAAATGCGTATCATTTGAGCTGACCTTGAAGAATAAATAAAACTTCAGCAAGTAGAGAGCGTTGTGAAATTCTCAATATAGATCCTGCATGAGCACTGGTGTGGGCATGAATGACAATATTAAATATTTATCGGTGGCTCAACTGTAAGTATTGTAAATTGCTCTAGGTCTTTACATGATTTAATTAATTAATAGTCACAAGAATTCCAGAAGACAAACACTCTTAATTTGACTATCCCTTGTGGGAATGACAAAGGTTCTGATTATTCAACAGAATTCAGTACAATGGATGAGACATGACAAGCCAGGAAGGATAGAAAGTAGGATGAGACTGAAAACTAAATTAGAATCTGGCTGTGAGGGCTCTACGTGCCAGCTTATGAAATCTGGGTATGGGCTTCAGGGCAATGAGGAGACATTAAAATATTTTGAACAACTCACTATGTTCACAATGGATTATATTCTAAAGGAGAGAAATTTATGGTATTGGTGGAGAAAACTATCATGTTTAGATAATTTGGATAAACTTGGATAAAAAAATAATCATGTTGAGATAACATAATATAAAATAAATTTAAAAGAACACACTAGATCAGAAAGATCTTTTCTTTTGAAGGCAAGAAAGAGAAAACTATAAAGCGTTTCTATTCTTATAACCTCAAGAGTGAAATGAACTAAGTACTAAAAATTGAAGCAAATGGAGCAAGTGATCCAGAAGACTGCACCATCCCAGAACTCACATTTTTTTTTTTTAATTAAAGGTGATTTCTACTCATGTTATAGTAATAATGGGAGAAACAAAACAAATGACCTCACTAAGGGGAGAGAAATGTTTGATTCAGTTAGCTCCACCTTAGGAAAGGACTGCAGAAGTTTAGGAGGGGGTTGTGCATTAAAAATTAATAAGAGATATCCTTTGGATTTGGTTTAAAATTAAAATGAACACATTAAATAAAATCAGGAAATTTCTGGTACTACAGACCAATTACAGACTGCTGACTTGGTAAGTGTGCGTTTATATAAGCTACGCTTCTATGGATCACGTTACCTCCTTGCCCTCCCATCTGGCACCATCACAAGCTAAACAAGTTGATAAGGTGCAGAGATCCATGAAGGAAGCAGGGCAGAAGAATCAATAGTTAAAAAGCTCATTTTGGCAAAGGCGCATAGAATAAAGGAGAAAATGGCTGAAGGAAACATTGGAGAGTGTTATAGTTACTTATAAGAGATATTAAGGGATTGAATAAATCAATGAGAGTTTAAAGCATTTTCTTTATCATTGTGGATTCTCCTGGGAGAAGTAATTAATACCTTAGGTAATCTTCTAATTACCCATAAAAGCTATAGATAGAGACATAAATGTTGGGTTTAAAAGGAAGCCCTTTGATTGAAACAATTCACTCCTCTATAAGCCAAAGGAAGAAACTGACGTTCAGAGGATGGTTGAAATGTTCAGGTTAGAACTAAGTTAGTGGGAAAGATAGTACTAAAGCTGATTTGGTGATGCCCAGACTAGTCTGCCTTCTAAAATATCAAGCTCGCCAGTTAGCAAACTAGAGATCAGTTAGCCAACTTGAGGAAACAAAGAAACATGCTGAGGTCCCAGGTGCTAGAGGGATGTGTTCATCAAGAGTGATGAAATAAACGTACGAAAGGGAAGAGAACATGGAAATGAATTTTGCAAACATCATATAAGGTGGCTCCACTGACACTGATCCACCACCTGAAACAAGCCCAGCCTAAGAATTAATGTTCACAGAATCATCTTTTTAATTAAAAAAAAATAGTTGTCTTGAGGCACTATGTCATCTGAACCACCAGAATGGTCTAATATTTTGCTTCTCTTTAAGAGGAATCTCAGCACCACTGGCTTGTGCTTTGAAGAAGAGAGATCTCTTCAGACTAAGCATTTTCTGTAGACCATACTTTATAATTATTATCAAGATAAAAACTACTCTGTGATGAGGATAATTGTGACTAGGGGTAGATAAAATGCTCATACCCATAAGGATGACTCCTTTCCATGTGTGCTAGAGACAGTCACATGACTTGTTCCGTTATCTATAAAATACAAATAATGTTATAAACCTACTTTAGCAGGTATGTATGAAGGCTTATGACAATATGCTTTTAAAATCGAAAACTCAGTGTAAATAGCACTGCAATATAAGTTGTTAATGTGCTCCAAAGTTCGTTCAGTCATACATTAAAACACCTTTAATTTAGCCTAAATTAATTCAAGCTTTTTAAGAATTCCAGGAGAAGCTAGGCTGAGGATTGCTTTATAATGTTTGTTTTGATTTGCATATAAGTGTTATATATGGTTATTGTAGAAACCTGTAAACTCCAAGCCAGGACTGGAGCCTGGTTAAAAACACTCTCGCTCTGTCATTTAAAGACATTTAGCTCTTTATTTTAGGTAACATCTTTGTGCACAGGCCAGATTTTTATTTCTAAGTAGAAAAGAAAAGAACAATGGGTTCTTCATTGGGGATGAGAAAGCTTTTGTCATCAGCTGAAAATCTCGTAAAATAATCCCTGGCTCAAATACGTATTCAGCAATCCCAGTACCAGGTGTAACAGAGAATTTATGGCCACTTAATTCTACCCTATTCTGACATTGCCTCCAACTCAAGATTGAAGATCTCCCCAAGACCATCAACTGCAAATACAAACCATCAAAACCAAAAGGATAAGTCAGCTGCTTCACCCATTCTCTTATGTTAAAGATGATGCCCCTGAAGGGGGTTTCTGGTGAGGATAGAGAGCCCCAGGGAAAATGCTAGAGAGTATCATGTTTTGGGGATGTGGGGGAGACTCTGATAATAATATAAGGGACATAGATGATTTTTGTTTAGGACCTGAAAACACTGGTTACTGCTTCTGGTGAGGGAAATAGCCGTTTTTGACCTTGGTAACTCTGTTTTTCCTGGTTTGATAAAAAAAATCCCTTTGTTGTTATTCTCTAAGCCTGAGTTGTCTTGCAATTGTGGGCACCGGTGAAGAACTCAGAGAGTGACTGATAAAATACTTGGGCAGTGTCCTTGGCAGGTTCTAGTGCCCCTTGCTGCCCAGTATCAATTATGCAAAGTTACACAGTCAGCATAACCATGGAAAATACTTCTTTTTGGAAAAGGTAAGCAAATGTGTCACAAAACGACCATCTATCGATTCTGAAATCCTGCTGGGAAGATATCGGGGAGGGACTAGAAATAGCAAAAGTTCTCCTTTAGGCTCTGGGAGAGGTGACTTTACCAAGATTTAATATAATGTTTCTTTTTTAAGATAGTTGTTTCCCAATTCTTTTCTCTGCCACTACTTGATGTGACTTTGAGAAGTGGGTCTCCTCTAGGGCTGTGTAGCTGTAGGGAGTCTGCTTTACAAAGCTCATGAAAACACAATCACTTAAGGATTTAGCTCTTGACCAAATATTTCTTTGGGATCATTTTAGTTTTTGTTTTTGTCAATTAAATTCTTTCAGCACTTAGTTGATTTTTGGCCTGCTTTCTTTCTTTTCCAGGCACTCTCTTGTGCCAACAACAAAATCCAGATGTTTTCTTTAAGTTCCCTGATAAGTGACCTTTAACTGCTTTTTAGTCCCCTTGTTTCTCTCAACTGTGCCCACTCACAGGGATGCTTCTCAGGCCACATCTTTAATCTGTTATTTGTTGCAAGAGGGCCTCTTAAAAAGTATTTTTAAATAAAAAGCTTGAGTGAAGATTTGTGCAAAGATCTTTGTGTTCTCTAAACAGTAAGTGATCTATTTTGCTTATTCAAAGGACCCAAATTTCTTCATTTTCTATAACTTTCTTCTATTTTTCTCTGCAATTCTTCCATTTATTTTCTAAGCTCTTACATGTCTTAGCAGAAAACAAACAATAACTGCCAACATACACTAAAGGTTTGGTTCATTTGACCTGACGCCTGGCAACTGCCAATTCAGTTAGCGCATGATTTTACCAAAGGTTTTTCCACAAATGTTGTATTGCGTGTTCATAGCCTCCATGCTCACTGAACATTAAGTCAACATCCTACTCACTCAACTTACTTCTGTTACTACAAAATAAGTAAAAGTAGGTGCTGAAATAAGCAATCCACATCATCTATAGCAAAACATATCAAAGGTGTATTTCTCACTTATATTATGATCTAAATAACAAATCATATTTAAGTAGACTCTTCTTCTCTCAATCATCCAGAGAGAGCTTAAGTCCTTCAAGAAATGTGTATATAGGGGCCTCCCTGGTGACACAAGGGGATAAGCACCACACTATGGCGCATCCTCAGCCAACACAGCATGAGTTCAATCCTTGGCCAGGGAGACCCACATGGCACAGCAGACCTCTCCTATCTTGCCCACTGCTCCCCTCAGCAGTGTTATTTCAGTTGATCTGCCTGTTTCCCATCTGACTCTGGTGAATCCTTCCCCACACCCCTGACCTATACCACAGCTCTTGTATGCATAAAATAAAGAAATCTTGACAAAAACTCTTTATAGATATAGATAGATAAGTGTATAGATAAGATGGGTGCTGAGACTTTGGAGAAGGTGTGTCTAAATCACAAGTGCCTTGTGTTGAGTGTGGAATCTCAACTCATTCCAAAGTCAAGAAGAGACAGACTATCCCAGCAAGATGTAAGAAGCTGGGATGTAGTTGAGCTGAGTACTCAAAGGAAAGAAACATCCTGTAGAAAATCTAGCCAATTTCTGCCACATATTTTTGCAGGAATTTTAGATGTTTATAGAAGTAAAGGATTTCAGGGTAGCAAGTCTGAACCATGGGTGAAAATGAACTTGTAGTTTAATAGTCATTATCCCGAGTAGTCTGAAATTATAGTTTTGACTCCCTCATGATCTTATGGTTTCATGAAAGAGGTTGTTTCTTATCCAAGTAATAGATTTTTTCCCTTTCATTTTTATTAATTGCTAATTTTATGTCATTGTGAGAAAAGAATGCAGCCTGCACAATTTATGTTATTTAGGAGTTAATGAAGCCTGTTTGGCCAAATATATGGTCATTAAAAAATAAACGTTACATGAACAATTGAAAAGAGAACAGAGAAAATGAGAGCGTTAAAAACCTTCAATTACGCACCATATCACTTAAATAAAACCCAACCTCTCATTAAGTTCTAAGTGACCTGATTCCTGCCTGCCTTTGCTCATGCATCTCCCTACATCTCTATGAAACTCCAACCACACTGGCCTCATTTTATTCCTGCCTTGGCATTTTGCATCTGTCATTCCTATTGTCTCCAGACCTCACCCTGCTGGTCAGTTTGCTCAAGTTGAAATCTCACCCCCAGACTGTTTCCTAGGTGGACCCCGGCACCCAGAATACCTGTTTTCTTCCTTTTACAGCAGTCATCGTCTTCTGCAATTAAACCGTTAAAAGATGTGTACATTATCTGTCCTCCCCAAATTAAATCAATTCTATGAAAGAGGGACTTTGCAAACTTTCTCATTGATATTTTATTCCCTGTGCTTACAAGACTGAGAATGTAATAAACACTAAATATATGTTGACTGAATGAATATAGCTTATCTGATTTTCTCATCCTCGCCTAATTCTAGGATACAGAGTTTATGATACTGAATCATTCAAATGTTGCTGTTGTATTCGTTGTCCTCCTCCTCCTCTTCCCCCCTCTCTTTTAGGCACATCTCGCTCCCTTTTGCCTTTCTCCTTCATTTGGGGAAGTTTTCTTGCTAAGGTGAATTGTGCAAAAATACATATATCAACATAAACCTTTTGACTGAGATTTGGTAAATGGCTTTCTTTATCCTTTATTTATGATCCTATTTCCACACTTTATCTTCTCATGTATCTTTATTTTGTATTTTGGTAGGAGAGTGGCAAAAAAAAATCTCAGTTATAGTGAGTCATTTACTATGCTTTTCTCAAACTCTAACATCTATCTGCAACTTACCCTTCAAAAAATGCTTCAAAAATAAAAAATAACCTATATAATTCTTGGGGCCAAATTGAAGCTTTTTATGCAAATACACTTTTCAAATGTTTTATCAGCATTCATTTATATAGATTGGCTATGCTTCTAACAAATCAGTCTTAATCTCTTCACGGAAGCTGCAGTCAAGAATCTTCCCCTGGTAACATACAGTTGCATTTGTCTATGGTATCAAGTAAAAAACAATTTGACTCTCCCTAAATCTTACTTTTAAATTCAAGTGTCCATATCCTTAATTATCCCCCTAATTACTTTGAACTAATGTTTTTCATTTTTATTAATATATTAGGTTCTAGATCACATGGGGCAGCGTACCTCAGAGAAGAGGAATAGCTGTAGTGTCTGTTTTTGTCATGCAGCTGAATGGGGCAGTCTGAGGGTACTTTTAGAGTGAAGGGAATAGAAATGGATGCAAACTGTAAGCTGAGTTTTGTAAACATGCCTGAGTGAAGGCTGGTGGCCCAGGGACATTAATCCTGTTATTCAGGTCCCTTAGGGAAACAGCAGGGTTATTTTGAGGACAGTCCACGTGCAGAGAGCTTGCACACTGATATCCATTGGAAATGAAAAGTGCCAAAGCGGTTTATGCACATCTCACCTCATGTCCTGACGGTCCTGACTGCTCTGTGTCCAAGGTTGGATATCTTAAATTCTGGGAAAAGTTCAGAAAACAAGTCTGCATGATTTGTTCATAAGCAGCAGCCCAACTAAGGGAGGAATTGATAGTTTGGCATTTTCTTATAGGAACCTTCTAGAACTATCCTGTTTTCTGGAGATGGGCACTATTCAATACATGGGTGATTTCCTCTTATGTTTGTAATGTGGAAATTATATAACTATTGAAGGGAAACTAAAAGCAGAAGGATTACTGAGCCTAGTTTTAGAGTGCCAGTGGTCAGCAGGAATATATTCAAATTGAATGAAATGTCCCAACACTGAGCGCTTACTCTTCCTACTACTCTTAACTCAGCATTAGCAGTTAACGCTGACTCTCAAATTCACAGTGATGAATCTGTGGGTATCAGTACTCTTAATACTCTCATTTGATTGATGGCGTTAGCATTGGTTTGCATCTTCACTTGTGTTTTGGAGGTACAGATCTCCGTCTTCAGGTGTTGTTCCTACACTACACCCAGCATCAAAGCACCCACAGCCCCTACCCCTGTCCCGACCTCTTTTATGCAAGAGGAAACTAAAGATTAAGAAAGTTAAATAATTTGCCAAAGGTTATACAACTAACAAGCTGAAGCGCAGGTTCAAAAATCAGCAGGGTAATCCGAGGGACCGGGCTTTCAGTGAACACTTGGGTGTCTGGACGATGGATGGATGATAAATGCTGACTGGACAGGTGAATGTTTGAGCTTTTCCTTGACGATGTCGGACAATAGCAGTCTTTGAGGCCATAGACTCATTCAACGCATTTGAAAACTATTTGGATTCCAAGTTGATTTTAATGAAAAAATATTATTGATTCTTCTCAACAGGGCCACTCGCAGTGATGTGGCCTCCCCTGGCAGCCGCCGGGCGGCCCTACCTCTCATTAGCACCTCGCAACTTGCTGTCCGTGTAGTCACCTGTCCCAGCTGAACAGAGCTGGCCGTCTGTGCCGCTCACTCATTAGAAAGAAGCATCGGAGAGGCGAATTGATAGTTTACATTATTTACTTGCCTCTCATTAGGAACAAGGCCAGAGCACCAGCCAATTCTCCAAGCAAAACACCCCAGAGCTTCCTCATATACAACTGCACATGACATAATACTAAGGCTCATTAAAATACCCCAAGTTTACAAAATTTTTCAATGATTGCTACAAAAATCACCCGGGGTGAGGGGATGTTTATTCATTTGCTTAATTTCTAATAATGCTTTCGGCTATAGTAATATTTTGTTGCTCTCTCTTACATTTAATTTGGCATCTGACCAGCTGAATTTATGCTTTTCAGCAAACGGCACAGGCTTTCGATGTTTAACATCTCATTTGTGTTATTTGTTCTTAGATTTAGTATCATACCGCCTGTTGGCTGTGTTATTTTCTAATGAGAATTTTATAAAATACCTTGGAGGCTCATTACAATTTGGGCTTCTTTCTTTTTATTCAAATGAGCCATATTTTAAAACATAATGTTTCTTGCCACCAAAAGATTATTGGCTCTCGAGAACACAGACTCTTCAACTCAAACCCATGTTTCTGCTGGACTGGACACCATCAGCCAGTGAGTGATACTAAAGGGGATCCTTCTAACCTAAGAAACTCTTCCTCCCTTTTATTTATTTTAGTCCTTACCTTCAGTAATAAAAGTGAGTGTTAATAGGCTATATCAATTTAGCGCTGTTAGAGATAAAACCACATATCAAAACTTGTAATTTTTTTCACTTTACTGAAAATCTTCCATGATTTTCCAGCTTTACTGAGGTATGACTGACAACTAAAATTGTAATATACTTAAAGTTTCAACCTGTCAACTTGATACATGTACATTCCTACAATCAAGCAAATAAATTCATTCATCACCCAACATAGTTACCTTTTATATCTTAGATCACTCAAGAGCTAATCTTTTGGCAAATTTCAAGTATAATGTATTGGAGGATTGACTAGAATCACTATGTGTGTTAGACCCCAGAATTTACTCCTCTTACCACCAAAAGATTGTACTCTCTGACCAACTAGATCTTACAAGTCTTTCGTTAACCCTGAAAAGTGTTACTATCATTCTGTTTCAAAAACTAAGACTCAGATGTCAGGCGGTTTTGTCAATTTTCACTCAGATCATGCCAGATTCTATATTCAAACATATCTTCTCCCTCAAAAACCCCCTGTTCTGTCATTACCCCGAGGTATGCTGAGGGTACTAGCATATTTTGACCTCACGTAAGGCATATTTTACTACTAAAAACTGTGTCTCTAATGACTCCGAGTAATTGTCTTTATTTCTACAGGTTACGCCTCGCAGAGTCTCAATTGTTTTTCACATGAACCTATTCCATGACTAGGTAAAGAATAAGTAGACTTTTCATCTGTATTCCACAAATAAAATTTTTGAGATTTCTTTATCTGTGACACTTTAGCATAACTGATTGCTTGTCTAGCTCTCAAGACCATTCATCATTGGCCATACACTGCTCCCTGTGCGATCTGACCTGTATAAAGTAGAATGATATTAATTTCTTCCAATTTCTTTGCAGTCTAATCTTGTTAATGCTGCCCAACAAGGTATGGCTTTTATTTCATTTTGTTCTACTCAATAGTCACATGGCCACTTTTACATAGGCTCAGTGCAGTAAGGCATTCTTGCATTCTTTGCTAATGAGGTATTTCCCCCTTTACCTTCCATTGTGCAGTAAGTGGAGGAAATATTTTGCATCCCATATGTCTCATATACTCCTAGACATGAACTTCCTGCAGCCACTCCTGTGGCCCACATCCATGGGCTTCTACCCACCCACACATAGGTATGACCCAATAGCTTCTAACCTCACAGGTCTCTTTTCTCTTGCTGCTTCTTCCAGGGCTCCCCTTCTGACATGGAGGAAGGCGGTGCCTGCTGCACCACTCCCTTTGGTCCCCCTGGTTGTGCCCTTTGGGAGAGGGAGGGAGCTAACAAATCATGGAATGAATTTGGACCACTATGATACAAGTGCTTCTCGGTCAGTTCCCACTGGAGACAAACTGAGGGCTGACTCACACAGCTTTTCAGAAGTTCTACACCATCAAAGCGTCATTCTCAGAGGTGCCTCATCAGAAAGCAGCCTTTTATTGGTTCTCCCTCCTGCTTGGCCTCCTCTCTTTCCTGCATATTACTGCATTGCTCTGATTTTATTTCCTGATAAAAGAGTGATGTGGAAGCCTTGAGATCAGTTTCTGCTTTCTGGGAAACCCAAGCTTAGATCAATTGCATAATGTTAGCAACTCCCTTTTAAGTTTACTTTATTTCAGAGGTAAAACATTCAAATTTGATGAGTCTAATCCTCTCATCTACAATATTTGTTCCTATTCTCTCCTAATAATTTTGACACAGACAATAAGAATCTCCAAACAGATGATACGATACAGTTGGCCATAATGATACTAGCTGTATCATTTCATGCATCATTGTTGATAATTATTTTTAGTGTCAAGATGTCTTTCTAACTAATACTTTCTGTGGAGGAAAGGGGACTGAAAGAAAAGTAGTTCTGTAGATTTAGTACTTATTCTGGGCTGAGGTTCGAGGGAAATAAGTTCACTACATTATTCTAAATATATGGTGATGGTAGAAATGGATTTTTAGGGGTAAAGTTAACATGGAATATACACACACTGATTTTTAATGATATACACTTGCAACTTATGTTATAATTCAAAGTTATTTCTATAAAAAATTAAGCAACAAATAAAAAAATGAAGTAGATAAATCTAACAGAATTCAGACCCACAGACTCTATTTTTCATTTTTCATCAGAAGTTGTACTTGCTAAATCACCAGGATCTACCCTAATTTTTGTGAGAAAACTATCATTAATGACCATTTTCAGTTTTTGAAAATACATCTCACTATGAATTCCTTACTTGTATTAAAACCTAAGCCTACAATTATAAAACCTGGTCATCGAACTTTAGTTATTTTCCAATTATTACTTCACACTCATACTTTTCAAGAAAGGGAAACTGAGACCCAGAGTGGTGGAGCAGCCTGCCCAGGGCAACCAAGAAAGTGAACAGAAGTGTGGACTAGGTTGCTATACCAAGGACTTTTTCATAATAGTAGTTTTTGAGTTTTAAAAGAGTACGAGCTTTTTGTTCTATTCTGATGAATTCCCACTGGGAATAGTATATTAAAGTGTGGAAATGTGACTGAGAAGAAAACACAGTTTGTAAATCCTATTTTTGGCATTTTAGCATTTTAAGTCTTTAACCCTTGAATCTACATCCCTGTCCTATTCTCAAATACCACAGTCAATTAATCCTCCACTCCTGATAGCTATAATAGCAAGAACATATCCTGAATCTCAATATGCTCATGTTCTCTTTTCCTAAACCACTGTCCAAACTATTGCTATCTCCTGAAATAGCTATTAATTCCTCTACCCTCTTCCTTTCTTGCATCCTATAGAATATCAACTTCAAAGCAGCCACAGGGATCTTCATAAATATAAAGCTGTTTAAAACCATGGCTTTAAGTCTCCCAGTGACTTCCCATTAAAATTCAAAGATGGGGCCTCCCTGGTGGCTTAGGGGTTACATCATTATCACCACCAAGACCTGAGTTCAATCCCCTGTCAGGGAGCTGACTCACATGGGACAGCAGACCTCTTCTGTCTCACCCACTGCTTGCCTCAGCAGTGTATTTCAGTGAATCCACCTGTTCTGCTCCCCACTCTGTCTTTGATGAATCTTCTCACCCCTCCCCCAGGATCTCTGGCCTATACCACAGTTTTGGTATGCATAAATAAAAAATAAATCTTAAAAATAAAAATTCAAATTCAAAGAATGCCTTCAGGACTCTGTGGTTTGGCCCCTGCCTACCTTTCCAATCTTACTTTCTAGAACTTTTTCCTCACTCATTTTACAGTAGCCAATATTTCTATTTGGTAGTCCTCAAAGAAACCAACCTTGTTCTTACTTCAGGGTCTCTACACTTTCATCATTTGCTCCTTCACAATATTCAGATATTGGCTCCCGTCACTACCACATATAGTCCTGACCTGATGTGGATGGCATCTACCACCTCCATCCTCTTACTGTATCTGTGTAACAATTATCACCACCTAATGCTCCAGACACACGTTGTGCGTCATGTGTACTACAATACCGGCTCCAAAGGTTGAGGAATTTGTATTGCTCATCTCAGTATCCAGAGCACCTAAAACAATGCCTGATTATAGAAATGGTGCTGAATAAATGTTTATTGAACAAATGAATGCATGAGATTATAAATCTTTACTATGGACAAGTCATTTTATACAGACACACCATTATGTTTTACTTCCCATTTCCCAGCAGTTATCCTGTTAACTAACTAAGCAATTCACCATTAATAGAAAGTCAATCAAGGGTGTGAGTCTCTAGTTCAAGCTATTAGAGAACATTGAATTATCCCGTACATTAGAATGCCTGGAACCTGAATGTCAAAGCCATTTGGCTGCAAGTTATTTACTGCTTTTGGACCATAGAAATGGTTGTATTCAAATGATCCCATAATAGCAGAAGAGCTCCTAGATGGCCTATCATCAATTACATTATTACTTTACACTCTGTGGGCAATATCTAATTAGTCCCTACAGCATTCCTGGTTGGGAGCAGATGCAAATAAAAAGGTTTGGAGACAGACATCAATGGGTGGCTTTAATGCATGAATGAGACTGTGTGCATCCAAAGAGCAAGCTTTCTTTTCTCTTTAAAACCTGCTGTGCCCAACTTACTATGTTCACTGGCCAAACAGAGGAATATAAACAGTCTACCCTCAACTATTTGTATTTCTTAGTTAAGGAGTTGGAGTTTATTTGTAAAATAATATGTGATTTTATTGTTTAAGTTCTCTAAATGAATATTAAATGAAATTATCACAGGGTGAGCATATCTCTAAGGAATGGAAGAACTTTAGAGGCAACAGAAACTGTAGACCACTGGGCTCATCCTGAACTGAATTCAAGCCAAAGCTCTGCACCCGTCCAAATATACATTTTTGAGGCAACTTGGTGAACTTGTTGGAAAATCTTTGTCCTAACCTATACAACTCAGAGGATGGAAATAACCCCCTCATGTGATATTGGGATAACCAGAATTAGACATAAAAAGTCATTACAATGATGGGCACTTTGAAAGTCACTCAGATGTGTCATTTATTATTATTATTATTGCTTTTTGCTTTTTTAGTATCATGCAAAAGTATCTATTGAAGGACAATGTGCTAGTGAATATAATATAACTGAGACCATGGGAGATGAAACACTGAATCTGGCTTATATGAGCTTATGATCACTTCAGTGAAAGACAGTATGTATACCCAAAATGAATTGTAAAGGTCAAAACTGCAGATATGATTAAAAAATATAGAGAGATGGAATCAGATGTGAAGTGTCAGAGAAGGTTTTTAGACTGAGAAGATCTGCTTTATCGCAGAAAGGATAAATTTAAGGAGAATTAAAAGAAAGTTAGAAATGGACGTAAAGAGATCCTTTGTGAAAGAAATGATGATAATTTCAAGTCTCATCATCTAAGTTCACTGCTGTTCATCTTCTGGTTCGTCCTAATGAGTACAGGCCCCAGAGGGAATTCCACAGAATTTCCATCCAAAATTCTTTGTTTGCCTCCTTCTGGGGTTAAATGTGTCCAAGGAGATAAAATTATATATTGACTCAACAATGCTATTCTACAGAGACACCTTATTTTTGCGTATCTGCAGATTCAAGCATTGCTTACAGTTAGTTTTAGTTTCTTGCATTTTAATGCCAAATTGAATGAACGTAGAGAATTAAAAGTGTTAGAACCATGAATAAATAAGATTATCCTTCAAGGGTACAAATGATCCTACCTCTAGACCTACATAGAAGTAAAAAGTGGAGAGGACTAGCTGCTCTTTCTCCAACATTTCTCCTGTATGTGCTTTTTTCTGGTTAAGGACACAAATTACATTGCATTATGCTTGTTAAATATTTCAATAAAAAGTGGGACTCTAATATAAAATGACTGCTCTATACTGAAAATGGCTCTTTTTACAGGGCTTTTATGGAGTATGACCTCATTCCATTATTAATAATGCACTTTGTGAGTTTTCTTTCATCCATTGATCTTGCAGGAGCGTTAGTAACATTAACTAATTAATCCTCTTGTCATCTCCACGAACAAGGTAAGGCATTTATTTAAAGGCTCACTCTGCCGTGGTGAAACTTGGACAAAACTGCCTGACAGTGCTTGATGAATGTGTCGTTCCCAGGTGACAGTGAAGAGCTGACTTTTAAAAGAAAAGGGCTGCTGCAACTTTTCTGGCACAGGTGCCTCTATCTCACAGGCAATCAGGTGAGTTTCTCCATATATTCTTACTGGCTCAAATCTATTCCCATCTGTTTGGAAGGCACGGTGCCCAAGCAGACACTGGTCAGATCCTTGGTGCTGATCTTGGGAGAAGAGCTCTTTCTGGGCAGTCTGTGTCCCCCTGCCACGTTGCATCTGCTTTACCAGATGTCTCACCTCTGGGTCCATTGGTATGCCAGCCTTGTTGCTGCGTGTCTATTTACAGCACATCTGCTGCTGTGTAAATGCCAAGCAATAAAGCAAATGGTAGAGCTGTGTGTGGCGTGTGTGTGCGTATTTGTTGGGATGGGGGTTGACTGACACCTAGAGTACAAGATTAATAAAGTACTTACACAGCACTGCCCCCATAGGCTTCCTCTTGGCAGGGTTTGCTGCAGTCTACAGCTGGGGAGCTTTAAGACACAGACTTTAGCAGTCAAAATGGAAACCCTAAAGCATACTACTTCTAGAATCAAATAGCATGCAAGTCTTATGGCCTAGACGTCTCTATCACAAAGTTAAAAGAACTACATCTCCCTCGAAGAGAAGCTGTAGTAGGGCATAGAAGAGCTCTCCTCAATGGCTCCTGCATGTTATCGTTCATTCAGTTATTCAACAGACTTCTACTGAGTACATCTCCAAGGTACGAAGTCTTGTAGATGAATAAAGAGCTACAGAGAAATGATCCCTGGCTTTTCTCTACATGGGGAAATAAGACCTAAACATATGAAAGAGTTGAGTGACCTTAGAAGGTAGTCAGTAACAGATATTCAAGGGAGTTTTCTGTAGAATCCAGGGCAAAAGGAACAAGTCCTTAGAGGGAAATGTCAATTTCCATTACCCTGCCTTGAAAGAAACAATGAAAGTATCCTGGAGAGACAGCACCAGAAATGGCACAAAAAAGATACAGTCCATGTTATAGTTCCCACATGGTAAGTTGCAGTAAAAGCTAATATGTGTAAACGCTAAATGTGTATTTTCACACTGTTCAACTCTAATCTACACCCTAGGGTCAGTGAGAAAAAAACCTAAACTCTCATCAGAAATGTACAGCACAAGGCACTCCAAGGGCATTTAACCTGCAAATGAACCACTGCAAGCAGGAACCGACACAGTCATATGTGGATGCTGGGCACTTCATATGTCTTTGTCAAGAGCCACACCAGAGAGTATTTTAAATTTGCCTAGAAATACTAAAAGTTAGAATTGGGTAGAAAGAGCACATGAACTCTACCTATCAATAACCTCAGCAATATTATAATACAGGGCAGAGCTTGAATCCCAGAGCCGTCTTGGCTTCACATTCTTCTACCTTCTCATCAGACATGCCATTTGACTTCATTACAATACTAGTGCCTCCTGCCATCAGAGTTAACTCTGTCTACCTTGGAAAGATCTTTCTGTGCTAGGTGCTTGTCAGTGCTGTAGGGCAAAGAGTAGAAATATCCAATTGATCGAAGCAGTCATATTGTTGTGCCAGTTTACTAATGTGTGTTTGTATACTGTGTGCTGGCTCAGCATCCTGCTTCTACTGTAATACAAAATCATATGAGACACTTACCCCTGCTGCCCCCATGCAACACTGAAGTTTAACCTTAATTACTCAAGGAATTTGATATTGACTCAACAGCAAACTGGCTTTTGTAGGTTCTCCTGTGTGAATAATGGTTGATAGTTGAGTTCAGAACCAATAGGCAGAGACTAGGCCAATGAACCATAAACAGAAAACTCCATCACTCTGTACAAATCATAGATTAAAACTATTGACACTTAGGACAATTGAATATTATTAAATTGGCAAAGCCTGAATTCAACCCCTTTCTTAATCTCCCAGCCCCATTCCATCTTGTGTTTATATATGCTTGGCATCAACATTTTATCATATTCAAAGTTGTGAATTCACTTTATAGGTAACCTGTTAATGAAGTCAAATTTTGAACAGAAATTGACATGTTATGGATACAATGAGTTTGTCCTCTTCTTTCTGACTTCTACCAAATAGATCATAGTTTAATAGATTCAACTAAACATTAGTTCTCTAAATAGCTCTTCCATTTAAACTTTAGTTGTCCTTTTTCCTGGGAACTGAAAATTCAAATTAGATCACAAGTGTTTCCAGTGTTATTTATCTGGCTGGATAAGCTTTGACTTTGGAAGTATCAACCCCAGCTCATTAATCCTACTTATTTGTTTCTTTTACTATTTCTTTTCCCTCCCCTTCTACAGGGCATTTTTATACTCCAAGGGAATTGATTCAAAGGCCGGAAACATGTAAATGTTCCACATACCAATTTCTCTGCTAACTTTCCCAGTGTCATAGAGAGCTCTATGAGCCTGCATTGATAATTTCATTTGTAGCTAAAGTATTTAAATGAGTAAGTGCATGAGAAATTGGTTTTTGGTAATGTAAGTCAATTATTATTCTTCGTCTTACATATTTTCAAAAGCTAGCTATTTATAAATTTACAAGATATTTTTAAGGACTTTAGCCAGATGTATAGCATCACAGCAGTTTGAAGATTATAACTGGCATTATCTATTTTGACAACAAGTCTTTTGAAAATATTGAATTTGACTCAGTCAAGGGACAAAGAACAATTTTATAATGTGACAATCTTAGAATATGTCATTTAAGAAGATCAAAATATCATGGGGCTGAAGCAGATCTAACCCAGTTGTTGATTGTATCCTTAAAATGTTAAATCTCTAAACAGTGGAAACATGGATTATACATTCCTTTCAGAAGAGACAATTTTGACAATAATCTGGCCTATGTTGAAGTAGCAGTGAGAAGAAATATTAATAGAACTTGCACTTTAACTCCAGAAATTATCAGGACAAGGAGGCAGGTAAAGAGACAGAAACACGGGTTTTGAGTTTAGAGAAAATTCCATCCCAGGGCTATCATTATGGAGTCTAAGTCACCTCATTTCTAAATATGAATCATAATACCTATCTCAAAAGCTGATATGGGAGAAGTATCAGATAAAATAGGCATATGGGATGATTTGGCTTGATGTACCAAATTGTGTTTTAAGTATTTTTCTAGAAGACTTCCTGTATAGCAAAGTGGAGAATCAAACACTTCATTTCAGAGATGCTTTGAGGTAAGCCTCCAGATACAACTTATATTTTTCCACATGCAGGCATGGGCATCTACAGCCAGCCATGCCTACAAGGTGAAGAACACAAACCTTTGGTTTTTATAATAACTATGGTAAACATTCAGTTATTTGGCCAAAACATTATATACTCCAACAAGTAATGTGGTGGATATTGGGGTTTCCCTTGGACCTAGCTCCCTCTGGTTACTATTTCTAAATGTGACTCACCTAACTGTAAACCCCTATTCCTCCTGGAAATTGTTATAAACTACTTAATGTCATCTAAAAGATCCTCCCTCTTTAAATTTATGGGAATTGATTTTAAGGAATACAAGTATCCTCCATAATTGAGAAATAACTGTAAATAAGGTTGATCCCTGTGAAGAATTTTGAAATGAGGAAGTTAGCAAGTTAGCAAGTATGATATGATTCTCCGAGAGAATCATATCATACTTGTATTTCTTGATTGATTTCAATATAAGCTCCTCTTAGGAAGTAAAGCTTCAGAATAAGACTGTTGAAAATCTATTATAAGATCAGCATAGGTCTTTATTTTGGAGGTAGAAAATATGTATTGTGAAATTAAATTTCTTAACCTGGTATATCAGAAACTGAATTTATTTCATGCAGATTATTTTTGAATTGAATGTTTTCTTTTCAAGTGTTCTCATTCCACCCTTCCCAATTCATATCACCAGGCAAGTCCAATTTCAGTTTAAAATAAATAGATATATACAAGATATTGAAAAATGCCCATGAGTAAGAATTGTAAACACATATATATTGGCATTCTATGAAGATAATGATGTATGAGGTATCTATCTATTCAAGACACTTGGTTTTAAGAAAAGGCCCAGATCAAAAGGAGATAATGATTCATCTATTGTTTTTGTTACTATCTAAGATCTGGTTTCTCTTACATCTGGATACAGGAACTCAGAACTGACTTTGACCCGTCTTCTCTTAGTGTCTTTATCTTAATCCCTACCACTTGTAGGGAAAATTACGTTTACCTGTCATGTACTATGATCTGGGCACTGCTTTAGTACACAATGCTGTATGGTCCTTTATAATATGTAAGTTATCTTATCTCATTTAGTATTTTCAATAACTCTAATAGGTATGTGATGATGGTGAAGATGGTGATGATGGTAATGATTTTTATCCTTTTTGTGATATAATAAAATATTATTGCTATGATCCTTGTTTCTACCTATTTCATAGTTGAGAATACAGAGGTAAGTAAAATAGCGAGTCAAAGTTACAGCCATTAAGTGGCAAAGAGGATTTTTATCTAAGTAACAGATACATATATAACTTACTCTTTCCACTCCACTTAAAATAGGCCCTTCATAGAAAATCACAGGAGATACAGTGACATATAGTGAATTCAGTGATAACTTGAGAACCTCTACTATGTTGCATAACTCATTAGGGTGGAGCTTTGTGTTCAGTAAAGAGAAAAATGAGAAATTCAGGGAGTCTGTGCAACCTCTACATGTTACACTATTGAAACAATCAGGTTTTTAACACCTCTCGGAGAGCTGCTCATAACTGCCTCCTGGGCTTTGCACATGCCAGCAAATGCAGGGATCAGCTTGTAAGCACCATCAGAGAGGAGTGCAGGCTCTTCACTGATGTCACATCCTCGCTAAAAGTAGACCCTGAACATTATCTGGGTGAGAAAGTCTTCTCTAGTCCTCAGGTCCCTGGAGATATGTATTTTCAGCTAACATGCAGATTTACTCAGAGGTGTGTATTTAGTCTACTTGGTGTACCAAACTTGCACAGTCTGTTATTTTCTATTATTATATTATTATTATTTTAAATCTAATGCAATCTTCACCTCTAACGGCACTTCCTCTCTCTTGGGAAATCTTAGTTTTGAGCCTCTGAAAGCCTCTACATTGTAAGAAATGTTCATGACTTAATGAAGGAAAAAAAGGAAAAGAAAAGGTTTTGGGTTGGTGTTATGTGAAAACACTTTCAAACTATCACCATTCTGGGTTCACACAACAACCTGGTAAGATATGCAGAGCTGATCTGCATATCCTAGGGGAACAGATGGTGAATGTGAAACCCCAAAGGCTAAGTGATGTACTGAACATCAAGTTAGGTGAAGCATTAAATATCCCTGATTCCAGATCTAACTTTTTCTAGAAGACTGGTTTTCAAATATATCTTTTTAAATATAAAATCTAGAATTTATAGTTGAGGTCCAATATGTAAAGCAGACACTAGGAATAGTGCCATATGGAAGTGGAAAGTCCAACTCCAGCTTCACTGCCACCACCTGTGAACTCCACTGCAAAATGCCCCTCAGGAAACTCAGTCTGAGAACCAGAGTAGCCCCACTCATTGTTTCCTCCTGCCACTCTGCTGCCTCACCAGTCCAGTCCTGCTGAGCGTAGCTTCCCAAGAGGCATGCCACAAATATTTTAAAGATATTCTGAAAGATCTTTAAACATCTTCCCAGGGGTCCAGGGAAGCTTGAACCCCCCAGCACTGATCTGTGTTCCTGGCCACTTCTTCCTTTGTTTACTCCAGAGGAAGCTATTTTTTTTTTTTTTTAATCTTGGGAAGCATTAACTAATTTTAAAATACCATCAGAATGTAACCAGTTGAACCAAAAATGTCAGAAATTCTACAGAATTCAGATTCTTCCAAATGTAATTTGAGGGCCTCCCCGGTGGCGCAGTGGGTTAAGCAACACACTATGAAGCAAACCGCAGCCACTGCAGCATGAGTTCGATCCCTGCTGCCGGCCAGGGAG